>JAACJT020000031.1:3145918-3172154 GCA_009936485.2 Gymnarchus niloticus | reverse complement strand
GGTTGTACTGTGTGAAAGTGGTACTAAGGCCAGTAAACATTTTATTTTAAATGAAATCATTGACTATGAAACTGCCATTTTTTAGGCAACAGTGTTTTGTCACTTTCAGTGGTGGTTATGACTGATGGTTAAAACGTATTGATATGTATAACTGTTCTTTCTATAGGTTTCCCGAGCATTACATGGATCATTTTACAATTCTAAGGTAAAGACCCACGCCACAAGATTTCATTATCCTTTTGTGTTTAACAGCTAGTGAATTGATTAACCCACTATAGATGCGTTTCCACTGCATGGAACTGACTCGACTCTACTAGCCTTTTTTTTGCGTTTCCATTTGGCAAGACTGAGGATAGTACCTGGTCACATTTTTTAATACCACCTCTGCCGTGGTTCCAATCAAGCCAAGTAGTCACTTGAACAAGCTGCAGGCTACTGATTGGTCAGAGAGAATCAACAACACTATGTCATCAACACACGACTGGGTACACTGGGGAAAAGCATTTTAGCAAGCCATTTTAGATTCGACTGACCGTCTGTTGTTTTTGACTTTAACTGATATGGATGCCCGCAAAACCACGCCATGGTCAACTATTACCTAATAAAATGGGTGTGCTGTGTATGTCTGTTTCAGATCTTTCACTATTTGGAAAGTTGCCGCTGAGGACCGTCTGTTTGGGCGTTTGACCGAGTAGACCACCGTGTTCCATAGTGTTTTGTTTCGCTGCACTCGACCTCTTCTGAAATAAGTTTTCTCCTTGTTGTGACAAATAGCTACATACCGAGAATCAAATACAGAATCCTTTCCATATCGTCCATTCTTCTTTCCTGTTTGTCGTGTTTAAGATGATGTTACAGGAATTGCATGCAGAATCATGACCACCAGCTTTCTGCAACGGAAACAAAATGCCAAGCGTGTAGAGTCAAGCAGTACCATACGGTGAAAACGTGCCATATTTTAGGTGGGTGCATTTACATGCATCTATGTAAGGAAGAAGTACTAGAACCTAATCCTAGAACCTTCACAGTGGCTGGTTTGAGCCCCAGGATGGTGCCTGCATATTTTACCTATTTTAATAGAGCCAGCAAGAAAAATGGGTAAAATTTGCTTTTGGTAAATGCATCTCTTAAGCTGCAAAATATGTTTGCCAGAAACATGAAATGTGTGTGCTGAAACTGTACTTAAGATTCACTGGTTAATTTCATTTATATTTAACCCAGTATATACAAACACTTTAGGTATTTTACTCCACTCAAATACCCAAAATTCTTGCAATCCAGGGACGTGCCAATGAGAGTCAACTGCAGTTTGACATTCGGACCCCAGGTAGTAAAACTGTAACCCGTAGTTGGGCATGGATCTCCACTCATGGCGTGCAGCTACGTGTGGACCACCCAGCAAACCGCATCACCACGCGGGTTCCACACAGCAGCCCGATCATCTCCAGGAAGGAGGAGGTGAGTTGACACAATATGGAGGACTAATCGTTTTGAGTAGTATGTTTTCAAGCTTCTTCCCAAATATAGCACACTTGCTTTAGTACAGAATATAAAATACCTGCTTTTGGTGAGTGGGCTGAAGCTAAACTGTGGTCTTTGCAGGGTTATGGTGGTTATCAATCAGTGGGGTACCATCTAGTGGTCAAGCACCAGGACCGGGACAACTTTCAGTATGACATGAGTGCTCAATGCCCTGTTGGTGAGCTTAACTACATGATTCCTATTCATCAAGTGTGCCCATTTGATTCTGCACATCTACATGTCTGACTGTCCTAGCGAAGTGGAATCCCTGAATAGACCTAACGTTATGCTTTGTAGTTGTCACTTGCTGCAACCCCAATGGTTTTTCTTTAACCACTTCTGATTGATTAGATGGCAAGAAGCCACCTTCTAAATTGTGTTATTTTTGCTTGCAGTCATGGTGATGTGTGAGGATGGGCATGTATTTGTGTCGGTGGCCAGCCTTCACCTTCCAGGCCTTGGGAAGGGAGTGCAAGATCAGGTTCTGGGATTGCAGCTTGATGGGGTGATGCTTTCACAAGAGGAAATGCAAATCCAGGGATTTGCCCTCTCACTGGAGAAGCAGGATGTCCAGCTCTCCTTTGCGCTGATGACCAATCCACTGGTATATATGGTAAGCAGGGGGTCCATGATGCTTGAACTTGGCATTTCATGCCTGTGCTCATTTGCTTATATTTTCATATCTATGCCTCCTCCGCTGCCCACAGGACAGCATTAGCATAAATCGACATCACCTGGCCTTGGTCTTAACATGGAGAAAGCAAACGGGCCGGAGGCCTGGCCAAGCAATCATCCACATTCCTTCCCATTCCTGTCATTTGCAGCAACCTACCCCAGCTTTCACAGGCAAGTGTGCATTTCATCTAGATGAAGTTTGCTGCCTGTGCCCATTGTGTGCTTCAAGGCATCTGTGACCTCCCTCACCTTCCATTAGTGTCTGTACTGGAGGATGCATTCAATGTTACATACGGACCTGTGCTAGCGGCTCACACTCTAAGTGCCGTATCAGTGGATGGAGTGTTTTTTGTGAGTCCAAATGAAGCCCAGGGTGGCATTGAGACACATCTGCTCTTGGAGGACAACGTCTATTATGTTTCTCTTCTTGCCTACTTTCCAAGCCAGTGGATTCCACAGAAGGTGAGCTCTGAGTCTACAAAAACAGCTGATGCATAGTAGGGAAGTCGGTTTAGACTTTGGAGTTCTAAAACTAGGGACACAGGATTTCTAGTGCTGTGTGGTAGCCACAACCTTACAGATGCTCCATGTGCATTCTTTTCCTGCCAGTACCTTGGTGGTATCACCTCCCAGTACTCCATTAAACCAGCACTGGTGTTCCGGCACCCAGAGGACGAGGAGCTCATTGCTGAGGGGGAGGAGTTTACCTACATCCGTGAAGACATTGGTCAGTGCATCCTACTGGGCATTGGCAATGATGACATTGCTCTCTCTGCATGAGGATCCATTCCTGTCCCTATTCTGTGTGTTTGTCCCCTGTGATGGACTGCAGTCCTGTCCTTGGTGTCCTCTGCCTCTTTTCCTGTGCTTTTTGGATAGGCTGCAGGCTCACCACAGCCCAGGACTGGATAAGCATTTTGGAAGATGAATGACTGGAAATGGACAATTCATATTGCTTAAATTTGTGGTCAAAGATGGATATATTCTCTGTTATTAAAGAAGTCCCCTTCTATGCCCATACTGATGACTAAACATTTTAGAGAATGTTTTTGTAAGAACTTTTTTCCTTCTTCCATTGTTATTGGCCTTTCAGTCCTGCCAAGCCTGGAGGGATACTGTTCCCGTCAGGGTGTGTGCTTCAACATCACCCATGGTAATTCTGACCATCTGTGGGTTCTCTATGTCTGGGATTCCCCCTTCACACTCAAGAGCAGTGCTGATCTCCAGGCTTTTCTTGGCCATGTAGGCCACCATCAGTTCTGCGTCAACATTGACTCCCTTGACCTTCTGCACCAGGTGCGCTCTTGCTACCTGGGGCTATCACGTGAATCTTGTCTTGTGTTTTGCAATTCTGCCTGCGTGTCACAAATAAGGCTATTATGCATGTGATGTGAGTTTACAGTGACCTGGGACCTTCAAGGTAGTTTAATGAAAACCAATCTTGGGCCCCACTAGGCCTACTGTCAGTGCTGTAGAATTTGTAGATAATGGGCAATATAGGTTGAAGCTGAATTTATTAAATGCACAGCACAATCATCCTACTCCCCCAATGACAGTCACGTGTTGTTGAATAGATTGCTGTAGGACATTTGAAAAGTGTCTGGATGATCAGCCTTCCAACTCTGGTTTCAGAGTGTGAGTGAGCAGAAGAGGGTTCTGTTGCTGGGTATAGCTTTCCGAGACCGGACCAATAAGGAGGTGAAAGTGTGGTCTCATCAGGCTTGTACCTTCCCACCTACTAATGAGCTGAGTGAGTAACACTGACCTGAGCACAAAGGTGTTTGCTAATGGTAGCTATGACTATGTGCTACTTTGACCCAGTGCTGTTAATCACCCATTAAACTGCATTTAGCATTACTAACAGCATTTGTTTTTCACTATTGAATGACTATTGCTGCTTGCCTTCCCTCATGCTTGACCACGCTTACATATCTAAAATGGTATCCCCTCTGGGTTTTGAACTTGTGGCTTTTTACAGTGGTTGTAGGTTCTTACTATTGAACAATGTTTAATTTCAAAGGTGTCGTAATTGTATCCGCTCGAATGAATGACATTTGCTGTGGTATTCCATGTGTTCCAACTTCTCACCACCTAGGCCCCTGACTTGGTCTCACCTTCCTTCACAGCATGCTCAGTGGAGGGTGTGGTGAAGGCCAAAGGTCTGAGGGTTGCTTCCTCACCAACGGCAAGACTGGAGCTCCTCACCCTGCTGGACCCCACTTGCCAACCATCTGATATCTCCCATGGCAATGTCTCCTTCATCTTCACTGTTGGCACCTGTGGAACTGTCAAGCAGGTTGGTCCAGCATCTTTTAAGAAGCCTCATTCTGGACCGGCTTGTCACTTGCTTCATAATCTCTTTATTCAGGGTACCTACTGTATGATGTGAGAAATGAGGTGATGGCTCATCTGTATCTACTTTGTTCTGACCTAGTGGTTATGTAGCTGGGTCAAACTAATGCCCTTTGAAGAGACTGCTTGCTGTCTTGTTTGGAGCTCACGTGGACGTCAGTTAGAATTTTTATTTAGCATCTGCCCAGCCCACTTGTACTAAACAATGGGGCATCCAGCTGCAGTATTCAGAATCAATGGGCAGAACTTGAATGGTTAGACTTTTATTAAGGCTTTCCACTACAGGTTCAGGGTGCTGTGGCAGTCTATGAAAATAGAGTCTCTAATGTGAAGGCACTGGCAGAAGATGCTCCAGAATACCTGAAATTTGAGTGAGTAAATCCATGTGTCCATATAGGAATTCATGTGCTTCCACATGTTATACTGAACCTTGGTCCTGTTCATCTGACTTGTGTAGGTCCACCCTAATGTGCCACTACAGGATCCCCAGGTTATTGTCTTCAAAAGGGGGTAAAAGTCCTGGACCTGGTAACCCTTCAGTCCACACAAAGGGGAGCTTCCAATTTCAAATGAACATCATGAAAGGCGAGTCTTCACCTGGCTGTAATAGCACTGCGGCCTCGCTCTGAGATACGATGCCAGCATGCTCCTCTGTCTGCAGACAAGGCTTTTTCCATGGCGTACCAGTCACATGAGTACCCAGTGGTGCGGCGACTGGGGCAGCCGGTGCGAGTGGAGGTGGGCATGCGGAGTCTGGACCCCCAGGTGGAGCTGTACCTGCAGGACTGCTGGGCAACACCCACCCCTGAGCCGGAACATTCACACACATGGTTCCTCATCAAAGATGGGTACCTCTTAACTGCAAAATAATGCATTGAATTCTTTACAGCTCTTGTTTTTCAATCATTATTCAACTTGCAATATTGAGCTTCCATTGCAAGCTCGACAATGAAATGTAGACTGTTTAATTGATTTGCCTTTTCTTTTTAAATGCTAAACTTTTTTTTTAACTTGCTCCTTAAGACTTTCATAGCTAAAGTTACTCAAAGTCTAGATGTGTGATTGTAGGTCAGAAGAGCTGCTGCCAGTCTAATACAGTTGCTACAGTAATGAGGTTCTGTTTTCCAGCTGTGATGTTAAAGAGGACGAGTACCGAACAATCTTTCACAAGGTGCCACTCAGTAAAAGGATACGGTTTCCCCAGCATTATAAGCATTTTGAAATGAAGACCTTTACTTTCATCAACCCCCATTCACGAGAGCTGCTTCAGCAACCTGTGAGTATAACTATTATGACCTCATGGATCTTGGATTACCAACCTGTTGTGGTAGAGTATGGACTTCCCCTGACTAATGTGTGCTGGTCTCATTTCCCTGTTTTGTCCTTAGATCTATCTGCACTGCACTGTAGTCATCTGTGACCTGGAGATCTCCAATGATGAGTTCTGCAAAGCTCAGTGCAAGCCTGACCAGCAGAGGAAAGGTTAGAAAAATTATGCTTGATCAGTGTTGGCTGTTCCTTTGCACCCATGTACAGAAAGTCAGGTTTGGAGCAAGACAAACCCTCACTATACGTACTGCAGCCCCTGTAGTCCATCTGTATCTACAACCTGAGTTGACAGTACAATTCGGATTGCAAAAACTCAATCCTGTGATATCGCCTTCCCTGCCATTTTCTGAAATTTTAGAGCTACAAAACACATGGTCTAGTGCTGTGGTTGCCCCAAGGGAATGACTGTGTTTCACTTACTTGAATTCCAGGGCGACGCTTCCGATCTGAGAGCACACCCAAATTCCTGTTGACATCAGGCTCCATACAGCTCGTTCCCGAAGTCCACTCTACCGATACACTGCTGGGTAAAAAGGCGTCTGAAAATAGATGGTTCTAATTCCCATTTTCAGCACAATGGGGGAGAGAATTAAGCTGTTTTAATCTCAAACTCAAATCTACAAAACTATGTAAATTTGTGCGAGTCATTTTGTATCTGCCTGGATGTTCCATTAACTAATTGGATAATCCAGGGAGCTGTGTATCAAATGCTTTACATTGGCCCCCTGTTTATGATGGTTCAGCACAGAATCCTTTCAACAGTGCTGTTTCCCCACAGATGAAAAGGGACTCGTCATAATGACGCTGCTGTCAATGACTTCATTCTCTCATCCCTAGCCTTCCTGTCTTTGATTATTTGTACCTTCTGGAAGTGCAACTCGTATACTGTAAATAAAAACACTTGTTCTTGACTAGCTGGTGTCAGCTTTGGCGTGTCTGAAATGTTAGGGTCATAAAGATGTCTAGTGTAGCATATTTACTATAGCTCACTTTGACACCATCTAATGTATATTCTACTTTTGCTTTAAAAATACAAGCTTAATAGTGTAATTATGCTAACATAACTTCCTTGTGGTAAATCCACACATGTAAGTGTATAGTTTAAGATATCCTAGGGTAATAAAGACTTGGCTTATTTGAGATGAGGCCAGGTCAACTGGGGCTAGAGTCTTGTGCTGTG
Organism: Gymnarchus niloticus; assembly: GCA_009936485.2. Taxonomy (NCBI): domain Eukaryota; kingdom Metazoa; phylum Chordata; class Actinopteri; order Osteoglossiformes; family Gymnarchidae; genus Gymnarchus; species Gymnarchus niloticus. The sequence goes on along the minus strand of JAACJT020000031.1, from coordinate 3,165,097 downwards.
TAGTGCTCTTTTAATAATGCCTGGAATATTTTGCTGTTCATGGATATGGTATTTGGCAGTACAACATTGACAGGGGTCAATGTTAAGAGAGGAGTAACGCCACATGACTGGGTTTGACCATCGAAAACTGGTGGAGATCTGGGACTGTCTGTCTTACTCCAGAGCTCCAAATGGAAACCTGTGCCAAAATTTAAGGAAGCGTTCCTCAGGAAGGAAATGTGACTTTGGAACTGACCTGGCTACAGGATGAAGGTGGCACCCTAATTGATTGAATGTAAACAGCTGCTTTTGCCTGATACCACTTCATGTTTTTAAACATGGATTTTGATTTCTCTGGCAGCGATGCCATGTGCAGTATTTGTCAAATTCCACTGATACTATGTAATGAGGTATCTGAAGTCCGGTACAGGATCACTGAAGGAGGTCCTTCAGCAAGGCTGGAATTGGGCAGATTTGTCGGTGAGGGGTGAATGGCTCAAAGTATAAGGTTGTCCTGGAAAAAGACTTGCTTCTATCTGTTCAAACCATGTTCCCCATCTATGATGACTGGGTTTTCATTAGGACAATCAAGGTGTGAATGGAAGATAACAACATTGTGTTTTCTTAATATTTTGACCAGTTATTTTCTGAATGACAAAATTTTTGATAGGCATTTCAAATTAAATGTGGTCAATAATTTATTGAAGAGTATCAGTGTATATTTCACACAGACACATACCCATAAATTGCGAAACCAATGAAACTTTTGCTGTGGTCTCAGTTTTTCCGGAGCCATATTTATGTTCTGTGGTTACATTTGTTACTTAACTGATAAAATATGCATTTCATAAGGGGACATGAAAGGGGGGCGTGTGAACACAAGTTAAATAACACAGGATTTTGATTATGGCTTGGCTGGGCATGACTTAAGAAAACACAGTGGGGTTTTTTTTTTTTAAGTACAAGGGACATCTCTAGTCTTTAAACATGTTGTGGAATGATTATAAATTTAGCACATTGCTTTTTGGCAAACTTTATGAAATACAATTAGAAATTGGTGCAGAAATGTCACCATGTATGCTGTCAGGTGGTATTAAAACTACACCGTGTAGTGTGTGGTGCTGTCAGGTGGTGTTACAGCTACGCCGTGTAGTGTGTGGTGCTGTCAGGTGGTGTTACAGCTACGCCGTGTAGTGTGTGGTGCTGTCAGGTGGTGCTGTAGCTACACCGTGTAGTGTGTGGTGCTGTAGCTACACCGTGTAGTGTGTGGTGCTGTCAGGTGGTGCTGTAGCTACACCGTGTAGTGTGTGGTGCTGTCAGGTGATGTTACAGCTATGCCGTGTAGTGTGTGGTGCTGTCAGGTGATGTTACAGCTACACTGTGTAGTGTGATTTAAGGAGTGCAATACTTCCCCCTGCTGTTTGGTTGCTCTGCATGCTTTCCCTTTCCTTTCCTGCTCTGGTGGGTGCAGACAGTGTTACTGAAGAACCCTTCAGCCTGGCTTTAGTTTTAAACCCTTCAAACCTGTGACTGGCTGATTTTGTGGACACTGTTCAAGCTCACCGACTCGCAACATCCCCGGGACATGCTGCCTGAGACCATGGATGAGCTACAAGTTTACTGTGGTGTCGCTCATCCTGAACAGCCTGGAGCCAATGCAGCATCTATGAGCGTCTGTGTAACATGAGCGTGAAACCCACCTGTACCTTCAGTGTAGGAATATCCCACCTACACAGTCAGCACAGCAACACCCCACAGCAGTGATTCAGCACAAGACTGAATAGTGAAGGTTTAGAAAGAATGAATGGTGTGTTTTCCTGTGGCACCTTACCATGCAAAAGGTGCCCCCTTTGAAACGAGGAAAAAGCATTTCTTCAGTACATGGCATTTTTCTTAAGGGCATTGGGTAAAGTGGTAGCTCGGGACATAGACTTGCACGTTGATGATTGATGGTTTGAGTGCAATAAGTAGCCCTGCTGCAATGCTACTGAGCAAGATACTTAACCTGGACTGCTTTACTGAAATTTCCAACAGCATTAAATTGTATGTCATTTATCTTAAAAGCATCATCTACCTAAGGAACTAAAGGTAAGAAGTGTGGCCATGAGCTCCAAATATCCGAGTGTGTGACCAACTCCTCTGTCTGCATGGTGGACTGGTTGCAACAATGGCATAACTTTGCACTCACTGCCAAGATTTTTAAATCAATTATCTAAAATTAGAAAGTTAATTATTTTGATGCTCAAAGTACAAGTAAAATATGTAGCATATAAATACAATGAGCATTGTGGTTTGTTTGTCAAGCATTTCAAGAGCCACTTCCACTAAAATAAACATGCCGAAGTTGCTTGATTGCATGCCTTTTCATCATGCAGCACAGCACTTCGCTGTATCTTATATAAATATATCCACTAGAGGTCACTGTTGTGTAAAACAACCGTGATTTGTCCTTTGTGTCAGGATATGTCTAGCAACCATTTAATGTATCCGGTACGCACATAATGCCGAGAAGCATATTTTGTGGTTGTCCTTGAATCACCTCGTGCTTTAACTTAACCTCAGGTAAACATCTGGAGACATATTGTTGATGGAGGATATTCTGTCATAAACTGATAGCAGGACATGACCTGAGAGAAGGCAGTGCAACACTTTGTGAACTGAAGCCCTGTTCTCTCCTCAGAACTCTCTGGATGTTCTTCACTTCCTCCACTAAGCTTCTAACACTGGCTCAGTTACACAAGGGGGTGGAGCGTAAAGGAGAACAAAAGACAACATGGCTATGGTCACCTGATATCTTGACACACAATAGGAACTATCCTTACAAGGTAAGTCGTAATATAAGCAACACTCTCTCTGCAATTTACAGATGCAATGTTTGAGACAAACGGCACGCAGGTTGAGTTCTGTCATTATCTCAAGCTGCACCATAAGCCTGTGACAGACAGCATATGACTACAGTTTAACATTAAAGACACGCGTGATCCCTGCAGCGAGGTTTTACAGCTGCAGCTATGGTATCCTAACTCCTGGAAGCCCACTTTTTTGTGCCCAATCGACTGGGGGCTGTTGTTGCCGTGGTGATAGGTCAGTGCATCAGGGATGCATCTGAGGCCTTCTCTCTGGTGCAGAAGCATTGGAGGGCTTGGAGGAAGAATTGTCCTAAGTCAAAGAAGCTGCTCAGCTCCCGGCATCACTAAACTAAGGTTTGTGGCAAGGAGGCAGTAAGACACATTATTGAGAATACGACTAGGATCAGCCAGTTGCTAACTGCAGAGTGGAGTGAGGTGCAATTAAAGCAAAATGCACAAAATATGTTGTGCTGCATCCTTGTAATATTTCATTACAAAAATATGTCCTTGTACAAAGGCAACGTGAGATTTTTTCAGTGTCCCTGTTCTGGTAAGTTAAGCTTTCCCTATTAAAGCAAAACAGGCTCGATGAGACAGAAATGACTGAGTCAAGTCCATATTTCTTTTACTGATTTATGTGGCTATATTTTATATAGTTTATAATATTATATTATTTTGAGAGCATGAAATCTGCTTTTGGGTGATGTTTAAATTAAATCAGCTGGTGCTGACTTTAGTGTTGATTCAAGTACCTCCAGTCTTACGTATGTCACACGGATATTTGACATGGATGTCTTACTGGTTTGGTAACCTGCTCCAGCATACAGCGTATCGACTCTTTAGCTGACCCACATGAAGGCCTCCTCTCTTCAGGAGAAAATGCAGATTTAACTAAGAAGCTAAACCACGCCCAGCTCTATGCCTGCCTGGGGCCCACTGAGCTACGGGGGGGATCGCCCCCCCCCCCAACAGGGTTCCTTCCCTCTCTCTGTTATTGCAATGCTAATCTCTTCTGCTATCTCACACTCACACAATTCTTCTTATTTTACTCTTTGATCACATTAAAAAGAATTACAAATATAATTATAACAACAAAAAAACACTATATTCTACACTCATGATCAAAAATGCATTTAGAAGAGGGATTCAGAAGAGAAGCAAAAATGTGTGATAAAAGACTGAAATCCTTCAGTGAATATTTTGCACTAGCATCAGCCCCTGGTAACATGAGGATTATGCAGAGTTCGCTCTCAGATAAAACTTCAGACCCCTAACTTACCCCTGGGCCTCAAGTTTACATAGATCCTCACAAGGGTGGGTGGACTAGAGCTCAGACCTTTTTAAGTATGCGTGGTCCCTTTTTTTCCCGGCAGAGGGCAGCACTTTCTGAACATATTGAATTTTTTTTTTTTTAAATAATCCATCCTTTTTTCTAATTCCTGTTTTCTATGCTATGTTTTCTGCTGTTCCCAAATTAAATGACTAAATGGTGATTTTTAGAATTTTTAAAATAGCATTTGTTATTTTCACAACATCCAGAGAATAAAGTTATAAGACAGTGATTATTGATTAGTGATTATTAGTGACTCCACATTTATCGTATCACAAAGGCACTTTTCTAAGAGTTTGCTGCCGTAAGGCACTATTGTCAAGCAAAATTGACCAAAGTATTTCATATGTATTTTAACTAGGCGCTGGAAAGTCTACTGGACATGGATATGTTACCAGTGTACTGACTGTAGCTGCTAATTCTGCTTAAAAAACTTGAAAACAAACTTAGTGAATATTCTAACCTAACGGGAATCTCTGGTGTCCAGCTCATCCTTCAAAGGAACGCCAGAATTAGTGCAGTTTACATCTGTTTATAATATTGTGCTTTCACACATATGCTCATGTCCAGACAGTGAGACTCGCACACACTAAAACACACAGGTTGGCTAACATTCCAAAAATATCACTGGTGGCTGCACTCAGCATGTCATTGGCACTCCACAGAGAATGTATTAGAAACAGCAAAAAAAAGCTGCCTGGTGTTTTTAGTTTGTTTGTAATTTTTATTTCCCGGATTTGCTAGGGAAAGGAGGTGAACTGTGGCACAAACAGACAACACAATCGCCAGAGCTGAAAAGGGCTTATAGTTCAGAACTACTCACCAGGCCATTACCAGGCCCTCCGACCCTTGAAATGTGCCTCCATTATGACCGAAACCTTAAGGAACAAACAGTCTTCAATGAAGAGCAGCAGAGACGTCGCATGCGGCTGTGTGGTCTGGTCCGTAATTCCGCCCCCTCACTAGATGTACCAACAGCCCAATTCACTCGGCAGGTCAAGGGGCCGTTGACCCCAGGAAAAGGGCAGCAGGCTGGTGGAATCGCAAGGTCAAGGACAGGTCATGGTAATGAACACAAATGAACCTCAGGGCTCATTATTCGTGCTAGAAGGGTCACTGGGGCAGTCGCATTTACGCTGAGCTACAGTTGATATATCCTTTTTTTTCAAAGGCTTTTCTAGCCAGATATTTTCAATTAATCTTTCATTGATTCCAACACACAGTGCTTTTAGGCACATACTAGTCAGAAGCTGTACTGTAGAAACAAAGAGAGCATTGGCAGCTCTAACACATGGGATGAGTTGGTAAGATATTAATAAGTGCCTGAGCTTTTCCAAGTGCATGAATGAAAAATAAAAGGGCTCGAGGCTATCAATGTTTTTAAGAAAATGTTTTGTGATAGCCCATCACATGACCCGTCACACAAAAATATGTATACACCGTCACCAACATGCAAACCTTCTGTCTACCTTTCCAATAAACGTACCTTTCAAGCTTTTGCAGCCCTAAACACAGCTAACATGTTAATTGTGCCTAGATAGCCTGCTCTGTCCCAGTGCTTCGCACAATCTTATTGGAGGATCAACAAGGTCCTTGTAGCCAATGAGAGAGACCTGCGATGTTCCTCTCCTAGCAACAAGACTCCCTTGCTGCACAGCACTGCAAGAAAACTGACACCCTGAATATTACATCATGAATAATGGCAACTTAACAGCTCTGTAGTGGGGGGCAGGGAATGAATGAGTTTTTTTCTTTTCTTTTTCTGCTTTTCATTCTTGACTGGCTCTCCATTTTGGAAGTGCATCTATGCAGGGCACTCATTCCAGGATGTTAAAGAGATAGGCCCTAAAATTTTTTCAGCTCAGTTAATGTTCTTATAGGGATCCTCGCCTGTTCTCCCTCAAAGTGAGCTTACCACAAATAACACATGGGAAGATGCCAGGTTCATCTGCAGAATCAGTTCTGCTCACCTTGGACTTCACAAAGTCTCATTTACCTGAATGGATGTGTGTTGGATCAGGTCCACCATGAGCCGGCAGACCATGTGTCTTCCTTGCCATGGCTGGCCCTTAGAGGGCCCCCAGTGCACGCGGCCCCCTCTCCTATTAATAGGGCCAGTGGTCAGCATGTGTCAGTTAGTCTCCAAGAAAGAAGCTGCCCTCTCTGTTTGCGCAGTGGGCAAGGCTGAAGCATTTCCCTATTCCTGATTCTCTGCCCACCTCCGGTCAACATGAGTGCCTTTCCAAAATAACACACTGCATTGTGTGAGGAAGACCACCGTCAGCCCATACAGGCTTGAATGGGACCTTTACCCCTGGCTATGGCTTAATGACACAAAGGAAGAGAGGCGAGAATGCTAATTTGTATTCTCACGCTTACAGTCATGGTCTAAGATCAGGGTCGGCAAATTCAGAGATATAGATTTTTACATGTCCACAGCTAGATGCTAACCAAATGGTTTGATGTTTGAACAGCAACCTTTTTTCTTGCCCCATTAACCCAGTTAGCTAACTGCACGATGTTTATCTCTGCAACAGAATGTTAGCTGGATTGGTCAGATACGCAAATTTAGAATGAGCTTTAATTCCAGCCAAAATGAAAGTCATCGTTATTCATAGGTGAGCGGTACAATGAAACACAGCAATGTTTGTTTATTTAGTTCCTGTTTATATGCACATATGAGACTTTTTTGGTCTATTCATATACAATATAAGGTTTTCATTTATGTATTAAACAATAATTTCAAAGCCAGCTTCCACAGTCAAAACCTACACATTAAAAACATTTGTTTCATGTGAGATACAGCTTGAAGTAAACCCCCATCAGAGTTACATGCATGATGCACTTAATCAATACACCACTTTCTCCAGAAAGACAACAGACTGTATGCGCAGTTAGTGCATTCAGAGCTCTCTGACAACTCAGTATTGCAGACAAGCAGCTAAAATGGTGTAGCACGTTCAGTCTTTTGCAAGCCAGAAAAGCAGAATACTCTAGAATGTTTTCTTTCCACTCTCACTCTGAAAGTGACATTTGCCCTGGAACCTTGCCCTGACCATGTTTACAGGCACTAATGCTGATTTTTATTATTCATAAATATTTATCAAGGACTGCTGGTGTTTTGTGATGTCGTTTGCACCTCTTTAACGGCCTTGGGTTGAGGGCCTGGGAGTGTGCCAAACACCAGATCCGTGGTCTCTGAAACACTTAACGCAGATGTTATAAGTTAACATCTCTCGTCCACTTAGCCACCTTGCAAGAGTGTGGCGTCTTTGGGGGATGGAGCATACTTGGGAGTGCAGTACTCCATACCCTCAGGCCTCAATGAGGTCACTCCTCTCAAGATACATTTGCCTGACAAAGGAGTTAGACACGACAACCTGGCACCGAACACTGTAAATGCCATGGGGGTGATGATGGGCAGGGTGGGGCTATAGTGTGGTCTTCCCAGAATGCAGCAGTAAATTCACCTGCATAAACAGTTTATTCATACTCTATATAAACCAGACCAGGAGAAACAGTGCCCTGACACCTAGATTTGAACTGGACAAAATGACACAGTTCACATTCTATTAGAGGCTTGCAAGGCTGTTGCAAAAGAGTTCAGTGACAGTAAATTAGGATGTTTTGCAGGATGCTGCGTGTTACGCAGTTCCATTACTCACCTGAAAGGTGAGGCTTTGGGGTCAAAGAGGGGAGGAGCAGCAGTGGACGCCATGTCTTTCTGCGCTAAGGCGGCCGGGATCAGCGGCGCCTGGCTCGGGGTGCCTGTGACACGGGTACAGGGTGTGGGGGTGTAGGGTCACAGTAACGACATTGTCATCGTCCCAGTGATCAACACTCCCGTTCCCTGACAGCCTCACCAAGAAAAAGAAGCATTTGTTTCAGTCCATGCAGCATGGCCTCCCATTGTTCAAGACCAGCCATAAATATCCGTTGCAAATCTGCTTATTTTCAGATTCCATGAATGCAAGCTGACAAAGGAATGGCTATTGTGGGCCACAAAAAAAAGGAAGACGACAACAGTTGCCAACGTGTTGCGATTCTCAACAATAGAGGCTATGTGCAGAAGTCAAATTAATTGGTGTCGTGTTTCAGGGAGACGGAGGCCCTGCCTCTCTCTTTGCCAGACCAATAGGAGCCAAGTCAATCAGTCCATCATGCTGTCCAGACCCGGCCCAGTGGGTCACTGGTATATGTTCACTGGTCTACCAGTGCCAGTGCAGGTTTGTATTTGAAATGAAATCTATAAATCTGTGAAGTCAGCACACATTAATTTAAAACTTTTCCTCAGTATTAAGGCTTTCATTCAGTATATATTCAATAGTATCTCATTTTTAATACTTCTGTAATTCAGCTAAATTGACTGAAAAATAGCATTCTGATAATTAGAGGAAATAAGATGCTGGGTATTTGAGTAATCGTATTTCAATAAAGCATGTACCGTATGTTTGAATTGTATGAGTTAGTAGTACACGATTAACGCCAGCTGACCGCAGGGAAGTAAGTGGCACAGTAGTGAAAGACACAGCTTTATAATCTGAGCTCAAGAGAAGTCACCCGTTATTCTATCAAAGTGATATAAAGAGGCTGTGCATGCTTATACTAAGACAGCATACACTCTGTTTAACAGCTAGTAGCTACACCTGCTTGCTAATACATACATGCTGTTCCTGCAAACAGCTAATCATGTGGCTACAAATAAACATATGCAGCCTGAAGACATGGTGGAGAGATCCCCTTACTGTCTGACACTGAGGACGCCTGATCTTAGTAATTCTGAGCATGGTGTGGTTGGTGGTGCCGTTCATGGTGGTCCCAGCATCAAAAACAGCCTCCCTCCTGGGATTTTCATGCACCACAATGATGCGACAAACAAAAAACATCCAGAGAATGGCATTTCTGTGGCCAAAAGCCTTTTTTTAATGAGAGAGGTTAAAGAAGAATGACCAGACTCATTAAAGCTGACAGAAAGGGTACTCTGAACTATGGATGACTCAGTACCACTGTTTTATCTCCAATACTGATACCGATACAAATCTGATAGTTGTTTTGTTTCCACTTATACAGATTTTAAGCCATGTGTATGTCACATGTGCTATAGCCATCATAAAGGATGCTCAGATTGTGAAAGAAGTATCAGTATCAGTATTGAACTGACACCAATGTTGAATATCGGGTCAGCACATCCCTACTCTGAGCACACCTTTACCTACCCTTGAATTGGTTCTGGAGACAAATGTGCTCCTACTTGGCACTAACTAGGTACATCTACTGAAGTGGATACTAAGTGTACATTCTGATGTTGTAGTGCTGCCTTGTGCCCTACACTGCAGACCCCCTGCAACCTTGATCATGATAAGCAGTTGTTAGATGGATGGATGGATGGATGGATGGATGGATGGATGGATGGATGGATGGATGGATATATCCTGGTGTGTAACTGCGGCCAGTCGCTGATGATGCGACACTGAAGATCTCTGATAACGAGATAGCCGTTGATATTATGTATAACTTATTTTAGACTGAGAATCTGGACTTCTTAATCACCTACACAGTCAGTAGCAGAGCAGGAACTGGATCTCCTGAATTGTCCCTAATCACGTGTCCAGTGAGGATCACAGCGAGCTGGGAGCTCTCCCCAGGAAGCACAGGGCTGCATGTACTCCAAATGGGATGTCAGCCCATTGCAGGACCACAATCACACAATAATCTACAGGCAATTCAAGGTCACCAATCCACATATATTGTCTTTGGACTGTGGTAGGAAACCGAAGGAAACCAGTGCACACCTCGGTGGAATAACACACTGAGCCTGGGCGCGTCTACTGCAGGGTAAACTAAGTTACATTAAAGCTTCTGAGTAGCTAGTAAGCTGATTATCAAAACACACTAAAAAGTGAGAGTAAGCCTTAAACTGGAAAACAGCCATACTACACAGACATAGACACACTTCAGCCATATTAGGGAGAGTACTTCTCACAAATTATAATTCTTTTCCTACTGTATGTTACTTCAGAAATGTGCACATTCCTCTGATGATTGCATGTCTCTGCGCTGCTCAGTTCTCCATCTCAAGTCTTCTGTTGTTCCACATCATTACCTGCATCCTTGTGCCTCCGCTCTCACCTGTGTCTCTTCAATCACTCGCTGCAGTCTGCCACTCCGGTCAGCTTCCGAGGTTAATAAAAACACAGCTCTCTCTCTCTGGTCCCATTCACACACTGCAGCGGTTACAAAGTACCCTCGGGGGAGACGAGACAGAGGGCATTTTGAGAGAGAAGCTTGGAGTTTGTGCCACATGACCCAGGGCCAGTTTCTGATGTCACGATTATAGAAAATACCCCTCTGTGCTCTGCAAAGAAAAAAAATTGTTAATAGGGGTGGGGGAGGTAAGCAACAACATTTGAATAGAGATAGCTGACATATGCCTTCACTTCAGTGTGGTGATACAAACCTTCTGTTGCCTATTACAGTTGACATATGAATGGTGACTCTGTGACTCTGCTCCACTCCTCCACAATGATATGGTGAAGCAGCAACTTCAAACAGCCACTTGGCACAGAATGGAGGGTGACGATAGATGAAAAAAAAACAAAAAAACAAAAACTGGTCACTGAACACTAAAAGGCATCGTGTTTGCAATGAAATGGCCAGAGGTGAAGAAGAAATGGATGGATGATGTTCCACGGTGACAATTTCCTGTATTAAGGATGATTTTGAGGGCAAATCTACCTGCAGGAATACAGCACTAATGATGCCTGAGTCATTTTCAGGCACTCTCCATTTTGAGTGTACCTGCCAGCACCATGATGAGGACCTCAAGTGTGGTCTTTCCCCTTTCTTGTCTTCCAAGAATTACTGATGATTAAATGAGGGAAGATGCATCAAGTGTTAAAGAGATGATGGGCTGGAAATAAAACAGAGACAACAAGGTCCTCGCTAGGAGACGGGGGCAGAAAAACGGGAGAGAGCAGTAGCGTTTTCAGGACATCACTGAGACCCATGCTGTGAGACCGGCAGACAATGGCAGCTCTTTCCTGGCCCTGGGGACTGATTTCTAGAAGGTTAGCAAGCGGCACATAGCCGTATAGTAAGCAAACACTGGCCCGATGCCATTGGCAGTCCCAGCCAAGAATGCATATGTGATCTCGATACCATCCGGCAACATCATTTATGGGACATTTATCTGGCAATCTGGCAACATTGTTAATGGAACTGATGGTGCCACTTACATAGGTAATGGGGTTGTGGGCATCAGTGGGAATGCAAGATGGTCTGCTGAGTTGACTATTGCCATGTTCTCAAAAGGCAGCCCCTACTTCTCTTGGAATAAAGTCCAGCTTTTCCGTAACATTATCAGATACCAGACACGACACAGCACAACATGGTATGGTCAGCTAATTCTCAAAAGTTGGGAAATTACAGTCTTTTTCATGAGAGAAAATTCAAGTATCTACAAGTTACAAGGGCAACCCGTCTAATTTTATCCATCTTATTCTGGCCCTAGAAGTGTGGTCTGATATGTTACTGAAAGACCGCCAGTCAACAGAAAAAAGCACTTCTCACCTGTAAAGGCATTCATATCAGCTCTCCTCTCATATAATATATTTCTTTAACAGCCTACAGCTCTTTCCATGTATAGACTAGGTGACAATTGTCAAGGTGAAGATTCGGCCATCTGTTAAGCTTGCCACCACGGTGACGCCAGTGAAGAAGAGCAGATGAGTAGGGTGAGACCAAAGAGCACCGCACCAATTACTTTAACGTCAGCCAAATTGGACTGTGGCAGCAGAAAGGGAAGGCCTACTGTCAGTGGTTATACATTTCACAGCAGACAAGCAATAAGAAGGACTTGTGTGGAGCCATGATGCCATTCAGTGACCAACGATGGTATCAAGGTGTCCAGTCAAACATGGCGGATGTGTCTAAGATTTGCTGCCCCCCCCCCCACCTGTGGTGTTAGGGGAGACCAGGAGTAGATGCTGGGAGATTTACTGTGCCCACTGTGACATGCCAGGACAAAAGTTCCATTTAGAACTGGGGAATATGGGGAAGATAGACTTACGGTGCAGGTCTCCATTATGCCAGAAGCCCTTTTCACAAAAGGCACAGTGTTCTGTTCCACCCCTGACACACAGCCTTCAGTTTTGTTTACATTCACTGTCTTTTTTCCCTACCAGCTTTTTTTTGGTAAGCACAGGTAGCATTAAAGCTGTATCTATGCCACAGGTGAGATGTAATCGATAGTTGACCGCTAGGAACACGGTTCAGCGTTTTGAGCCCAGGACTATTCCAACTACAAAGGCCTGACAGGACACAGGTGGGATGGACAGTGGGTCACTCCTCCCTCCCCATTCTCCTCACAGTGTGGCCATTATCTCAGCAATGCAGAAGTGGCAATAGTTCATAGATGTTCAAATCTTTGGAGTGAACTGTTGTGCTTTTGAGCACAGTACTTCACAAAAACTTACTTCCCAAAAAATAAGAAAGAGTAAAACAACCATATCGTATGATTATGGTGACCCAGGATAATCTCCCAAATAAGAATCCAACAGGTAGAAACCTGTAAAAGATGGACCATTCATGGTTCTTAGGTAAGGTAAATAATACAATTTATTCTTCTATGAGAGTGATGTGTGTCACTTGAATTTGCATCCTACAAATTCCGTGACCAATTTTCCAATCCCCAATTTGAGGAATTCAAGTTGGAAATCATCAGTATTACATGCGTGAAAGGTACATAAAGAGTTGCACTCCATATTGACCCCAGAATATACCATAAAAAACAGACATACGTGTAGAAACGCACATGTAAAACAGAATAAATTAAATAAACACATATATAAACAAGCAAGCTGTATAGACAGGCTTGTCTCAGCCTTGGTGTGAACATTGAGATCAGGGCATGCGTTTTCATCTCACAGAGGTGCAAATGGCCTGGTGGATGAAAACAGAGAAAGCTGACACCACAGTGCTAATGAGGACACTGACATACAGCATACCTTTCACCAACGGACAAGTCGCAATAATTTCTCATAAGGAATCTCCGACATGCCCGTTGTCCTCTATGCACCCCCCAGGTTCACTTCCCAACCTGGTTCTCCATCACTTGACATGATAACCACATGCCTCACCCCGCCCCCAACAAGCCACAGCACAAGAAGGCAAGCTCAGCTTTTTTTCCTGTACCTACTGTGCTGCGCCATGGTTTATAATCGAAACTCCAGCGCAATGAGGCCACCCCCAGAAACGTGTGCAGACAGACGCAGCCTTCGGTTCACATGAAAGGGCTGGACGTGCATTGGCAGATGCGTCGTGGGTGGCTGACAGCGACAGGGATGGTCAATGCAGACGCATGAGGAAGCACCGAGAACACACACGGTGCACCAAGCAGCGGTAAACACGGCGCTGGGACTGTGGGGGGGGGGCAGCCTGGGATGAATGGCACATGACACTAACATTCTACACGATGTGTTTCTGGGGATAATGGAAAGATCGGGGCTAAAAGGATCAGAGCGGTGAAATCCGTAACTAGCCACACAACCGTGTCATCTCGCCATTGTCTGCTGTGCCCGCCTGAAAAATCCATGGGAAAAAAAACGGAAATGCTGATTTAGTCTCGCGTCCAGTCAATCTGCTTTTTCTTCTGTTCCTGTCTGGGAGAGGATCCTCACGCATGTTACCCGTTGATTTCATTTTCCTTTTCTCCTCCCCTGTCCCTCCTGCAAACCCCCTCCCACCTCATGTACCAGCTAGCTTGTCCACTAATGACCCCCCCCTTCGTGGTGGTCAGGCCGGCCCCGCCCCTCCAGAGGAATCCTGGCGGGGGTTGTTAATATTCCGTGCCGCCCTGGACCCTCAGATTTCGCACAGCGACGTTAACGCGAGCTGACACCCGGGGATTAGACACAGACAGCTGGAATGCCAGAGCTCTTTTGTGCCGTGTGGAGCCCGGCCAAAAGCCTTCGGTCGGTGGCCAAGAGGGACCTGGGAAAATGGCCTCTCCTTGGACGTAAACAGCGAGTGGTCAGCAGGACGGAATGCAGCACCAGTGGACAAACAGCGGCTGCATTGTACACCGGGCTGTACAGCGCAGGGGCGCCTGACAGGGGAGGAACATGGCGTTCAAAACTCATGTCCAGCTAGCCACACGCAACATGACCCCAAACCTTGGCGCATCACAGGTCACTTGGTGGACGTTACCTATTATTGATGTTGCCACTTTCACTCATATTTCTGACATTATTTTCATAGTTGATTAAAATGAAGTAAGAAATTTCATTGGAAGAAGTCATTTAAAAAGCATACAAATAATTTTGCTCAATGGCCATTGAGGCAATGTCACCATTATGTATGTTGATATCCAAAAGGCAAACCAATGAATGTGATCTGTTCAGTAGTTTCTCAGTTGCCTGTGCCAAGGCCATCTTGGACCCAAATGGATCAGTTTTCATCAGCCATTATTAGATACAGAGCCATATTCCCAAATGAAACATCAATACCTACAAGTAAAAGACAATCAGTAAAATTTGGAAAAACTCAGCAGGAGCAAGGCTAACTGCTGTCAAAAAAATGACTATCTTCAGTTGTGTTAATATATCAATATATATCGCAATATAAAGAAATGTGGTAACTATCAAATACTAGTACCAGCAACTACATTACTTTCTTTCTTAGATTAACCCATGTCTCATTCTGCTAAAGCTAAATTAAACGATAGATCATCTATATGAGTCTTAAGGTACAGCTAGACTGGGGGTGAGTGTTCTGGCATCCCTGATGTGATGAACCAGTTGGCTAAATGCTGTGCAGGAGTTAATACTGTGCCTTTCAGGAGCCCTTTGTTGTCCTGGTAGATCTGTGCAGCTACTCAGCTCCTGTGCTTCAGTTGGCATGAAAGCAAGTGAAGCACACATTTAATCAGACAAATGCTTCTGCTATCAATGGTCTAAAATTGAAATTTGACTTCCTGGCTATATTTTTTACCTTTAATTTTATTTTTTAATAAATTCATCTTTAAAAATTATAAGCCTGGGTAACAGTTTAATGTATTTAATGAGAAATAAGTTGACTTTTAACATGCTTTAATTGCATACCGATTTGGCAACTTTAATTAAAACAGATGAATGCAAGCCAAATATATCTATAAGCATATCCATGACAGTCAGTGTAATAACAGAATAATTACTGTGTAGGTTCTGTGTAAATGTGCTATACCTGCACTTAATATCATTTGAAATATTCATTTGAATTTCATTTTAAAGTTTAAGGAACGTTAGGGTAACGTTTCTGACATTCAAGGTTTGATACCTATATGTAAGGCATGACACCCAAATGATTTTTTTTTATATATATGTACGTGAAAATGCGGGAGTAGGATGGTATTTAAAAAATGCTGTTTGTAGGTTGTTCATTTTCAACAAAAAAAAAAACAAATAAGAGAGTGATTCATAATTCATTGCGAAATATTTCCAGTAAATGAATAATGCCAATACAGCGGGAAAACTCTTTCATTTGTAAAGGCATTAATTGAAATATAAAAATGGATAAATGCAATTTATTTATTTGCATATTCTGCTCTCCAAGTGCTCCATGATCCTCACCAGGATAAACCATTAGAAAATTGAATAAAACAAGGATTCATTATACCTTAAACAAAATTAAATTGAAAGCGTTTGATTTAAAATGACAACCCTTCAAATAAAACAGTTGTAATTCAATATTCACATATTAATATTTGGTATAAAAAACAGTCGGTCTCAGGAAGTAATTATTTTCAGAATTTTGTTAAAATAAGCTTAGAACCACCTTCTCTCAGGTGAAACTTCCATTTAAAGGCAGGCAATCAAATTTCATGGCATGGAGGTGAGGTAGATGTGTGCACGAAAGTGCAGGTAAAGAGAAGGACAATGTGGAGTGAGAGGGTGTTTTAGTGCATGGGGAGGAGGGACTGCTCTGCTGGGTCCAGGCATAACTACTGAGGATGGCTAAAGCAACACAGTCACATGTCCAGCTAACTAGCGCCAGTCAGCGTTGGCAAGGCAACACCAATGAAAAACTTTGGCCAGAATACCAGAGTCTAACCTCTCACTGTGTGTGTTTCAGTGTGTCTTCCTTCACAACAACATTCAATAGTCCATACCGGAGGATAGTCGATCTGTGGGACACAACGCTGAGGCAAATTTGACTTTTTCAGTGTTTCTTTGTTAAAATAGCTTTGAAAACAAAAAAAAAGTTTTTGCTTTTTTCACAACATACATTCCAACAGTTTTTACGTTAAAATTTAATTCGAAAGTCCTGATAACATTTCAGAAAAATCTGGAATTTTGCGGGCCAAATAACATGCATTCTAAGTCTGCAGACATGCTTCTTCCTGCGGCATTCATCAAAGACGGCGGGAAATCTAATACGCATGGCTGAATATAAATCTTTGAAAAACAGATGAAGAAAGGTAATTCATGCCTCCCCTCAAAAAAAAAAAAAAAACACTGATTGCAAAGAGGCCACTGCCTCTCAGAAGGTTCCCATGACAACCAATGAGTCTGGTCACACCTTCCAGAGCAACGGTACGTTTGATTTGGCTGATTGCCCCTGGAATTCCTCCTCTGCACCCTCAGCATCTCCCAAGGCCAGAAGCTGGCTGCACAGAGAGCTGCCAGAGGACCGCTCAGCCCAGTCCTTCCCTTCCCGCCTCCCGTCTTCCTCTATGCCCACCCATCTCAAATGGGACATTGATTGCATCGTCAAGCCTGTGCCTCTGCTTTACTGCACTGTCCACAAACTCTTAGTTCAAGCTCGAGCTCTTAGACACATTTCACTTTGTTTGAACACTACTATAAAAGACATGTCCTTAAAAAAGACTTCTTAGTCCTGTATTTATCATAAATGAGAGTACAACCTTTTCTGGATTCTAGCTACCTGCACAGAACAATAAAATCTGGACTTGCTGTGACATTGTTATTCCAAGAGCACTTCTCACATCTCACCTGAGTTTTGCCAGTCCTTTTCTAATTTGTTCTCTTAAATCACAGAGGGTTGGTAAACTGTCCCACTAGTAGGCCAGAATAAATCTAATGCTACAATGCTAGCCGTTTCCTACACGCACACAGAGCTGAAAATCCACAAGATAATGGACACTGAAGAGCTCTGTAAATGCACATGCCCCATGTAGGACCAGCCCAGTGCAGTATACGGTCACTTCAGTGTCTGTGGGGCAAGGCGCATGCAGGGGCACACATCTGGCAAATGGCAGCCTCCCTGCTACCTCCACACTCTGGACATTTTGGCTCAGCGAGGAGCTCAAATTCCTCAGCAAATTGGGAAGTGGGTTCTCGCTGTGCACAGACTAATCTGAAGAATGTAAAGCAATTTCAACTACAAAAATATTAGTGTGCCTCTGAGCAAAGACATCTCCCCTCCTCCTAACAAATTACGGGTGGGGGGGGAGGAGGAAAGAACAGGGGGAGGAGGGGAGGGGCAGTCGGAGGTAAGGATTGGGGGGTCAGAGCTGGCATGGTGAAAGATATGAAGGAAGAGGGACCTGGAGTTAAATCGGGTGAAAGTGGGAGGAGTGAGCAAAAAATGGCATAGAGAAGAAAAGCAAGGAGTGAAAAAAGAGGGAAATGAGCGAGGGGCCAGAGAAAGGAGGGGAGACAAAATGTGAGCAGAAAACGGAGTGTTGGAGGACACTGAGGGAAGACTGGGCTGGAAACAAGAGAGAGCAGGCCGCAGGGCTTTGGATAGGGTTTGAAGAATGACGCACAGGGACAAACAGCACAACACCCTACATATCATCGCATACGCAGAATTACATGAAAGGCAGCATGTTGTGTGTCCTAAGAAGCAGGACAGTTACTATATTTATGTGGTTATTATGTAACAGTAATATTACCATGATATTAGTGATATTAAATAAAAAGCAAGCTGTTAGCATGCCTAACACAATGGTATATGGTAAAATCAGACCCATTTCAGCTAATTGTGTTAAAGTAATCTGCAGCTTATTCCAGGGGTCTCTAAAACGGGGCGCAGCCTGAAGGCACTAAAATGATCTAATCAGAAAATGTAAACAATCGGAGTGAAGCACCCTGACATCACAGAGGTAATTTACATTGTACTGTACATCCCGACGGCCCTCTGGGTACATCTGATAAAGCAAACAAAAGGAATATTGAAGCTGCACATGGGGTGATACTCAGATGTACCGACAAGATAATTCTGGTATATTTAAGACCACACAGACATACCTGGTCTGCACAACATTCATACACAGTATGACAATGATGCACAAAGGACTGACATTATTAAATACCCGATACAAGAGAGAAAGATTACTGTGGATATTGGAAGGGGTGGCACTCTGCTGTTTAAACTCCATACTACCCACGTTCATGTGATTCAGCTTTCTCAGAACACCCAGGAGGAGATATGGTCCACACTGTAGATTAGGTCACAAAGCGAACAAAATTCTTTTTAAAGACAAATAAGTTTTGGCTGGAATGAGGCATCACACCTCTTGTAGAACACTCCCTTGAATCCTCATGGTTGCAGTGTCGACCATGGACCTCTTGTCACGTGGGATTGACTTGTGCCACCCCTCCAGCTCTTTTCCAGTGTTTTCCTCTGTTCTGCAGTGAGAGAATGTTTTTTTGTTGTGGGTAAATTACCTTAACTCCCAGCTGTAATTTGCCTTTCATTGAATACAAAACACTATTTGTGATGTAAACACTATATAAATTCAAACAAATGCAAAGTATTGGTCAGAGGTGATTAAATTGCATGCTAAAATAAGTGATGTGATGTCAAAATGAATACACTGAGCCACTTGCAGGGCACAGGAGGCATGTCCTACCCGCTGTTAACTCTGTCTTCACACAGCTGTACTGAAACATCCTGTCTGCCGTCAACTCTGTCTTCACACAGCTGTACTGAAACATCCTGTCTGGCATAAACTCTGTCTTCACACAGCTGTACTGAAACATCCTGTCTGCCGTCAACTCTGTCTTCACACAGCTGTAC
>JAACJT020000031.1:3118818-3135867 GCA_009936485.2 Gymnarchus niloticus | reverse complement strand
GGGGGGGGGGGGGGGGGAGGGGGGGGGGGGGGGGACAGAAGCAAACGACCGCATTTCACCTCAGACTCCACTGCACTGTCATTTCTCTGCAGCAACGCACACAGAGCTCCTGTCTAGTTTCTATGGTAACTGGGGGGCCATTATGGTGCATTGTCATTCATAATGAAAGGACCTGCAAAAAAGAAAGAAAAGGAAAGAGAAAAGGCAGAACGGTAGGGTCACTCTTCCAGTATGGAGTTGGGGAATGAAGGGATGTGCTGAGGGCCCTGATACACTTTAACTTATCGCCATTTTCGTTTTTTCTTCGATCGCAAACAGAGCTCACAGAAATGGCTATCAGGGAACAGACTGTCACACAATCCATTGAGGGCATCTTATTTCAGATGTGGGCAAGGGACGAGTTTTTTCCCCATCTCTACATGATCACATTGTAGATTATAAGGAAGAGCTAATGAGCTCATAACGAAGCAGAGCCTCTGTGGGTGAGATGAAAGTGTGATGACTGACAGGTGTCAATACATGACGCATGAAGTAGCAGATTAACAGTCTCTGAGCCTGGCTGCAGTCCATTCCAAGGCTTGCACATCCTTGATTTTATTCGATGTTGTTTAAATAAGCATGCATATGATTTTGCCACTTTCTCACCTTGGCAAAGCTCCCTGATAAAGGTACAACAGCAAGGTCCTTGGGAGCTAAACTCCTTGTTGTGCTGTAGTTTTCCTGTGGATCTGATGTGTTACTGACCTGGCCAAATCATTACAGCTTCAAATGCCAGGGAGGTGGTAGGCATCACAGCGTTTTAACACTAAGAAGGAGTTCTGCGTGGGCTAATATCCATTTGTGTTTAAGGTGGAAATGGAGATGAATAAATTGCTATCAGATTTTATATGACAGAAAGCAGATTACATGTGTGCGGTGCAGTAAGAAATAAATTGAGAACGCAGCCCAGTCCATAATATAGAAAATCATGTGAGCTAATGTTAACCTTGTTTCACCTCCGATTTGTGGTCCGTCAATAACATCAATGACATTATATAACTGTCAAGAACAGGATTTTTACAATATTGGGATATATAATTCTTACTCCCTCCGCACGCTCTATTGCAAAGGCTGAATTATGTTTTGGATATGTTTAACTGAAGACATTTTCCCGTTTTGCATTCAAAACTACTATTACACCTTTCATTCGCTTTGACCTTAATCAAATATCTGACCTACAGTGTTTTAGCTTCCACACTTCGATTATTGGTCGTGGCAGCATAATCCAAACCATTGAACGTTTGAACATTATAGCAAGCTCCCAGAAGGATATGCTTGCAGCTGGCAACCTCCATTTTAAGATCCAATAAGAACAGTGACCGCAGGATTCCCGTACACTTTGTTGTTTGCAAAAGCGCGTTACGGTGCCGGCTCTGGGGATACATTCTCCTCAGAACACCCCAGTCGTCATCCAACGAGTTATAATGAGTTAGGATGCTCTTCATCCAACAGAAGATTCCCTACATTTGTTCTCAGCACAGCGGTTCACAATTTGCAAAAATGATTTTTCTTCCCTGCTCCCTTAAAAGACTGCCTTTGTGCTGGATGGGGGGTGTTCCAAAGTATAACCAAGGTGGAAATGATTACAGAGCAGGAAGCAACCGTTTAAATTTGAAATGGATCGCCATGTGTTTTTAAAGTACAGGGGAATATAATTCAGAAGCTGCATTTTCTCCCCACCCCCACATGCACGTACTACTCTCCAAACACACCAAACATCCTTCGGAAACCAAACGGAAAACGCCAAATGTAATGTCAAAGAATCAACCGAAAAGTGCAGTAAGGTGAAGCCAGCCAACAAAATAGTATTTATATTATTGTTGTTTTTCTTTTCCTTGTAGTTGGACAAAGCTCTCATCGCAGGGAAAAAAAGAGGTGGGTCTGAACGCCAAGGCCGTTCCGTCCCTCCATCGTGCTTTTCCCAGCCAGGGAGGGAGCGAAGAACAGCTGGAACTATTTTGTGGAACCCCTTGTTCTCACCCTCAACACCCAGGGCTCATTAGAACATTACACGTGTTTCATTCGCTTCCATGGGGTCAACAAGTTTGCTTTACCCTACAAGGCTTCAGGCTTCCTCTCGTTTCATTTTTCATAATTATATTTATGCTTGTCAGAGATGCATCTTTAGTGCTGTTCTTTTTAGAGACATTAAGTATATTTTATTGCTGTTGCTAGCAATATTGTTACTATTAAAGGAATCACTAGACAAATAGTAATACAGTACTTTATGTTCACTGTAGACAATGACTGCAGACATGTAGCAAAAACTGAAACTGAGACAAGAACCTGGATGATAGCCGGCCTGTGGATTTAGAACAACAACTCTGTTGTATTTCATTTAGTTTTTCTATAACGTAGTCTATATATGGTTTTTATATCTTATCAATAAAACAATGGTTCCGAACAACACTTTCATGGACAAATGAGGTGATGTACCCTGTTAGCGGTCTCAGCAAGACGCACGTTGACTAAACGTGTGTGTTTAGTGTCTGTGCTCAAACGTGTATGTATGCAGGTGAAAGGCGCGGAACGTTAGATACATGCAGCCAGAGGTGCCGACTCAGGCTGTGCTCCTCTGCATCTGGCTGCCGCTGTAAGTAGACCAAAAGTCATACGAGGACAGCGGCGGGGAGACGGCAGACAGACGCGAGACACGACGTAGAGAACCGTTTAGCAGACAGAACGCTCTTTCAGTTAGACAGTATGAACACAAATACTTGTGATGCTTACAGCCAACTGAACAGTGGATGGCATTTTGCTCAATCTTGCCCTGCAACAAGAAATATTAATTAGATCCATGATTGTGATGAGCTGTGCTATGTTAGTTTTACAGACATTTGTGGTATTACACAAAAACTCAATTATTCTCCGTAAATATTTTTAATCTTTGTTGCATCTTTGTAAGATAATTTAAAAATGAAGAACCAGGTTTATGCTACTGCATTGAGGTCAGTGTGTTAGCCTCCTCTGCCTGAAGTACACATATGGGAAAAACTCTAAAATATTAAATGAAAGTTATTATTATTATTACTACTACTACTATTATTATAAGAATGAATAATGCTTACCAAATTAACGAAATTCACAAAATCTTAATCAGAGATAATATAAATAAGCAATGAAATGTACCATATTTTTCTCATTTTACATAATTAAAATGACCACAGCTGATTAGCCTTTTTGGTAATTATTTTATGTAGAAAATTGAAGTCAAATTGCATCTTATAATCTAATTTATGAAGACCATAAAAACTGTGGAAATGTTCCTATAGACATAATTTATATAAATTATTTAATTTCCAAATATTTTGTAAAAGTGCAACATAAGTCATAGTTTTGTTTGTGAGTCCAGTATGTATATCACATATGAAATAATGCAATTATAAACAGACTTTTTTAAATGTTTCTGCTCTAAAATGATTTAATCATAGAGACCAAGTCAAGAGATATCATGCTGAAAAATCAGTCCATTTTTTATTGTATGTGAACCGTTTGAAATTTTAAACTGTGCATTATGATAATAAAAATGTTGCACTAAACTTGGGCCGTTTGGTTAAATCAGATGCAGGTCTCTTTGCCTGTACCCTTTCTGTTATTATCAAACATTTGTATGGAGTTGGCTGACAGTGACCATGTATAAAAATGATTTCTTTTCTAACATGAAGAGTTTAAGAAAAAGAAAAGTAAAGCGAATATTCATAATAACCTAAATAATAAGAGTGCATGAAAAAAATAAAAACAGATAACAACAAATACTGCCGTGCATTCTGGTAACAGTTAACATGATTTCAGTGCTGATTCACTTTCGGCCAGTTATTCCCTTCAGCCACTTTCAGTACGCATTTAATAACTGACACATTCCCTTTAGCATTTAGCTTATCTCTCCAGGAAGTTTGTTTCAAGCATAAAAACCTTTTAGTGCACAGTCTGCCTAAAATTGCTTTGCCTGTTTCATGGATGCCCACATTGAGTATTTGTTGTTTTGGCTGACAAACGAATTCAGAGTTGGGGGAGCTTTACCCTTTTCAGCATTTAAAATAATGCAAGCATGTGAACATTTTAATTATGTTTATTAAATTATATAATTGTTAATAATGTCTCAATGATAATGGAAGAAGTTCTATCAAGAATTTATAGTTGACGTGGAAATTGCCCTAACTTACTAAATAGTAGGAAAAAATGAGGACGTGCATATGAAGTTTAACTGTATATAAATATATATCATATATAATGTACATCAATAGATCAATAAAAATAAATCAATACTTCAGGTAAGTACATCTGGATGTTTTTAAAAGAAAAATAGGCAAATCAATCTGAATATTTGGTATGTGATCCAGGTCACGTATTCAGGTTGGCAGCTTTTGTCAGATTGAATCACCTCTCCGTCATCCCAGACAACACAACTGACTTTCTGTACAGATCTGCCACATAACCAACAACTGACTTTCTGTACAGATCTGCCATATAACCAACAACTGACTTTCTGTACAGATCTGCCACATAACCAACAACTGACTTTCTGTACAGATCTGCCATATAACAAATAACTGACTTTATGTACAGATCTGCCATATAACCAACAACTGACTTTTTGTACAGATCTGCCACATAACCAACAACTGACTTTCTGTACAGATCTGCCATATAACAAATAACTGACTTTCTGTACAGATCTGCCACATAACCAACAACTGACTTTCTGTACAGATCTGCCATATAACCACTTCCCTCCCATGTGATAACAGAAAATTTGGAACGCCAAAGCAAACATAGCTATGAATACTATGATTACATTGTAATAAAATATTGAATATGATAAAAAATGAGACTTAGTGACAAAGCAAATTTCCTTTTCCCTAATTTTACGTATCCATCGTGTTTTTTTTTTAAAAAAAAAAAACACCATTTAAACAGCTCAAAACAAAAATATTGTAAAGATTACAAAAGACTAACATTTGAAATAGTTTTTTCTAATATTGAAATGAACAGTCATGCTTAGTATGAATTATCCTAATTTAACATTGTTACAAGTTTAATAATTCACTAGAATTCAAGAATGGTACACGGAGTTCCACAAAAAAATAAGTTTGAGTCATCAGAAAAGCATTTTTGTGCATATTCCAAGACATGCATAGCATTACAGTTACAAAAATGAGGCAGAATCATAGCAAGGGATGGAGCAAGTAAATAGCTAGTTAATGAAGAAAGCTTGGAGTATACACCCAAATCCTCGAAGGCTGGAGATATCAAGTACTGAGCTGCTCATGAAAATATGTCAATCTCAGCATGTCAGCAGTGGGGCTCTGGCCCAGCTACTGGTGTAAAGGAGCGGCACCGTGGCAGCTGATAGCTGCGTTCAGACCATTCACCTTTGGTGGCTGAAATGCCTTTTAACCCCCTCTCCGTGGGGGGCAGAGAGAGACTGTCCAGTCCTGAAGACACTCTGCTTTTCCCCAAATCGTTTAACAGAAATGTACACACACCCACACACACACACACACACACGTATTTCTAACCTGTGGGTCTAACCATAATCCTCACTGTGACAACCCTAACCCTCACCCAGCCCTAAACTTAACCATAAGTAACCCAACAAAATGCAAGGCTTTTGGTTCTTTCGGTTTTTTGATTGCATTCACAGATTCTTATAAAATTGAGTTTTCACTTGTCATGTCTCCACAAAGTAAAAATGTCAGGTTTTTATTACCTCCTGGGGATATTTTGTTCCCACTACATAATAAAAACACACACTGAACAGAGATACACAAAAACACTTATGTTTGTCGCATTGCATGTACACACGTTGAGCTACAATTAAAGCGTTTTGGCGTTTGAATTGCAGTTTAACATCCTGAAACGACTGCCTTTGAATCCACTGTGATACTTTATTTTATCTGCCAGGATTCAAGGAGAAATTAATTGAACGGTCACACCTTTTAGATGCAGGAAAAAAAATATAGAAAGTTTACAAAGAAATCATGACAACTATGTACCTAAGATCTTTTAACTGGTAATCCAATGAACCACTCTCTTTCTTTCTCAGTCTAGGGTTGAAAGTGTTTGGGGGGCCTCAGGTTTGCCACATGTAGAAATGCTTTCTCTTCCACCTTGCCATGCAGGAAACATGGTTGACATGTTGTGCTCCATTATACAGTGAGTGAACACAGCTGTCTCCGTTCACCAGAGCCTCTCTGTCCCCAACATACAGAATACCCTGCTGCCACATCAACAGGAAATCAGTACTGTCCCATCTAATGGTTGTGTCCTGTCACAACGCTACAGTAACTAAGTTATTAATGTCTGATGCCCTTTAATAGCTGAGTTTCTGTTAAAATCTCATTAAAAGAAACTTCTTCAAAAACCCCCAACTCCATTCTAATGCTAACGTCCATAAAATTGCGATTTCTGATAATTTCCTTGAAAATAATTCTTATCTTATAAGCTTATGTTTTAAAATAATACAAGACAATATACTTTTGAAATGCAAAAGCATTTCTACATGAAAATGTCATCATTGATTTTCAATTCGTCTGGGCTTAAAATAAGTAATTTCTGATTAAATACTACCATATATTTTCAGCTTTTTCCATTTTTTATGATCACAAATATAAATGAAAATATCTTTGAAACATAATAAAATAAAATGAAAAAACTAAGATGGACAGCCCGTGTTACTTAGCTGTAAAACTATTTTGTCCAAGTTACTGCATATTGACTACTGTTTATCAATCAAAGCGACCCTTTAAAATATTAACCATTTAAATATGGTAAATAGTACACAGTACTGTGCAACAGTTCTAGACAGGCCAAGAACATTCTATTTAAATTATGTTTATATCAGTGTAAAACCGTAACTTTATGTCTGTTGAAGTGTCAGTTTACGTATTTTGAAACATCTCCTCAAGTCGCCCCAAAATTTGCAGTTTCCAATCAGTATATTTATGTATTTCTTGAACTGAACTACGAGTGCACCTTGCTTGGCTAATCAATACTTCAGAAAATAATTTCCCTAATTAACTTAGCTAATTAAGTGGGTCGGTGATGAAACATAAGAAATAGATGCAGTGATCTTGAGGCGAGGTTTAAGAACCAAAGCTGAGTTCTTCTAGCCATCCAACCAGTTATCTGTATCATTTTGGAAAGCAAAATAAATTCATATATTTTTAAAATTATATTACTGTTCATTTGAATATATTCTAGTGTTAAATCTTGCTTTTTTTCTGAGCAAATATGCACTGCCCAGATAAACGGGTTTAAAGATTTTTTTTGCCTGCCAAAAACTTTTGCACAGAACTGTATACCACAGTTTAGTAGTATGATACATTGTAGCAGAGAATCTTAGAATTTAATTATATTTTTTGATTTTACATGTTGTTAAAAGTCCCCACAACCCAGGCCAGGATAAATAGTTAGGAGATGGATGGATGGATGGATGGATGGATGGATGGATGGATTGACATTGTTAAAGTTAAGATTTTCTTGCATAAAGCCATTTGGACTCAAAAACTGACATTATTTCAAGCACACCTTTTCTACACGTATATTGTGTTGTGAGAAGCTAAAATTAGACTAAAATGGATGATTTAGTCACTATTGCTATGATGAGTGTCATATATTATAAAGAAAATTCTTTCTTTGATTCCTGAATTTTTAAATTTGTGAATTAAAAAAATGTAATTGTCAATTTTAAATCTTAAGGCTTACAACATGCTTCTTTTGCAAATGTTTTTGGAGTTTATTTTCAACCCAGCTTTTATTTAGTTTGACTTCAGTTTTAATTCTTTTTTAAATAAGAATAAACCAGTTCAATCAAAGGTAGTCTGTACAGTGACTCATTTTCCAGATCGAGAATTAATCTACAGTCAGGGTTTAAATCATTACCTTAAAAGCGTTTACTTTCAGGGTACAGCAATGCATCAAAACTGTTTTGTTGAAAAACAAATGAACATTGTCTCAATTAGAACTGCAGCTGAAATATCGGCATTGCTTTTTCACAAATTATACATGACTTCACTAAAATTAAATGCTGCATGCATTGTAATCTTTCATTTGAAATTTTCACAATGAAGCAATGAAAAACCAAGCAATGAAATAAAGTCTATTATATTAATTTTACAAGGTAACATTGCTTTCTTCTGTATTGTAATTTCACCATCTTTTAAGTTACCTGCACAGCAATCAGATGTTTTCAGTACTAACCATTACACACTGACACAGATATACACGCTGTTTCCAAGAGTCAGTGTGCAACTGGACCACCAACATCCCTGTTTCTCACTCAAGAGGCCAACTTGGCAAATCAGAAATGCCGTGACTTCTCCCATCTGAAGTTAGACACAATTTACATAGTAAAGCTAACATTTAGGAGGGCAGGAGTGATAAAGGGCACGTGTAGAGCTCCTTGTCTCGTTCAGTATCGCAGGCAGGCTTAGGCTGCCCCGGCTGAGCACGACACACACAGACCCTGGCAAATCCCATCGTTTCCTGCCATCTCACCGCTTGACAAGCTAATAAACTTGACCATCAATTGAAAAAGCGTGACGGTTATGGGAGGATTTGAGCCAGGCTGCTGAGAGCAAAATCATGCAGGGATCAGGATGAGCTATGGGAATCGCTGACATCAACGGGTGACTTTTTCCTCCCGGATTAATTGGGTTATGATGGTGTGCCTATTAATCTCACTCACCCAGTGGTTTTTAATTTCATTTTTAATCCCAAAGCCCCAGAGAATAGCATATGGAGCCATGGGAGCCGATGACCTGCATGGGAGCCTGGCTCAGCAAATGGCTGTGTTTTAGGTAGATGCTGTTTTTCAGCCAGGAAAATTTACATTCAATAGCTTAGTCAACACTTTCTGCTTTTAACAGTTTAACCATACAGCTGCATATTTCACTGACGATAAACCAGTTAAGGGACTTTACTTTCTGGTGTTACAATAGAGCATCTCTTGCCAGTTGAAAGAGTTTCTTTTGGGCTATGACTCGGTGTCTTTAATCACTCCGATACCTGCTGTCTCACTTAGTGGATGTTCATTCTGCAGGACTGTCTCAGCTGGTGGGCGTGTCTTAGGTAATGTGATTGTCTCAGCCAATGAGAATGTGTCACCCATTCGCCTCAGTGGGCGTGTCTCAGACAGTGAGACTGCAATGAAATTAGTAGTTCATGTGTGTGGTACGGCACTGGAGAGTCATGCTCCGATCTCTCTGCGCATTTATGTTCATGCCAATAATATACTGATAGTTTGACTGCAATTAAATATGTTCTTAATTAACCTTGTTTATTTCATTCCTAGTCATTACAATAGTATTTTGCCTCTTAATATTCTTTTGTTAATAACTAACGTATGTGGGAACATTATTAAAATCTATACAGGGACTAAAATGTTAAGCATTTAAAATCTTTAATCAGCACTGTTATTGTACAATAGCAGAGCAAAACACCGTTGCAGAATGCAGTGAGCAAAATCCTCAAATGTCAAATGCTTAGAAGCAATTCTTTTGTGTTCCTGTTTTGCGGATGGCATATGAGAAGCTGAGGAATGTGACCGTGTAGCTCTTGATATTTTCTAAAAATTGTTAGATGAGAAAAAGCAGCTCCTGAGAACAACGTCAACGAAACTTGTATATCTGCAACACTGGAGCTACGAGTTGGGGGTATTTGATCACAAAGGACCACCAAGGGAATTGGGCAAAACGTATGAAAATGGGTTAAAACAACATAGATTATTAGATCATTCCAGCATACAGCAGTGTCCCTGTACATACACACCTATACAGACACAGGAAGGCTAGAACAGCCTCTAGTGAAAATGGCTGGCAAAAGCAACCCATAGCTCTTAGCAGAACTCCAGACGTTTTTCACTGAAACTTTTCCACATTTTTATCTTCTGCTCGTTTATGTCGTAATTAAAGTCTGTGCTTTTCCAAATGGTTTCGAGAACCGACAGTGCCAGTCAGAGCCTGGCATTGCCCAAAGGACCCACTGAAAGACGGTCCAAAGCACGACGTTGCGTTCATGACCACTCGGCAAAGAGTCACAGCCGATGTGGAGTGCACAGCCACTTAGACACGTCCGTCTACTTCAGTACCCGTAAAAAGTCGGACTCCGCTGCAAAATGTGGTACTACAGATTGTCCCTAGGCACAAAGAACAGGCTGTTTCTACAAAGGCATATCGGTGTCATCATTAAAAATGTCCTGTTGTTGTGTCATGTATTTTTATCTGTATTTTTACACAAAAAATTCACAGTCATTTACAGATCAGTAGATTGACAATATTCGTAAGCAATAAATATATACCATTATATATTTGGTACTTACAAACATATTATGTACCATTCCTATATAAATGTTCTTACATATGTACACACATTAAGTTCAACCCTGACCTTTACATCTCATGTCTGGCTCAGTAATTACTGCACCACCTGCTAAGGCCAACTTACATAAGTACATACCACATGTTACGTATGTTGTACCGTGCATCGCAGTGCAGCTAGGTGAAACAGTTGTGCGTGGGGTGTGGCACTGCGGCAGAGGTGGGGCATTCCAGTGCGGGGCGGATTGCCGTACATCAACAGCATGTGGCCCATCAGGCTGAGGGGCAAGCAGGCAGGTGGAGCTTGGGGAAGGACAAGTGAGGAATCGCACCATCCTCCTTGGGTAATGTTGCTGGAGTGACTGGTGTTGACCTCACACCTCCCAGTCCACTCCGCCCCGACCCATGAACTCCACCCGCTCCACTCAAAGCCCTGCCGCAATACAGTTCTTTTGTTCTAGCGTCCTGCTTATTTGTCCACCTTAACTGGGCGGTGCACAGAGACCCCTCTGTCTGTGGCATGTGGCAGGGAAAAACAGAGCCGTGGGCTGGTCAGACCGCGGCTCGGACCGATCGGGAAAAGGGAGAGCCGGAACCATCCTTCACAGGTGGAGGAAAGGGATCCGGCTGACATTTTCTCATTAACACGGTCAGCATTTCGAAAAAACGGGTTGCGGGCCTTTAACGGATCTGTGGCAATCCTGGTCAGAAAGAACACTGTGGACAGTAAATCCTTTCATATTAAGGCATACATCTGTTCCTGTGTCACATGCACATAGACGCGCAAACACAAACAGTAACAAGCCTGATACAATATAACAAACACATGCTTCTCCACCCTACCATCTAAGAACAAATATATTTGTAAAAGTTTGCTCCTTCACGCGGCCGTACTTATGTCAAGGTGTATTTTTATGCTGAGGTTCCATCGTAGTGTTTGCCCTGCACCACATTTCTGCTGTATCAGCCCATCCCCCACCCTGACTGTACCACACCCCAAGTGGCTGCGGTGCTGGGGATCCTGCATCAAGCTCTGCATTTCACAGATGGAAGTTTCAGCTGTAATCTCAGAAGACACGCATCCGGACTTTTTGATGGTTTTCTGTGGGACCAGAAGGAGATTTTGGAGCAACGTGGCTGGTCTCTTAAATGAAACCCCGTGGTACATGTGTGCCCCCCCCCCAAAATAAAACAGACGTCCCACCGCAATGCGCTTTCTGATGCTGGCCATAGCTTGTCTGTACCCACTGCCGATGCCATTGCGCATCTCAACCTGTCATTGCTATACATAGGAATGATGCCATTGCCACAGTTAGCAAAAGTAGCCAGTGTAGCTCTGGTGGGGGGGGCCGTCTCCACCCAATCATTCCACCCAGATCCAGAGGCGCTGAGCAGTCTGTGTGGCTGCCATTTTACAGAGCAGCTAGGACTTGGCAATGGGAGAGGAGGGTATTATTTCAACGGCAGACATTGCTGCAGGATGTTCAGAGTTCACTTGAAAGGCCTCTACGGTTGCGTGTTTGTCGAAACACATGGAGCTACAGCAGCATTTGTAAATGGCGCGGCTGCACGATGGAGAGTTCGATAAAGGGGTTTGGTAAAGGCCTGCTCTCTACCACCCCCACTGCCTCTCTCACTGTCCTCAACCTGGCCGAGATGGTGCAGAGAGGTGGGAAGAACGAGCACTTGGGAGGGAGGTCCGTCTCCCAGCGCAGATAAGCCGCAGCTCAGCGGCTCACAGTAATGGCTGCCGATGGGAAGGGGGGGGGCATTCAAGCCGTTCGTGGATGAGGGCTACCTGAGGTCAAACACAAGTGTACCGAGCTGTTAGCGTCACGCTCTCCACAGTACTTTGTGCTGCTCTCAAGACAGAAAGGCTACTCATGTAGCCAACAGATGGAAAGGAATACACACAACAAAAATAACACAACAGCACAGACACCAGAAACAAGCAGCAGTCAAGGTTCCTGTGTACACATGATTTAATAAAAGGTTAATCTGCTTATGTTTGAAAATGCTCATCTGTACACCCCCCCCCGTGAGTCTTCAGGTTTTCTCCCCACTTCATAATCACATGACCCTCTTGGCAGGATTCCTTAAGCCATACTAGCCCCCCACTCCAGCTATCTCAGTTCTGTAGCAGAATATTCTTTCTCCCTCTCCTTCTTCCTTCCCCCTGAGTACAGGTATGTTCTAACAGTGCATACAAGAAATCTCCGCTGTCTTTTACACCAACAAGACGTGTGAGCAGCCCTCACAGCTCCCAAGAGCCTAACCCGTGGACATAAAAGCAAAACGTCACAAGTTAGGGTCTCAGGGATTGAGAGAGGTGCATATTTATCTTTGTTCTGTCCAGTTATCCCAGCACAACCATTAGAAATTGTAATCGTTGAGGTGTGGAAAGGGTAATACCGACATGCGCAAACTGCCCCCACACGCATGCACAAGAAAAGCCTACTTCACGACAATGATGGCTTTCCCTCGCACTGCCCTTTGTGCAGTGCCGCCCCACCAAGTATGACACACAACAAGTGCAACCTTCAGAGAAACGCAACGCTGATGCCCCTGACCCACCAGCTCTCAAAGGGCTCCTTCTCCTCCAGAATAAACACTATGAGGCTTTGAAAGCAGTCAAGTAGTTGAGTCGTACCTTTGTTTTCAGGTACTCTGACTTCTACCCCCTCAGCGCGGAGGCAGCTACTGTTGCTAGCTACGAAAGGGGCTCGGGACTCCGAATGAAAATCATGTGTCAGATGACTTGGTAAGAAGATGAAAAAAAAAGAAGATACAGTAAGATCCAGAAATTCAGGCATGGAGGTCCCAGCTATGTAATTCTTTACAGTAATCACTGAATCCACTGTAAAGTCACAACACTGTAGGCTTCAGAGCACAAGCTCAGCAAACCCGCTGCAGCCGAAATTTCGAAAAAGGTACTGGAGACACCCGCTATCAGAGACTACAGATGTGGGTGGGGTCAGACCGAGAAAGACAGAAGGAGAGAGAGTAAGAATTAGAGACTGAGAGAAAAGAAGAAAACGTGCCGAGAAAACTCACCGTGTTTCATGCAGCCAAACATGCAGACGCTCAATGGTCCGTCAAAACCTGCCCAACAGAGAGGCGACGAGAGAAAAATCTCAGATTTCAACTTCTGTCGGCAGGAGGACAGAGAATTCTGAAGAGCACCACTCGGCTTTACTGGAGGCTTAGGGAGAAAGTGGAGGGGGGGATGGGTTCACTGGCGTCTGGGAAAGAAACCGGCGACCTGCAAAGAACAGACGGAGTGGACGGGAAAAGACGAGCTAGAGAACGGGTGGTTGGAAAGGCGCTCTGAGAAGCAGGCAGCTGCCATGTCCAAAAAAACAAATCACCAAGTATGCAGACATGAAAAGAGCCGAAGCAGATTTGGCAGAAAGCAGAGGTTTTTCTCGGGGATAAGATGGACACACAATCTCAGACGCATATGTACACACATGACACAAATACACACGCACACACATGCTAAAGCACTGACAAATAAACATACATAGACAGTTAATTTATCCAGCAAAGTATACATTCATAGACAGACACAAATGCACCCAAACACACATGCACACATGCAGACAGATACGCACCCAAACATACAGTGACACACGGGCAGACGTGCAAACACAGAAACGCAAACAGACGGGAACACAGAGACGCATGCGGAGAGAGAGCAGACACTCAGCGCACACACAGACACTGGCACACCGAACAGACGCACCCACCAATTCACTTCACCTCTCTCATCCCGTGTCTTTGCTTTACCCTCCGTCTTTTGTTTGTATATCCCCATTTCATATCCAGCATTGATCTGTCATCTGGTCAAACTCAATAAAAAAAGACTATAATCCAAATACGAAGAAACAACACAATAAATACAATAAGAAGCCAGGCTGTGGCAGGCATTCAGCTCGTTATGCTGCCCTTCTCGCTATATTTCTCTCCTAAGTGTGTCCAGTCTCTCTCTCTCTCGCCCTTCGCCTCTGTCTATCTCCTGCTCTCTCTCTCTCTCTCTCTCTCTCTCTCTCAGCACAGTGCACATTGAAATGCAGACAAGACTGGAAGGAGGAGGGAAAAAACAAGCAGGTCTGACCAGCAGAAACATATGTGCTCTCCCTCGAATCCACGTCCAACGGAGAAGAAAAAGTAAAAAAGAACGAAACATCATCCATTCATTCGTTGGCACAGCTGTACTCATTTAAACCCGAAGGCCCATGATAGACAGAGCATGAAAGAGAAAAGCCACGGCGGCCCCACGTTTCCACTTCTCTCGAATTATTTCACTCTATTTTTAGTGACTGGACATCACTCCCTGTTTCTTCATGATCTGTATTCCACTCTCTGCTCTGCTCTCAGGCTCAGAAGCGGCATCATTAACACCATCGCTTTGGAGGAGAATGAGACCAAGAAAAAGACAGAAGGGCAGAGAGAGAAAGAGGGAGTGAGAGAGAGGGAGGGACGCACTAGAAATACAGCTACACGATGTGCTGGGCTTACAGAGGCTACATTTAATCTCGACTGGCTCCCCCAGGCTTCAGGAAAGGGAGAGGGGGAGAGGGACGGGGGAGGGGTTGCAAGAAGGTTCTGCTGACATACAACGCACAGCAGGCACAAATCAGTGACAGGGAAAAAAAATCCCCAAATATCCCTGCTCCCTTCCATCCATTTTCTCTCTTGCCCCTTCTCTCCCTCTCAATTTCCACTGTCTCTCTCCCGCCGGGTTTCCCTCTGTCACCCTCTCTTACCCTGTCTCTGTCTGGCTGTCTGGTTTAAAGTAAACCTGTAATGCAGATGCAGTGTGCCTGCAGTATTCTTGGTGCAATCGATACTCATCCGCTCACCGTTCTTTCCCATGAACCACTCGCCCCCCCATGAATCCCCCCATTTATGCTCATTTATTACCTTCCTTTCGTCCAGACACTCGCACTGGTCTCCCGGCCACTAACATTAATCTTGGGCAGTGGCGACAACCTCTGCAAACAAGCGAACACGCAGACACGCGCACACAGCCACAGAGGGACACAGACAGTTGCACACGTGTACCTCATGCAAGCCGAATCAGAGACCATCCTGAGGCACACGCTATGACAGACCGAGCTGCACACCATCTTGTATGGACAGCAGACAGCATACACCGTATGTTAAAGCGGTCATAACATCATTTCCTTATCTGCAATCCAAAAATCCAACGGGAGTATATGTCATGCTCCATGGTAGTCCAGAATGACAAAGCACATATACCAGAGTGAGAAATAGATATAACTGCACAGTAAGCAAAATAAAACTGAAAAATGAAAGCCAGCAGGATGAATACTGAAAATGGCAACAATAATGGCAGCAGTAATGCATGTTTTCATCTCATTTATGAGGCTCTCCAACTTACACACAGTCAGCCTCGTTGCTCCCACCCTCCAAGTGATCCAGTTCATCAGAAGCTCAACGCCCGAAGGCACACAAAGAGCGCTCGGCCACACCGTGAGATACTGATGGATGAGGAAGGAGATTGAAGGGCTGCAGTCAGACACAGCTGGACGGCAGGCAGAAGGACACCTTTCTCTGTGATGCAGACTGCTGGCAGATTGTAGGACAGGAGAGCTTAACAATATATTCCCCTTCTTCAGCTCCATGCAAAGCATACATTTGTGGCTCTTGGTGCTCTAGCTGGGCGAATGAGGAACTGCATGTTAGTCGAGACATTGAAACCTTTACAACCCCCTCTCCACCTCCCCCCAAGCTCTGTAAAAATTTGACACACACGTATGCACACACGATCACATGCTCAGGTCAACCATGTGAGAGACACTTTCACACCTTCCTGTTGCATTTCCTTTAATAGCTGTCTGAAATGTGAGGACAAGTTTGTCTCAGAATGTAAGCGCTGACAAAGGGAGAGCGAGACAGTTCAACATACAAGCAAAAAAGAAAGCAGAGAGGGAGAGCAGGAGATGACTAGAGAGAGACTGGCTGAGGACTTGCCAGTGTTACTGCTGGTGTCCTCTTCCAGCATAGCCTTCTGTGTCATCTGGCTCACCTGTAACTCAACTGGCACACCCTGGTAAGCTAGCTGAACCCGTAGCCCCCTAGAGTTCTTAGATACATCGACCACACTCCCCCACCACCCACCCTCCAACCCAGAGTACACAGCCGCACTCAGCATCAACAAAGCCATTGTCTGCCAAGCTGCTTGGCATAGGTGGTCCCAGTTGGTCAGGCTTCCATAAATTTTAAGTTCTGCAGAGGAAAATGTTGTTGTACCCTTGAGCAAATTCTTAAACTTCAGTGGTTTTAGTGATCTAGCCTTAAAAATGGTTAAATATGTAAAGTTATCAGCTATGTAGGTCATTTTTAATACTGCTGCTTGTTAGCCAAAGGAATAGTGCAGTGCAATAATGTGGGCTGACAGCAGTACCGCATGGGTGCTGGGGCTTTGATATGGCTCACTGACAGACAGAGAGTGAATCAGGAGGCTGGGGCTTTGATATGGCTCACTGACAGACAGAGAGTGAATCAGGAGGCTGGGGCTTTGATATGGCTCACTGACAGACAGAGAGTGAATCAGGAGGCTGGGGCTTTGATATGGCTCACTGACAGACAGAGAGTGAATCAGGAGGCTGGGGCTTTGATATGGCTCACTGACAGACAGAGAGTGAATCAGGAGGCTGGGGCT
>JAACJT020000031.1:3101102-3117489 GCA_009936485.2 Gymnarchus niloticus | reverse complement strand
TTATTTGCAATGGTGATGGACAGGCTGACAGATGAGATCAGACAGGAGCCCCCATGGACTATGATGTTTGCGGATGATTTTGTGATCTGTAGCGAGAGTAGGGAGCAGATTGAGAAGACCCTGGAGAGGTGGACGTATGCTCTAGAGAGGAGAGGAAAGGAATGAAGGTCAGCAGGACTAAAACAGAATACACGTGCGTGAATGAGAGGGAGGACAGCTGAATGGTGAGGATGCAGGAAGTAGAGTTGGTGAAGGTGGATGAGTTTAAATCCTTGGGGTCAACAGTTCAGAGTAACGGGGAGTGCGGAAAAGAGGTGAAGAAGAGAGTGCAGGCAGGGTGGAGTGGGTGGAGAAGAGTGTCAGGAGTGATTTGTGATAGACAGGTACCAGTAAGGGTGAAAGGAAGATCTACAAGATGGTAGTGAGGCCAGCTATGTTATATGGGCTGGAGATGGTGGCACTGACGAAAAGACAGGAAGATTAGTCAGTGATTGTTTTGTTTTCGTTTCACTTGGAAAAAGAAAATATTCTGATTTTTAATAAATATAAAAGGAATTAGGTAACCATATTTGAGTGGTATAATTTCTGAGGTTTTAACATAATTGTATTTGGATTTTGCACCCGTGAAGATAGTTAATGATGACATAAATGAACCAAGCTACATGGCAGGAGATACTCTTCATTGTGACTTTTAGTACAAAACGGTGTACCCGTCTCAACTTGTCAAATGAGCCTGATGGAACTGACAGAGGTTCAGTGCCCAGCAGGTAATGAATATAGGGAGTGGGGAGGCCCACCGTGCTGGGGAATCAGTCTTCTGACATAGCCTTCTTGGTCATCGGCTAGAAAGCACAATGACTAATTGACAGGCAGTTGGAGAGTAGAGCTGGCCCAAGAGAGAGAGCTAGTGTAGCAGGAGATGCGGGTTCGAGGGTGGAGCAGGCCCGAGAGAGAGCTAGTGTAGCAGGAGATGCGGGTTGGAGGGTGGAGCAGGCCCGAGAGAGAGCTAGTGTAGCAGGAGATGCAGGTTGGAGGGTGGAGCATGCCCGAGAGAGAGAGCTACTGTAGCAGGAGATGCGGGTTCGAGGGTGGAGCAGGCCCGAGAGAGACAGCTTGTGTAGCAGGAGACGTGGGTTGGAGAGCCATGCCAAATGGGAGTGTTGGATGAATAAGAGGCATCAAGTCCAGGCCCAGTGACAGACCTGTCTCAAATCGCTCATGCAAAAACTGGTTAAAACAGTTACTCACACACACCCACACACACGTTTGTATTTTTAACCTTGTGATGACCTTCCATTCATGTTTACAGGCCTAACCCTAATCCCAACTATGACAACCCTAACTCTTAAGCAGCCCTAACCTTATCCGTAAGTCACAAAACAAAATACAAGACTTTTGGTTCTTTTGGTTTTTGATTGCATTCATGGATTTTTATAAAATGGAGTTTTCCCTTGTGGGGACATTACAAGTGTCCCCACAAGAGAAAAACGATGGGTTTCTCGACCTCTTGGGAACATACTTTCTCCCCGCAATAAAATATAAAGATGGTACACACACACAACATGAAAATGAACACTGCTAAAGGATTCAGATTCTGTGAAGAGAAATTAAATGAAGATGCCCCACCCCACCTCTGCAGTGCTCAGACAGGCAGTTCCACCGTCTACCAGTGGGGGCCGCCCTTCTGCTCCATTTCCTGGCCGTGAAAATGGGGTCCATGAGAGGATGCTCTGCTCAGCATGCAGGACTGTCCTGTACTACTGCTTACCGTTTACGTGCTTCTCACACCTGCTCCCAAAGCCCACCTGGGCTGCAGAGGCAGCTGTGAAAGCTAGCCGACAGTCACAATGAGTTCCCTGGGATTCATGGCGTCACAATGGATTGAGGTATAGACCTTCACACTGATGCAGGCTATGTACAAATGAACGTCTATATGAAAGATTATACACACACAAACACATAAATATGTCTGTATAGATAGCAAGACGTATATGCGTAGATCATGCAAAATGGTTCATATGTAGGAGCTACAATGAGTGCCAGCCAATACTCCAGGCTATGTGTGGTCATAATAATGAAACAGCAAACTATTGATAGTTTTATTACTTGTTTTTTTTCTAATTTTGTTGATTTTCTGGTAGCCATTGGGATTTCTCTTGTACAGATTTACCTTGGACCAAACAGCAGTACATGACAGAGAATCACTGCTATGATTAAGCCTTCAGCACGCTTCGTACTTTGCTCTGTTTGAAAACCTCAGATACATGAGAACATTTTTTCTAGGCCCTGTGCTTAGCTTTGTCTTAGCAAAATTAGATTTATTAATGATTTCAGAACGGGAAAGCTTCAGTAAAATGTTTGTATTGTTACCACCAGACTTGTAAAAACCCTGAAAAGAACATGTACATAGACTTCATATTGGGCCTAGTCTCCTGTTATTCTTAACGCAGGTAAAACAGTTGGCATTACCGTGGTACTATCCAACCAGGAGAGGTTTTCCAATCAATGTAAAAAATGACAATCAGTGGTGGTCACCTGTGTGTCACAAAGTAAATCAACAGTATTCTATACAGCTGAACTAACAGTTCAACTAGCCTTGTGCCCTGAGCTCCCTAGGATAGGGTCCAGGCACTCCAGTGACCCAAACCGGGATAAAGGACAGGACACACTCAAGCACATTCCAGCATACGTGTTCACGGCTGAGCTACACGGATGCAGCTGTGTTCGTACTTCTCCTTTTTGTTCTCCGGAAGTTGCACAATACACACATCCACATACATGTAACAAGATCTCTGTTTGTAGACTGCAGAGCCTGTGTGATGGCCACACTTAGTTGCACAAACAGAAATTTTTGCCTGCAAGTGGTTGCCTCAGATTCACCCACATCTGTCTGGAATCAGGTCATTTTTTGTTACCACAGGTGCTAATGTGTGAAGTATTGTTAGATGGATGGATGGATAGAAAATCATGATAAATTCTTAGTAAATCAAGAAACCACACCATCTAGTGGCTAAACAATTCAAAATAGAAAGAAATGAAGACAACTTGAAGCTTCTAACCGATTATCCTGGTCAGGATCGTGGGGGGCCTGGAGCCTATCCCAAGCAGCATAGGGCACAAGGCTGGGGTGCACCCTGAGCAGGGTGCCAGACATCTTAAAGCAAGATAAATTGGATAACCAGATATGAAGATACAGTGAAAACTCCAAGCAATACCTGGAGTGACAACAAGTGGGTAAAAACATCCTGAAGCACAGGATTTCCTACCATACACTTCCAAAATGGCAGCTGTATAAATGGAAGCTGTGAGGACTTCAATTTGCTCTGGCTTCAGAAAATGCCGTACATATGCTCCATGTGTCAAGAATTAACATATATAAGCTGTAAATAAAAGTATAAACATGATGAGCTAAATAATTTTATGCATACTTGCATAAATTCTGACTGAATCTACTCTATACAGCCATCTATACTATTTGTCCTTCTTATATATTTGAATAAACAGATTTTCTAACAGAAGCAAGCATAAGACAAAAAATAAAGTGACTACCGGGTCTATATAACGGTATTAAGTCAAAGACTGAGTCAGCCCAACCTGTTATTATCTCACAAAACAAAATGAGAAATAGGAAGCAATGTTCGGGAATTTAATTAACTATGAAATCCTTTCAAGATACTTGTAATAAGTATGCACTGTCAGCTATTATCGAAATCCTTACTCATTTAATGAAAAATGACAGAGCACCGAGAATGCTTTTCTGTCATATTCAAAGAAATTTATATAATACTACAAAATCCTACACAACTGATCAATAAAACACCGACTCTTAAGACACAATGCGCCGAGCCTCAATTAAGCACAAACAGTAGATAAACCTTCCTGCTTGATTGATGCAATTAATTTGTATAGGTAAAAACAAGACATGTGGAGACATGCATCAACAGAGATTTATACGGACAATGCATAATGAAGTAGATATCAAAGGTCTTCACTAAAAAATAGCCAACATTTTGCAGTAAACAGCTAATTCTTGAGGACTATCTGGATGCATTCAGCACAGACAGTGAACTGACTGATTGACAGCGACAAATATGATGCAGCTCTGCAGAGCAGAGGGATGTATGAAGATTGTCCCAGTCATTCATTCCAGTGGTTGCCTGACCCAGGATTCCAGGAATCCTGTCATACTTCGGACTCAGCAGATGTGCATCAACATGTGTCTAATCACGTTCTCCTCCCCCAATGCCAGTAAGTACCAAATAGGATGTTTTTTTCTCACACCAAGCCTAGGAGCTCAAAAGGATTAAAAAGGGTTGCCTTATGGCCATGACCTTGCTGGATTAGCTGTCATGATGACACTGCCACCCCCACCCACAGCAGACAAAAGCTAAGACTCTGTACTGTATTAATAACACCCATCATAGGAGAAGGGGCAACACATTGGCTCAGAGGGTAGCAGAGTTGCCTCACACCTCCACTGTGTGTTTGTGTGTGTTCTCTGGGTGCTCCAGCTTCCTCCCTCAGTCCAAAGAGATGCAGGTAGGCTAACTGGCATCTCTATATTGCCCATAGTCTGTTGCTGTGAATGTGGGCTACGATGGACTGGCATTGTGTCCAGGATGTCTCCCAGCTTTGTTCCCAGTGTTGCCTGAGATGGGCTCCTGTGACCCTAACCAGGATAAGGGGCAATGGCGGCTGGTGGTCTTTCAAACAAGGGAAGCACATTTTAGACCTACATCATAAAATTTGTCAATTATTGTCCCTGCAACCTAGTTGGAAATAAACAAACAAATTTTACTAAACTGAAACATGGAGAAAACTCAAGAATGCTTTATTTATGTTTTTATTTACAGTAGGATATGTACAAATGAAAATAGTGGGCTATATCGCTAGCAAGTAACAGACTACAAGCAGCAGCTTGTCTCACGAAATCACTCACCAAATATCCGCATGGGACCAAACTTGAAATGCGCCAATGTCAAAATGCTGTCAATCAAAAAGAGGTCACGCCCCCCTGACAGTTCCTCCAATCATCATGCAGCATCCCAGCGTCCTGGCCAGCCCACTGCCCCATTTACTCCCAGAGATGCTGAGCTTCCCTGTAAAAGACGTTTTGAAGCATTTGTCCAATAAACATCTAGCTTTGCTGCACTGAAAACAAAGCATATTCTGAAGTGCCATTGAAGTGCAGTGAAGCTAAACTTCAATGAGAATTAATGGATCGGGCTGCCATGGGAATGTATGAGAAAAAAATCACGTTAGACAACCTGCAAGAAATCATAGCTAGTTCATTCAGAATCAGCAATAAAGTTGAACACATTTTAGCACATTCTTTGTAATAGCAATGTAAATGCACAAGTACATTTTTGACAAATTTTTTTGTGACATTTTAGAGGAGACAGAGCTTCCCTTGTAGTCTTAGAGCAATCGCCTCTGATAAGGGTTGACAAGATGCATGAATGAATCTTGAAAAAAAAAAAAATCTGCAGGTGACCGCTCCTTGACCTTCATATGAAACTTTTGGGTGGTAGAAAGACAGCTAACGTAGGTGTTTTGGACCTTGTCCAAATTCAGCACAGTTTCACATCTTAAATATAAACACATGAGAAGAGACTTACGTAGGAGAATTGATGTGCTTTTCTCTTGCGCCTGGATTTTCTCTGTAGCTTCTGTTACTAACTGGTAGAACTGACCCCTCTTTGAGTGATGCGTAGCCTCATGGGGACATGTAGGACAGGAGTTCTGCGTCCCTCAGGAAAAGCTAGGAGGCTGTACAGTTATCTCCTGTGGTGTAATGCTGAACTATACAACCTACTACCTCATCCTGGAAACAACGCAGGGAGCAAAGATGGAGAAATGCAACATACGAGATAAACAAATAAAACAAACACCTTCCTGCAACTAGCCTTTTTTTTTTTTTACATCTGTCCTCCACACCACTGCTGGCTCCATCCACCACCTTCATTCTCTATAACAATACAAAGCAGTTTCCTTCCTTCACAACACAAGACTGCCTCCATCTGTCATGACAACACAAGTCTGCTTTCATCCACCAAAAACACACGGCAGCCTCCATCCACCAGAAAAACACAAGCCTATCTCCATCTGCCATAACAAGAGAAAACTGCTCCCTTCCTTTCGTGCAGCACAACCCGTCACTCAGCAGCTTACAAACAGCTGTGACAAATATTAAGTCATGTAAAACATTAATAATTGTTTGCATATATTTTTATTATTAAGTGCTGTCAAGTTGATGCTGACTTGGCAACCATATAGATGATGTTCTTCCTGAATGCCCTGTCTTCTGTGTGCTTCTTCAGGCGTCCTAATGGCATGTTCAATGTCGGAATAATTGACTCCATCCATCTTGACATCCTCTTCATCTTTTCTCTTCAACTTTCCTAAGCATTAGGGTTTTCTCCAATGCATAATATGTCCCAAATAACACAGCTGTTGTCAGGCCATTTGTGCTTCAAGGAAAAAATTCAGGATTGATTTGGATAAGAATCCACCTGTATAATTATCTTGCAGTCCACGGTATTATTTTTCTAGCAAGTTCAAAGGTATCAATGATTGCCTTATTATTTGTTGTTGATGATTGTCCCTAAGAGCCAATGATAAAGTTGCCTGTGGAACCTGTGCTTATAACATTTGTCTTCTTCACATTTAGCTATGGGCCCATATTTTGATTTTGTTTTTTAACTTTCCTTATACATGTTTTCATTCTCTGCTGTAAGTGATGTCACCAGCATTTTTGTTTGTTGATGTTATACTAATCTTGAGTCCACAGTACTGGGACCTGTTCCAGAAAGTGGGCTTAACAAATCCTAGAGTCGAACCTCAATTCTTATAGTCAAACCTGAAATCTAGCAGCTCCCTTTCTGTGTAGGGCTTTGATTGTCACTGAATGATTGCACTGGCATGTGATATGAGGGGAACTGGACAGGAATATAAACTGTAATCTTGCAATTTTTAGGTCACTGAACTGTTTTTCAAATTTGTAGGAATAATGTGGTGAATCCTTTGACCGACTCTTCATCAGTTGCTTCTAATATTTCTGGGATGCCACCTATCCCCATCCCAGAGCTAATCTGACCACCTCTTCTGTTACTCAGTGTTGTTCTGTGTATTTCACCTTATTCAATATCTTAGTAGCTGAAGACTTTTGTAAGAAGGCCTTCTGTGCATTCCTTTCATCTTTGCTTGATTTTTTTCCATCAGTAATTATTTGCCCATTGATGATCTTCAGCATACATTTGCATATTACAAATAAATACTGTTAAAAAGTATACATGCAAAATAATATGTGAGGCTTCTGCAACTGATCTGTGACTGAGCAATGCGTTGCTGCGATTTAATAGCACTATAATTAGGATACAATGGAGAAGACAGCAACAGTGAAAAAAAGACAGTATAATAATCCACTAGAGCAAATCTTTGAGCCCAGCTCTGCAAGTTCGTTAAACATGCAGATGACTGCAGTTCCTGCTTGAGTTGATCACGGCTACATCTGCTGAGGGAGTAGGCTGGACGCATTGGCCTCACACGCACAGGCCGATAGACACGAGCTTGTAAAGTTAGTTGCCACAAGTTCGGATCTACGGGTTTGTGTCTGTGGGCAAGGTTGACCCAGAA
This sequence comes from Gymnarchus niloticus, assembly GCA_009936485.2. Taxonomy (NCBI): domain Eukaryota; kingdom Metazoa; phylum Chordata; class Actinopteri; order Osteoglossiformes; family Gymnarchidae; genus Gymnarchus; species Gymnarchus niloticus. The sequence continues at coordinate 3,109,854 of JAACJT020000031.1, read as the reverse complement.
AAGCAAGTGGGAAAAAGTACAAGCTCAGTACAAAATGTCAATTAAGTTAAATTTCTGCCAGCTGACGGCCAAGTCATTATAAGATAAAAGCTGACTTCTGAACCAGATATATAGGCTTTGGCAGTATCTCTCAGTAGGGCCATATGTCCTAACCTCTGTCTATACCACAGAAGTACCACAATGCTCCCTCTACAGCTCACTGAACAACCCACAGTGTCTGCTTGCTGGAGCAAATCTGACAGATGAAACGATGAAATGTTATTTCCTTAAACCACACAACATGGACGGTCTGCTTCAACTCAATAAACCAGCAGCAGAGGTGAGGAACATCTGCAGAGTGATGAATTTAGTCCTCTTAACACAACTTCTCAGCATCAGATGACTCTGTACTCAGTGGGAATCCAGACCAGGGCAGCAGGTGTCTGGACAGTCAGAAATGTTAAGCTGAAATATGAAGTAAACGGGTTACTCTGTAGGGTCCGGCAGCAGGGCACACAAAAATGCCCAGCTGTACAAACACGTAAAACTGCCAGCTATTAAGACAAAAGCATCATCTGAGATGCACACTAGCAATAATAAAAAACACAGGCTGTGAATATCAAATGTACAGCACTCTGGTGGATCTCCATCCGCACCCGTGTCCACCACACCATGAGCCTACATTGCCTGCCTTCCACAAATGTGCTTCACAGCTGATATGCATTCCACTGCATGGGCTGGTTGCATTCCACAAGTAACTGAACAATTATGAGGGTGGGTGAGGCTTTAGGGAGGGGGCTGAATTTCATCTGCATTGAAGGAATCAGAAGCATACACTTCACGGGTCTAGTCAGGCTTTCATTTTAAAATGAATACCTGTACAGTTTTATACCCAAGGCTTCTTAAATTTCCTTTAATGTAATCCATCTTGTCATCCATCAAAATCGGTTTAATGTAAACAGCCTGATGTGTATTCACAAACAAAACAGAAGTACGCAGCTATTAGGGAGAAGAATGCCATTTTTTACTTGAATGTAAAATGCTCCTCTTTTAATCTGTTCACAAGCATAGCATCACTCCATATACAGTAGATGTATTCCAAGGAAAGGGTTAGAAGTTTTTAGAAGGTGCAGCTGTAGGTGTTTAGAGCGTTACTATTCAGACCGTTTCCCATATGTCCACAACAACAAGTCTTTGTAAATTCCAGCTAATTACTGATTTATAAAAATGAATGCATTTCTACGTGGACGGTAAATAGCTTACATAAATTCAGCATAACAATAATTTCTCAGTTCCAGGCTCCTTTACCACACTGCAACTCGATGTCCCACATTCATTTTTTAAAATTAAAAAATATAAGCCGATCAATTAAGACACCAGCTATAACATTCTTATCGATTAGGATCAATATGCCTGTAATCAGTAAAGGGCTCTCTGTTTAACTTTTAATATTTCTTGTAAAATGTTTTTACTACACAATACAGGTTAGCCTACAAGTTAGGAATCATCAGGAACAATTCAGTGCATCAGTAGCCAACAATACAGACTCAAACAGCTTGTAAAAGACCAAATGAACAGCAGCCAAGTAAGACGGCAGCGAGGAGCTCGCTCCTCATGGCTGGGCCCGGGCTCACAGCAGTGCGTGTAAGTCAAGAGGAAGCAGCCGGAGCTGAGAGACTCCGGCACAAACGACAAGCTGACATGCCTGTCATTCACACCGAAGCGATGGCCGTCATTTCCAAACTGACATCTGCTCCTGCACCTTTTAAGACTTTAATCTACACCCACATGCATAATAGATAAACCAGTTGCAATTATTGTTTAATAGGTACTATTTTGATATTAATATTGTCTTAAATTAAAAAAACTTCCACATAATAAAACAATTCTGTACCTTTTTAAGGATCTTCTGCTTGCCTGGTAGATGTTCATAACACCTCTACTTAGATTAGCTGAGTGTTCTTCTGCTGTTTGGAAATTGATATTATAATAATTGTAGAAATCCTTCATCCTCTGATATGCATTTAAATAATCTCAGTAAAACAGATTGATTAAAAAATTGAGATTCTTATTTTTTCCACAGTATTTTCAGCTTTTTTTTCCCAAATTTTAAGGCTCAGTGAAATTCTCCTTGTTATACGACACGAAGCGAAAGCCATGAAAAACTACAAGCTCGGTATAATGAAAATGGCACAGAACTGAAATGCACGTTACTATATTAAATTACATAAATGTTTTTAGCCTGGGTAATTTTAGAGTACTAAATCTAAAGAATCCTGCCTCTTTGTACAGCATATTCACTTAGGAATGATCTTGTCAATGGCCTTACTCTGCAAAACAGCCGATTGAGGTGGAATCGGAGAAGTTAATGAGAAAACACATACTGAGTCCACTGTAGTGCTGTCACATGAGAAGCCAACGTCTGTAAGAGTGGTCAGCGGGTGGAGGCATCAGAGTTAAGCCTGAGAAGAGAACAGGCCGAGCGGCTAACGAAACAGCGCCTGGAACTGAGAAGAGACAAGCACTGTCACAGACAAGAGACAAACAATGAAAAAATGCTCTCGTTCCCCCAAATCACCTAAACTACAAACAGTCGAACAACATACACTTTTAAGAGACTGAAGCTTTCCTGCAGTGAGAGGGTGTCCAAAGGACAACAGCAACCAAATATAATGATGAGCTCAGAAACACTGCCGTGTCTGGAATATTCCTTGTTGAGCTCATTCCCCTCCCGTTCTCCAAAACCGACCTGAACCCCAAACATAAAAAAGGCACCCAATATTTTAGAAGAACAAAATATAAACCGAAGGGCAAAATTCAGCAAGATTACACGTTTTCAGTGTGGTTTCTGAATGCAGAGAAATTGGAATTTGCGACTGCGCAAGAAATATCTTTATTTTTCTTTTTTTTGCCATTTTGCCTGACTTTTTTGGGTGTATCCCAGCAGGATTTTTGGCTGCAGTTCTTACTTTCCTTTGCGGTGCCAAAAGATTCAGACGTTTTCCCCTTTGTCCAAATGCTGAGAGTGAAACACAACAAGGGGGGGGAGCCATGCACGTGAAACAAGGTAAGGGAAAAAACGAAGGATGGAAAGAAGAGGTCAAAGGAGACACAGGGCTCCCTCCTCCAACAGAAGTAAAGAGGCCCTTTCTGCTTGTGTCAAGTCAGAAGCCACGGGCACCGCAGATTTAGGAATGTCTCCGAGGGTTTGTAACAGGTATAGATCTTCAAAACAGAGCAAAGGAAACTTTTGTAAAACCTAAGAAGTCACTTGTCCCTCTCTTAACCTATTAATATACCTCCTGCTGACAGTAAGAGATGTCTTCTTCAAGTCCTTCAGGAGTGAAATTATGATATTTTTGATGCGTTTCCAAAATAAGGTTTTCTGTTCCTTGATTCTTCGTGATAAATATTACATTCATTTCTGATGTTCTTGCACCCCACATATTCATGGAAAATGTAATTTTGAAAATATTGAAGTGATTGCATAATCATGTCATGAAATTGAATAATGCAATCATTCAATTGAAATGAAATGCATTGAATAAAAATATGAAATCCTTAACCTATTGTTTCTAAATTCATTATCACTGTACCTTTAGTGCTGTCGAGTGGAATATGACTAGGATATATTCAAATAACAGTAATAACAATCGTGATTTTAAATTGAGTTATATGTCATAATGCTTAAGAGAAACAGTAACGTACAGTAAGTATCATTTAGCCTTTTACTCTACATTTGTTGGCTGTTTTAATAAAACAATAGTTTTGATACATTCACTATACTGTATATCTAATATAGAGATCATTAATTTTCTATCAAATCGGATTACACAAGCCAGAACTATAAAGGCCCATGGTTTAAGGAACAGTACAACACATTAAGATATAAAAATATTTCCCTGTTAATAAACTTTTCATACTATAGTTTAGGTTCTCAGTTCAGTCTGTTATAATGACGTTAACAAAAGAAATCATGAATAATACTGAGTAAGTTACTCAACACTAACAGCAGTAAGCATGAAAGCTGATTGTAATTCATTCCCCTTTCACGATCTGTTCTATTCACTACCCAAATTCAGGATGAAACAGGTGATTTGAGATGAACTTAGAACTTTCCTGGACAAAGCTAGATGTTTCTTTTGGCAGGAAAATGATCATTTCTGGCTTTGCAAAACAACTGGACAGTTCATAAAAAAGAAATGCGACTATCTGCAATTTGACACTGTACAGTTAAATGCACACTGAAAATGACTTCATATTAATGTTAAATGAAGTCCTATTCTTAGCCTGAATCCAAACAAAACAGAAGCCAAGATTTCACGTCGGACAGCATTTTATGGTATTTTTCACATTAACCTCTCATTCTTTAATTTGAACATTCTCTCCAGGTGATGTCACGGCACCTGAAAAGCTTGAAGTAACAGTTAAAAAAAAGAATAAAAAATACAGAAATTAATACAATTGGACGATGCAGGAAGTTACTTCAAAAGACACAAGATTTGACAAACCTACAATTAAAGCACAGATTTTAAGGATTTCTCACTCATATGATAAAAGCTGCCCGTAGAATTCCAGTTGCATTTTAAAGCCTAAAAGCAATCCTTCTGCCTAAACACCCCTAAGCATGATTGCAAAAGATAAACATCTGTGATATTAGATGTAGTCTTTAATAGTGCCCACTTTCATACTGATGTAGTATACATATGCTACAGCAATACATTGAAGTCCACAAGTGAATATGCGATGCACTGAGCACGACAGTATGTTTTGTTTAATGGGACTGGCTGAAACCTTTAATAGCTAATTCAAAGGTACAAAATTTATGTACCAATTACAACCGTACCGCAGATAACTGGTACTTAAATCACAGTATGTTTAGTTCCTGCATATGTTTAGCTGTATAAAGAAATCGTATTACGTGAAATAGAAGGTATTTGTTTCCAAAGAGAAAAATATTTTCACCAAAACAAAAAGTTTACAATTTTTTTGCAGATGAAACAAGCACTCATACACTATATATGAAAGACTCTGGTACTGGTATGGTAGGTGAGGGCTAACCCTTCACAGGACGGCCATATTTGACTTTCATCTTCCTTCCTTCCTTCCACTTGAATGTAAATGAACAGATTTGACTTCTAAGCCACTGCCAAGATCCTTTAAGTTGACTGGTGAGGTTGTGCCAAAGAGCTAAAAGGCACGACCAGGATGGGACAATGAGACTGGTGGATCCCAGTGCACCCACTGAGCCCTGTCGTCAGGGCGACAGGAACAAAGCCCGGTGTGAAGCGAGGTGGGGAGCTGGAAGTCACACCAACCCGGACGCCGCCTCGAACGACCTCTCGCACGACCGGGCTGTAGTGGGCTGGATAAGGACCCACCCAAACTAAGCTAAAAAGAGAGATAGTCCTGCTGTATTCATTACACTAGCATCCAGATTCAGGACTGGAAATACAACCCCAGGAGGAAAGCAGCATGTAGGCCTTGTGTGTTTCTATCTCTGCAATAAATCATTTTACTAAATTCAAATTTTTAGGAGGAGGAAAAAATAAATGAGATAGCAAATTGAAAAAAAAACATTGCCGAATTTTATACAAGTTAATAGTGACTTACCAATTGTCTCTTTCCCGAAGGATTTATTATACTCAGTGCGTCTACAATACTTGGCACGGGGACAGGTGAGAGCAGTCCAGTGTGGCCCGTGAGACAGAAAATGTCATGAAGTAGGCAGGAAGAACACAAAGCAAGACAGCCTAAAGAGTGAGACAAGAGGTAGGGAAGTGAGCTAGGATAGAGAATGGGAAACTAACAGCAGTGGAGCAAAAACGAAACCTCGTACCCCTCATTTTAACATTAGGTTTCTCATTTTTTGGAAATGAAAAAAAAAAAAACAAACAATAAAAAAGAAGGAACACATTTTTTAAGTTTGTAAAACCTCTGTATTCTACTGAACGAGTGCCTGCTTAACAACCAAATGACAGGCAACATCTGTTTGTAAAAAAGCCAAGATTGAGTCTTAAAAAAATTGGCTTGATTCTACCTCATGCTCTCTCACTTTCTTCTGCTCACTCTCCTGAAAAAAATATACAGAAAAGGAAAGAAGAGACTGAAAACCAGGAGGCCGGAAATCAGAGCCGGGTCTTGTCGGCCCCCAGCATCGCCTCTCGTTCCCCTCGACTCATTGCAAGCCTAGATACCCCACTACCTCCAAACTCACCCCTGTGCCCCAAAACCTTTACACTGCACCTCCTATTGTTCCCGCAAACACGCACACATAGAGACGTACAGACTCCCACAAAAACGCACATAAGCTAGACACACATCCTCATGTACACAAACTCATAGCTCTTGGATGACTTCCCTGTGCCGAAAATAAACACCAAACTTCAGTTCAAACACGCACCTACAAGAAAACACTTTTGGAACTTGGCCATGATTCACTGTAGAAAAACGAGTTCACTGGATTAGCAGCAGTTACACAAACACACGCACTCACACACACACACACACACACACATCACTAGGGTAAATAGGAGCAGTGCACATGCACAGAAACATTTATCAGTTATGAATGTGTGTATATTTGTTGACCTTCCAATGGTTTACATCAGTAGGGAAGAAGAAGCATCAGTAGCACCCATCAGTGGTACGCGGTGGCGAAGCCCTCACTCGTTGAAGAGCACAGGCTTGCCATGTGATGCTGAGACTATGCTGATGGCCGCCCTCACAGCACATAATGGAAAGTCAGCCCCACACAGCTAACTCTGCTACCAGCCCTGGATTCCATTGTACCCATTAGTTCACCTATCAGTATACGGAGCCCAGACTGACTTGAAGCTCAAGCACACTAAGCCTCCCAGAGTGAGCCTGTCAATTTAATGTGAGATCTGGGTTCCGAGTGTTCGAGAGAGCGGAAGAACCCTGGGAGGGTAAAGAGAGGTAATGTGGGCAGAGAACTGCATTCACAGTTAAGCAGCCTTGCATCTGTCTAATGCTAGTTTGATTAGACAAGCACTAGGGGCTCCTGCTCTCTCTGCTTCTTTTCTTACATTCTGCTCACGCACAACTGCGGCAGCCGTCTGCCAATCCGCAGCATTAATCCAGATCTCAGACAGTGCGACCGCCCCAGCCTTGCCTTTCCCACAGTGCACCTCAGCTCTTAAACTTTCACTGTTGTAATGGCCTGTAGCTCCTGTCCCCTGCTTGTTCACAAAATGGGGCCTCATGAAATGGAAACAGCAAGCTTGCAGAATAACTCCTTCTTTGAGGATTATAACCCAACTGAAATGCATCCATTTTTCAATGATGCTAACAATCTATAAATCAAGGGAGAGTTTTTAAGGACGACAGTTTTAAAATGACAACCAACACTGTTGTCAATCAATCCCTATCGTCTGTTACTTTTAATTATGAAATTCAGAAGATTGTTCCACATGTTTATGCCTGGCCAGGACCACCCTGAAACATTCAAATTCACTTTCTTCCAAATGCATTCTTGAATGACAGAAAAAGAGACTTCAAATTGCATTAGAAATGAGGGGAACTGTAAATCCTATCACAGAATAGATACTTCTAGTGCTGACTTCGATATATTTAAAGACTCTTCCGCAATTACAAAATTTGGAATGCAATTCGATACTACAGCTGAAGGTGAGTTCACTGCCGCAATTCAATACTCTCTTGTATACCAATGATCTTGTTTATATGCATATTCAGAATGCATATAAAACACAAACACAAATCCTCTTACACTGCAAGCCAAGCCTATGTCAACAATTGCAAAGTCACAAGTGTACAGCAGCGCAACTTCCACTAATCTGACAACCCACAATCTCGCTCACTCTCACTGCAGACAGGGTTTCAATAACATAACCAATACCAATATCAAGCAATTCATATTGTGTCTCATTTTCCATACAAATAATCCAAAGACAGGATGGTGTACAATATCTCGACGACTTGCATCTGCATTGGAGCACGGGATTTTAATGCTTGGTGGCCACTGGTAAACATACGCAGGGAAGGGGAAGGAATGAAATGCATCCCTACAGACACTTTTCCACGCATCAAGCACCACTCTGCTGATTTTTTTCATGCATTTGTCAAAATCCAAAAGGAGCTTAGGAGAAGACAGTTTGACCGGCTTGAAACTGACAGGTTAACTCAGACATCAAAACATTTCACCCGAGTTCTTTTAACCATCTCGTAATCGGCAATACCCAACGCATTTCTGCAGGAGCCATTTCCTTGCTTACAGAGGTCACACATGCAGCCAGGCAGCCCAGTTGTCCCTCCACTCGCTGTCCCAGTCTGACCTGGGATAGTCGACCTTGGCGGTCTGTGTGTGTGGGGGCAACACAGCTGGCCATGTGGTCTCCATGTGTGCCCTTTGTCTGCTGTCTCCAGGGGCCAGAAGTGTGCACAGCACCTTCACCAAGAGGACACGAAGCAGGCTGGGCAGTGCAGCCTGGCTGCTCCTACTCGCTTATTCTGATGATCCCTATTCACTTACTCAGCATTACTATTCCCTTACTATATGTCTTACCCTGTATACAGTGTTACTCAGCAGAACACTGAGTAGGAGTATAACAGCAGTTATTCTGCTGTATAACTGCAGCTGTAGCTGCCTAAACTACATGCATGTTCTTTGCACATATACTTACATACACAGATATTTTGCATGTATAAGCTAGATGTGTGCATTTCCTTTGTGTTTGAACAATATGGGATGGGACGTGGATGGTAAAAGGACTCATTTGCATAACTCATATAC
>JAACJT020000031.1:3040085-3073212 GCA_009936485.2 Gymnarchus niloticus | reverse complement strand
TTATTTGTTTGACTGCTGCAAGCAACAGAAAAACAGGGGGGGACCCCATTTTAAGCAAAAGAAGAAAGGGTTTAAACCCCGCCAGAACAGACGACTTAACCCCCCCCCCCCCCCCCACACACACACACACCTGCCATTGCGGATCATTATTGTGGCTCTATCTAAAATCAGGGAAGACATCAGAGCATGATCCAGACCTTCACATCCCTAGGCTGTGATGTGCATATCAAAAGGCATTTCTTGACATACCCAAACTACCACTTTTTACATTTGTTGCTGATTGGTATGTAGGCCACAGTTCTATCTAACAATGTAGTTTTATGCATATGTGCAGCTGCAGATTTACAGGGGCAGTTTTTCAAGCAACGTACTTCACTCAGTATCATAACAGTGGTTCTCTTCTGGGAGTGAAATTGGCAGGTTCACTTTTACATGCCCAGTTCCACGAATGCTTGACCACTAGCCACTGCAGTCACAAACCAGCAGCTGATTGACATACTGAGCAACTATAATATGGACAATTTTCCCGTTTTCAATGGCGGGAAGGGAATCCTAAGAGTTTCAGTACTTCACCGAGCAATTAAACAGCATTATTAGAAACACTGCTTAAGGCTGTAATCTGCAGATGCACCCCAAAAGATTCATCACTCATCTGTGTAACTGCCTACCCCTGGCAAAATAAAGTAAGAGCATAGTAGACTTCAGCGGTCTTTTATCTTCCTGATGCCAGTGGATCATCTCTGCTATGGCTAGAGCCAGGTCCCATAGACTTGCATTAAAAATCTGAAAAGTCACAGAGGACCATCTCCAAGTACCATCATCTCCTTTCCCTATCAGTAAAATATCAGCTCTAGTGGGCCTATGACCCACCCATTTTCCAAAACCACTGATCCTTCCAATGTTGCAAAAAGGACATGGAAAGAAGGGACCCCCTAGACAAGATGTCAGCCCATTGCGAGGCAAATTCACACACTAAGAGCAATTCAAAGACATCAATTCATCAAAAGCCACAACCCTAAACGAGTGATGCCACAGTGCTACCCACCCAGAGACAAGAGACAAATCCGATTAGCCTCAAAACTTCTTCACTGCGCATGTGGAAAGTCAGTGCTTGTCTGTATATTTTTAGAGAGGCCTGAGGGGTGAGCTACCAGGGTGCCCTGCATGTAACAAATCAACTGTACCATCTCACTCAGCACTGAGTGAAAAGGACCCTAAGTATGATTAACTCTCTATCTAAAAAGAAAGGAAATCCAAGTAATTATTGACCACAGGGACATGAAATTCTTTATCACTTAATCTAACAGATGAATCTCATTGAGACCAAAATGCCTTTCACTAGTGAGCAAGACCCAGGGAAATTTTTAAATGAGGAACTCCGGGAGAAAAAATGACACCAAAAACAAGACAGCAATGGCATAACAGAGAGAGCATGTGCATGAACGAGAGAAAGGAGGGAGCCAACAAAATGTTCATTTTTGTCACAATCTGCCTGACAACCCGGTTCTTCCAGTGTCCAGGAAGACGAAGTCGGACCATCTTGAAATGTGACTGTCAAGACAACGAGTTACCCAGGAGGACCAGAGAAGCGCTTTCCACAGCTCCATGTCACACAAAGCCCCAGTCTTTCCTGGTCTTGCCTATAAAGCAAACTATCTCCATTCAATCACCATTCTGATCCGCAGCGCTTAGATTTGCCCTTAGAAGCCATTTAACGCTCATCTTTCATTCTGAAGTTTTAAACATTGTTGTTACTTTCAACAGTTAATAAATATTGTTTAATAGTAAATAAAGATAATACAGCAGATATTTTTACAATTTAAAGCAATAAAACCAGTCATATAACTACTAAAATAATGAAATAAATGTACCTAACGCCATTTCCATGTAAGTCCATAGACAGTAACACTTAAGTGCTTAAAGAGCCAGCTGTCTTGTAAACTTTTAACTACACAAATGGTTAAGTCTGAATGTCTGTAAAAGGACATGTTGAAAAAAATCACCAACACCGAGTTCCTTCTCAAGGGGGCATACGACTGAATTTGCAACACAACTCATGTCTACGGGAAAACCAACAGCATGACATGAAATGCACATGGCAAGACCAAACAAAAAGTCTGACATCGTGTCAGTGTTCAGTCTGACAGGAGGTGCCCTGAGACCTTTTAACCGCATTACACACGTATATATATCTCTTCCACAGGTATGGGAGCTTTCCCTCGCAGCTTCTAATCCTCTCCTTATGCTTTAGCCCTGTCAACCACTCAGCTTTCTAATACTGTAAATAACTTCCCAATTACTGATTTTTCCTTAGCCCTCCTATTCTGTCTGTCTCTTTCTTGCACTCTGTACAGATATCCTTAACACTGCCATTTTAGGACTTAGCAGTATCTGCAGCCATGCTGAAAATGTCCGTGGTCATAGCTTCGAAGCTAGTGAATGCTCTTAGCTATTTTTCAAATGTGAGTGCATAGACTGCCTCACAAGCATCAACACCCAACAGGGTTCTTACAGGCAGAAAAACTTTGTTCAAAAACATGGATGCACAAAACCCAAGTGAATTCAGAACGACCGCCACTTTCACCCACCAGCTTGCTGAGCCACTTCAGAGCTGCACTGACTGATGGTGCTCTGTTCAAACAGAGAGCCATGGGCTTTATGCTGCTGTCTGTTCACCCTCCTAGTGCCCGCTGTCAGCTGATGTGCAGCTTTGCAGGCCGCACTCACATGAACCCCACATGACCTTCGGACCCTTAGCAAAGACACAGGAGGCGGGTACTGGAGCACATATTGATTCCTTTACTGGTGAATGGGGTTACGGGGTGATGTAAGGGGAGGGCATTAAACAGGCTTGAGAGCTGAGTCATACATTGAGTGCCAATGCCACCACTGCAGCGAGACATCACTGGGATGGTGTCCACATGCCAACATAAGAGGAACAGAGGAATCTCACATGTGAATTTCAAGGCACAGGATCTATGCTGGATGCTCATGCTTCATCCATTAAGCTTCTGGCTACCATCCTTCAGATTTATTGAACAGGACAGATGGAAAACACTGTCTGCAGTTAGCAGGGTGGTCTGTGTTTAATGTGAGAAGGGTCCATCATAAATCACATAGGCATCCTTACACTGAACATACTCATAGCACAAAACAACCAATTCACTTACAGACACATAAGACAACCTTTCCAAAACCAGGAAATGCATATGGTTCTGGGCACTTTAATAAAATCAGTTCTTGCTCATTGGCAAAGTAGCTTTTTATCTAAGAAGTGTATCAATGGCTAAAAATAGGTTAGGTACATTTACAAAGGTACATTTCCAAGAGCAGATAAGTGGCTGGCTGATCCCGGTAAAGTTATCTCCCACAAAAAGCCATTAACAGCCACAGCTCAGAAACCTGTACTAAATCATACTGTGGACAATCTCTGTGAGGCACACGAAGCTCCTCCCTCTTCCCTATAATGTGCCATTATGCTTCTGTAACCAAGAGGAGCTGGGTTAAAGATACATGAGCTTCAAGGTTGTTTTGTCACCAGTGATAAACGATACATCTAAAACTAAGGAAAGAGAGGACTGCGATACACTCAGAAAAAAAAAAAAAAAAAAAACACGACAGGTCATAACACATCATGGATAAGGTCCTGCAAGAATCTGAAGGCAAAAGGTTCACAAGCTCATGCATGTCTATGTAGCATTTTATGCTGCTGTACTTTATCACATTACTCTGGCAATAAAATAACTCATTTTACAGAGTGTCACTACTTTATAGCTCCAGTGGAGCACTTCCTTCATGAAACAAATCTTCGAAGCTTTACAGTATTTCCAGTGGGTCAACCGAGTACAAAGTAATATATTAATATCTTCAAATGACACATGTGCATACATGTTTGCGCTAAATTCTGAAGAGCCTGCGAGATACATGTACAGTTTTATTTCCAGAAACAAGAACCCATTAAATTAATACTAATCACTAACAGAACCAGCTCAGTTTCCAGCACTGTTAACATACAGAATGTAAACAGATTATTATATACAAACTTAAATGTGTGAAATATTCAGACAGTGTGGAAAGTAGTTCAAAACAATCTGCAGTGTCCCAGTACAATACTAACCTATATGTGAGATCACAGGTGTCTCCTCTCTGCTCGTTTCTCGTGTTTCTTTCATTGTCTTAAAAAATGTCCAGCTCCATCTTTCTTTCTCTTTCATCACATCTTTCAGTCCGCCGTCCATCTTTCAATGCATCTGGGGTGCCCCACTCCTGCACCTCCACACACCTATCATCCACTTGGGCAGGGAAGGAAAGAAAGGAAAGCTGCCCCCACGAAGAAGGGGCAGGCAGCAGGAGGGAGAAGCGGAAAAGGGAGACCCAGTCTGAGTTCCTCCTGCTCAGCTTTAGGGAGGAAACGTCTGAGCAGCACACTCCAAGGTGTAGGGATCACTCAAATGGGCAGTATTTCTTGCTCAGTCCCACACCCCCAGACCACCCCAACCGCTTCCCCTCTCTCCCCTCTGATGACTTAGGCTAGGGCAGGAATCAAGAGTTATGACCAAAGTCCAGCTGGCTGCATTCTCCTATCTCAACCCAAGTTCCTGCTAGATCAATCACAAACGGCCGGAGCAACTCTGTGCTGCTCAGGACCTCAAGCTAGTTTTGCAAAACTAGAATGAAAACTGTTCCTTCATACCAGCAACACAAAAGATTGCATTGGGAGCAGGAAACTTTTGCCACCAACTGGATTTAAACATTCAACCTGACCGCAATATAGTCCAGCAGACATGCTATGCAAAATATCAAAGATCTTTTCCTGCAATAAATTAGATGATTTTATTAACCTCCAGTCACTCTCTCACATTTTGTCTTTATAGACATACGGGCAGCAAAGCATTCTGGATTAGGTGCTTCAGTCATGACACAAAAGAATGCATTTTCACGCAACCTTGCACCTGTAGCAACAAGTAACCGCACAGACAGGTAAACAATCATTCAGGAACACACAAACCAGACATCCATGCATACACACAAACACTCACACAAGGAACACTGACACAGTCTGGCTGTATCCACAGGTCATATGATATTAAGGTCCAAATAAGGGGCTCGGCAATCCCTGTAGGATAGGTAGATGTGATCATCTTTGGTGCTGTGTCCCTAAAGAACATACTGATTCCATCTGACATGCTTTTGTTATTTCACACATTGTTTGTGGCAGACAGGCAGCAGGTTCAGTGGTGTCTCTGACTGGCACTATTGCTGTCAGTGTGAAAGCATGACAGTCTGCTGAAAATCTCACATCTGACCACATGACTTCCATACGTCACTGCAGGCTTTTTTCAGTGACATGCTGCCAAGCAGAACGGGTGCACCACTTAAGATTTGTGCTTTGCTTTTTAACATAAAAAAAAAAACATTAATAACTAATATTTGTTTGACTCATCAAGCGATTTCTTATACCAGACACCTTGCCAAAAGATGGAATAATACATTTAATAATGAAAGATCATGCTGCTACAGAGGCTGAGTAGATTTTGCATAATATACTAATATATTCCTGTCCATAGAAAGAAAATGGATAATACTCGCACAATCTATATAGCCAAATATTATGGCCCAATTTGCGAAAACGGTTTTTTCCAGTCTTATCCAAGGTGTACCCCAGTCTTGTGCCCTATGCTGAGTGCGATTGACTCCAGGCCCCCAGCAACCCTGACCTGAAGCTGCTAGAAGATGGATGAATGGGTTTTTATTCCACAGAACAACTCATCCTTACAAATGTCTCTTATAATGCCTACATATATCTTACACCTATGCAAACACTTTGAGAAAACATCTTGTCATGACACGCCATGCCATTTTTAAGACAAACACATTACCTGAATCTGAAAAGATTTCAGTATCGAAAGCAGTTTAAACAGAGCAGCAATATCTGGAACTTTTCTAATAAAAACAATTTCATCATTTATCTGTAGATCTAGGTCACTGTCAATTTTTCTGGATCGTACATGTGTATAAATAAACAGATAATTTGCTGTTGATCAAAATCAGAAACAAATGACCTGTGACCTCAAAATATCGACCTCTAACCTCTTCCTTTAGACTGACATTGACAAACAGGTGTCTCACTACAAAAACAGCAGATGACTGCTATTTAATTAAAATGTCACACATCTAAATGTTTGGTAACACACTTACCTCAGGTAAATGCTTGAGGCAGGCTCACAACAACCATGAGAAATATCATGCTGGTTTTGTTTTACCTATCAGACAAACTGTAAAGCACGGGTAAACAATTAACGCAAGTTTCATGCTTGAGAAATGACACCTACTGAGATGGTTATTTATGCAACGTAACCATTTCATCTGGAAATGAGATGGATCTCTGCTGCCTTCCACAGGAAGTAAGAGCAATACAGAGTATTCCCTCAATTTCAGATACTCTGAAATACAAATCAATACTCTAAAACTTAAGGGAAGCTCTCAGTGCTTCAATCAATGCTGTAAAATTCATCGTTGCTTTAAAAAGAGAACCTTTGCAATTACTGTGTTCCCCGTAAGAGTGCTTAGGAATTAGTGGTGATGGATGAGATGCTTATGTGGTTTCCAAAATAATTTCCACTCAATAGCTTTTCCAAAATTAAATAATTCTAGGTTGTGTGAGAGCGATCATTTCTGCGAGCCATGTAAATTATGCATTACCACATTGTTTAACAGCTCACATATCAAGCATTCATGTGGAATTGCCAACGTATTAATTAAGTCTAGTGGGGCAGGTTTTCCCATGAGCTGGGAAATGATTTAACAATTAATACAAGTTCAAGATATGAAAAAACAAGAAAAATTCAAATGATAATTTTCGCTTAATTTTTAATTATCTTAAAAATGAACCGACTACAGTAGGACATAAGTGAGACCTCCCACTTTCTCCTTTTACCTGGATAGTTTTTAAAACAAAATTTTACATCAACAATTAAATGAAAATAATTACAAACCACAATTAAGAAAATAAAATACACGTTTTAATAATTTTCACTTAAGTAGTTGAGAGCATACACTCTCCAATTGCCAGGATGCACGCAAAATATCGCAAAACTTCTGGTGATATTAACTATGTTTAGGAAACAGGTCGACTATAGCATTTTATTTAATGAAAATATTACCGTATATTGCCTTTACCCATTGTTACGTATTATTTGAAACAATGCCCGGGATAGCTTCACTACAGAAAATGCGAAAATATCTATATCACAGAATAGTCATTAACGGATAATTCTGACAACACAAAATCAACAAAAGAATGGCATTTTAGTCCGCTTATTGCCAGGAACAATTTTGTTCATCTAGCAGAACGCGAGCTGTCGTGATACACAACTTAAAACAAAGCCGCACATGAACGAGGCGGTTTAACTTAGCTGATAGCCTGCGCCGGGGATCGAGTTTCACCCAGCCGAAGTCCTCAGATCGCCTTTCGAACACAGCTGGCGGTGGGCTTCGCTTATCACCCTCCACTCGTCCGCAGCCGCACCAGTAACGATTTTAACACAATCACCACTTTTATATCCGAGAGTAAAACGCAGCGCAAGGGGGTATGGATTTTTGCCTTTTCCCAGCTTCTGTTTTAAACTTATTGAACCCCGAAAACAAATATGTCGCCATTAAAGACACTGTTTCTTTATGACTTTGTAAAGGGGGGGAATGGTGCTCAAATCTATATAGGTAACATCAATTGCAGCTGCCGTTTCAGTGTGAAGAGGATTTGTCATTATGCATCGGGGAGCGCCAAAAATATATCCAGCGGTGTTCTCGATTCGAGCTGAAATCGATAGATGGGCAATTAGCAGGTGTAGCATAAACAGTTCCGCATGGTTTTAAACCATCACCCTCATTTAGACTTTTGCGACAAAATTCATGAATGGACACCATACGACTAATGAACAGCGGCAAAAAAAAAAAAAAAGTGAACAGTTTTAATATAGGTATGGCAGCATCAGTCTTACCCAGCATTATCCTCAAGCTCCTGGGAATAAAACATTTAATTTTCGAAAAAAAATGTGCCTGTATCGGCAAAGTTCGAGAAGGGTTATTCAAACGTCTCGTATTGACTACTTCGAACAAGTAGCACAGTGGACTGTCTGAAACTGATAGCTGCCTTCAAAGCGTTAAAAGGAACGTCTGGGATGGGAGAGTCCAGAACTGTCTCGAGAGGCTGCGTCACCGATAATTAGCGATCAATCATGAATTAGTTTAAAAGCTTGAAAAGAACACGGAGAGCATTATTAGATTGTAAAGATTCACTGTTTTTCGATAATGGCTTCGTTTTTTAGACTGCCCCTGCCCACAACCACCTACTCATCAGTCTTTACTTAACTCCACCAAATCAAGCGAAATTCTTAGAGGACAATATGTGTTGTAGGGACAAATTGAAAGGAAATGTTGCTTGCTTAATAGGGAGCCTATTTAGAAAAGATATCTCAAAAAGTCAAAAAAGGCTTTACAGAAGTTTGTGGAATGTTATGAATATCAATATGCAAACTGTCAAAAGAAGAGTGACCAGCAGAGATTTTCCCACTCATGACAAATTAACCTCAGCAGAAATGGATTGCTGCCCTTACACTTTGGACAACCATACAGACTCCAGATTACCCTCATGAAGAGCCTTTATAGACCCATCCCTCATATAAACAATGTTTCAAAGAACAAAGAACAGAAAGTGGCTTTCAGCCACTTATTCCACTCATAGATCACGTCTACATTTAAAGGTCGTGCTAATTGATAGACCCTTCACAGGACACAATGTGTCCCCTCTGTGAGCACTCTGAGCATTGTAAACTGGGTGCTTTTAATTCAAACACAAAGTAAACCCACTTCCAAAAGGCGATTTAAAAATACCGTAGCACAACTGTAAACTATTCTTGAGCTGTAAAATTACTCATCCAACAAATGGTATTTCTCTAACTACCTACACTCATACAAAGGCATTCAGTTAACAGCTCTACTTTTCATGGATAAAACTGTTATTCAAAACAGCCATTTGCATCACTGACAGGAAGGTCCAGGATAAAGAGTGAGATGTGAAAAGCTGTAAGATGGAAGAAGGACCACCATCATCTCATATATAAATACAAAACACTGAAGAGATTTAATAAATGGCATAAAAATGTGTAATAAATTGTGTCTTAGTAAATTTGATTAAACGTAGTGAGATCTGCATCTGGGCATCGGGCTGCCACATTACACTCCATTACTTACTGGTCTATACAAATATGCGCTTAGGAGAGTCTTTCACAGATAATGGTATTGTCAGACCATCACTGGTTCCTAACTTCAAACCAAATACACGTCTAGTAATGCACCACAGACTCCAAACGACACTGGACAGAATTGGAAAGACATGGTTTACTGCTCACTTCATTAACTATATTACAATACAATAACACCTTGGCCTCAGATACAAATAAGAATATAAATTGTGTTGACTACAAGTGATTAAAAAGCCTTGCAAATGAAACAGCAACATTTTTTTTTAAATCAATTGTAATTCACTAATTACACTTTGAAATAGAGAAATAGGTACATAATACCAGCTGCCTGTTTAACTGGCACATGAAAATGTGCAGAAAATAAAACGTGCAGCTCAAGGCCACTTTGGCAGCAGTGTTTTACTCAGTGTCTTCACTTCTGATGGGAACCATGGGAACGGGCCAGATATTGACAAGGACTGTGCTTAGAGTGGCAATACTGAAGACGACAGACAGGCATATAACGAGATGTCTTTAATCCTTACTGCAGTAGTAAAAAAGCTCTAACAGCCTATTTAACTCAGAGTTGGAGACTGTAAATTTGAGGGGAGCGGCTCACATAATTTGATTTAAAACATTTAATGGTATAAAAAGATGATTGAAAAAAAATATATATATCAAAGATCAATAACTGTCTTCGGGATAAGTGGCTGAAAGCCAGACAGGCAGATGGATTTTTAATTGTTACTAGGTTATTTATGAACAAGAATAACTTATAACTGTTACTGTAAGACTGTACAGAGTCAGAAATAGCACTGTTATATAGGAGTGACAGCAGTGCAGAAACAGATGCTCAAAATCTCCACGATAGCTAAACAGATGTTTTTAAGGAAAAGGACAGGAAGATGGCATTCCAAAAATCACACCTTGTATTTCTGAACTGTGTATCTAATACCATGTAAGGGAATTCATGAGCATTACATACACAGGGAACAGGCTGATGAACTCAAAAAGGCAGCATTAGAAAATATTTGTCTGGACATTATCATTGTCATTATTGTCACTTTCCATTATCACAAATATGTCAAATAATTCATAACAAGAACAACATATATTACAATTTTGAAATACAACAAGAAATACATATTAAAGCTATATTAAGTAATACCTGTATACATCAGAATATTATACCTACAGCCATGTTTGCAAGTACTTAACTACAGCCAGGCAACTTGAGAGCAAAAAACCCGGTCTGAAAGAGGCGCGTATCGAAGTGTTTCTCATAATTACTGTAAGCCTCTAAATCACAACATATGCTACAAAACAGAATTTATCTGGTTAAGTCATTTATGGCCGTTTGACAGTCTTATCATGCCATGGCATTAAATATTAATTCCACGTGGTCGCCAAACACCAATCGCACTGTAAATAAATGTCTCCTAAAGCAACACCTGATTTACCAGAATAAGAAAAAGTTGGTCGAAAGAGGCAGTTTAATTTCTCAATACTTTATGTGCCTCCCCTTTGCGGTTCTGTTAAGGTGGTAAATTGCTGGAGTTTTCAGTTGCAGTTATGGTTCTAGGTCAACATGTCGGTTCTTCCAGTTCAAACTGCACTTTTCTGTTTTACAAAAGAACGTATTTAGGATAAGAAATCACTTTAACGAATTGAATTAGCTCCGCATTCAAAAGTCTAGTGGGGAAGAACCGCGCATGAAAAATTAGATCAGGTTGTATAAGGACAAGTGGAGCAGAGATTAAATATTCCTGGCGTTGAATATTCCTTGGTGGGCCAGGGCGGTCGTGTAGTTGAGTAAGCCAGAAACTAGAGCCATTTACTTAAAGTGTATTTATAAGAAAGTAAATCGTCGTTTCTTGGCAAAAAGAAATTTCAGTGCGTCTCGGCAACAGATTACTATCATGCATCGTGCATCAACTTTACTGCCGTGCAAAATTCATTGAGGGCTGAGTATTTGACAGTAGTACAGTTTATACAAAAACACTTCATGCCTCATTCAATATCACGCTACTGCCCAAAATGCGCATTAATTAGGTTAACACACACGCACACACTCACAAGATGCACCCCCTAGGGGTCGTGCCCCTCAGCTGATTGAGAACCATTGAGTAAACATCGGGTATTGAAAGGGTTTATATTTATTACCTGATTTCCATTGATCCCGAGATCAGTTAAATCTCTAGACCCATTTTGATGTCATATTCATCTGTTTTAAAGAAACTCTGAGCCACTGAATAAATGACGATTCATTCTATAAAAGCAAAATTAAGCCACAGGCAACACATAATAATAGTAACAATAATAATAATAATAACATCATGTATAGTTCCACAAATGATACTTTTTCGCTTGTTGACTCCGGTTTCAACTTTCAAGAAATTTGTAACGGTTAGGGTTATCTTTTCGAGCGGCGGGCGCGTGGCTTTCTACTGACATCTAGCGGTGGGTAGGCGCCACCGTTCCCCGCGCTCGTGAGTAGCCGTATGCTGTTCCCTGTTGCCGAGGCTCGGATGGTTAGAACATTCGAAGCTCATCCAATCGTAATTCCTGATCTGGTTCGCTGGAGAGAAACCAGAACCAATAGACAGAAGGGCCTCTAATAGCCACCCACCGCAACGCCAGATGTTGCAGCAAAAAAAAAAAAATCAACTTTATATTAGGATTTAAGCCCTTAGCACTTGGATCTGTTTTTCAGGGTGACCATAAACTGATAAACACATAGGTATAATGAAATAAAGCAGTAGTCGGCTTTGCAGAATTATGCAGATAGAATCAAATGAGATCTTCCAGTAAATCATCATTCGTTTTCAGCTGCTCCTGTCAGGGGTCACCGCAGTGGACCAACAGTCTCAATCTCCTCCTGTCCTCCACATCCCACTCTGTCACACCAACCACATGCATGTCCTCTCTCACCACATCCGTAAACCTCCTCTTTGACCTTCCTCTTTTCCTCTTGCCTGGCGGCTCCACCCTCAGCATCCTTCTCCTGATATACCCAGCATCTCTCCTCTGCACATGTCCAAAACAACACAATATCGCATCTCTGTCTCCAAACCGTCCAACCTGAGCTGATTCTCTAATATACTCATTCCTAATCCTGTCCATCCTCATCACACCCAATGCAAATCTTAACTCTGTCACCTCCAACTCTGCCTCCTGTCTTTTCGTCAGTGCCACCGTCTCCAGCCCATATAA
Organism: Gymnarchus niloticus; assembly: GCA_009936485.2. NCBI lineage: Eukaryota > Metazoa > Chordata > Actinopteri > Osteoglossiformes > Gymnarchidae > Gymnarchus > Gymnarchus niloticus. The sequence goes on along the minus strand of JAACJT020000031.1, from coordinate 3,060,757 downwards.
CATATCTGGTCTCACTACCATCTTGTAGACCTTCCTTTTTACTATTACTGGTACCTGTCTGTCACATATCACTCCTGACACTCTTCTCCACCCACTCCACCCTGCCTGCACTCTCTTCTTCACCTCTTTTCCACACTCCCTGTTGCTCTGAACTGTTGACCCCAAATATTTAAACTCATCCACCTTTGCCAACTCTACTCCCTGCATCCTCACCATTCTGCTGTCCTCCCTCTCATTCACACATATGTATTCTGAGATCTTCCAGTAAATAACTAGGCAAAATTAACCACATATTCAAATTAGGCTAGCCAAGGAAATCATGGCAATTAAGGTTAAGTTTTATTATTCTTAACAAAAATGACCAAGAAACCTTCAGATAATAAAGCATTTATTTGCAAACATTATATATTTCTGAGCAGTAAGCTACTGTATCATATTAATAGTCATTAAAGATTCATAGTTTTTGAGGCAATCATGTGCAACACAATAACATGCTCTCATCACAGCCACATATGCAAAAAATAATTAAATGTATAGTTTTGCATTTTCAAGTACTTGGAGCTTACCTACAGAAACAGGTTGCATTTCTTGAACACTATGGTTCCTCCACTATTAAATTCATGAAAAGCCATTTAAGACAATAAAGCACCAGGCTTTCATTCATTCTTTCTTGCGTCTTTATATATAATTAATTCATATATGTTTTTATCCAACACACAATCTTACACAGGCAATACTCCCCACAGTGCAGAAACAGTTGAGACAATTTATTTCAGATCACGATTAAATGGAGAGGAGGCTGACTCATGAAAACTGAACAAAGAATAAACGTTGGTCACAACTTTTGACTTCAAATAAAGTTTCATGAGAAAAGTTGTTCATAACACTGTTTTTCAAACATAAAATACACAATAATAGACTATTATAACAAACACTAAAATGAATTCTCTATAGTACTCAGTACACATTTAAACATACAATATGCAATCAACTTGGTAAATTTTATATTATATGGCATGTGAATTCTGTCATCATATTGTGGGAGCAAAAATGTTCACAAATGTTTTGCTGGAAATATTAATATCAGGTAACTTGGGAACAACTGAAAGTAACTGCAAAAACACAAGAGAGACAAAGGAAGCAAAGACTTGTTTTTGTGTGAAATTTTGTGGCCTTATGACTTTGAATCTACCAACAAAAATCAATGAATTTTCTATTTAAAATTAGCTACAGTTTTGAACATTTGTACCTCAGAAAACAAGGACAAAACAAGTATAAAATAAACTGTGGTTAATTTTGCATTGATTCTTAATTAGACCAAGGGAATTTAGAGGTCTCACACTCTTTGCTAGGTATACAGGAAAACATCACTGATGATTTGGGCATATGTTGAAATGTTCATAAAATGAAATCCCTGAAGCTTAAATCAAAGTGCATGATGCAAAGTACAGTATATCACTTAAGATGAAGCAATAAAAGGTTTTCATGGCTGAGGTGAAGAATGTAGGCATCTTCTCTGTGTTAATGTAAGGACAAACCCACATGACCTACAAATGTATCCTCATCATCCATTTTCCTGACTGTTTAATCCTACTCAGGGTCATGAAGCCTATCCTAGGCAGCCTTAGAGCACAAGGCTATAGGGGACAGCCTAAATGGGGTGCCAACCCATTACACATCATGCACACACAATCACATGCTACAGACAATTTAGCCACACCAACTAGCCTATAACACATGCCTTTGGGCTGTGGGAGGAAACCCATACAGCATGGGGTAAACAAGCAAACTCCACACACACAGAACTGGAGGTGGGATTTGAACCTCCAACCCTGGAGGTGCAAAATGACAGTACTAACCACCAAATCCCCCTTGTATGCTCACATTCTATCAATTTCAATGCCTATAAAATATATAATCTAAACATGAAAGACTAAAAAACTTTAAAACTGGGGAAAGAGTAAAAAAACTGTATTGTATATTATTTGTGAACTGAGCCAAAGCTTAACCCAAAGGAAATGTTCAAATTGTTACCATTTTGGCTACTTTACATAAACTATATTCCTTTATGTACATTTTAAATAACTAATTACCAAAAGTTTGTGCAAACCACTTAACAGTTCATTGGTGCAGTTGTTCCCAGTTCAACTTTGTACTAGATGAGATTCATTCCATCAGACCCTGAGGTATAATATGAGGGGAATGTTACTTAGTGTCCTCCTGCAAATATTAATTTTGAATTGTGCCCTTTGTGTAATGGCGTTTAAATTGTTTAAAAAAAGGTTTGAAAGAGAATGGATACTGCATCCAAGAGTATGGTAGAATATGCATGGAGTTCAGACCATGAATTTGAGACCAGCCTCATGAACTCCAAAACAGGTACTAAATCAAGTCTATAGTTTGTGCATTTTAACACATTTTTAAGATGACTGAAAGACTTATGGCAACAGAACATATTAACAGGGATGTCTCGATCCGATCTTAATGATTGGTATCGGTGCCGATCAACGCATATTTTACATGATCGGTATCGGCTACATAAAGCCAGATTAAATTCCAATACAGTTAGGGCATTTAACAAAAATGATAAGGCACCTTAAGGCTAAACTTCTTACGGAGCACACCGTGTAAATTATACAGGCTACTAGCTAAGACAAAGCCAGCATCGAGACAGCTAGCAAGTGCTGGTGGAAACTAGAAACAAGATCGGTTTCCTTGGGGCAGCGAGAAGGCAAAACAAATGACTGAGAATAGCTGAATTGGTAGAGCCTAGTGGACACTGGTTTTCGCCATATTATGGAGTATCTGAAACCACATTACGTTCCAGATTCGGCCATACCCGGACTTCACGATCAAGTTTGTCACTACCTACGCGATTGCCCGGCGACCGTGACAGCAGTCAGTTTAGCTAATGATATTTGGACTTTGGACAGTTCAGTGCCCCACGTCGCGGTTTAGCCTTACTGCGCACTAGATTAACTCCAGTTATAATTTCATTTGTTCAGTATTGCATGCTAGTATGTTCTCTGGGTTTCAGACAGCCGATTAGTTGACGTCACTTGACTTTGGTTTCATTAAGCATTTAAATTGTTTACATCTTAGCTACTATGGTACTCTGCGAAACTGTGAATTGGTTATTGGTAATATTCAAGTTATTTACACCATTTTTAAACCGCTGCTTACTGGATTACGTCAGCGGTTCTCAATAGGCGAACTCCGGTCCGGATCCAAATCCAAAGTAATCCGGACCGACAAGCCTGTATGATCAGAGTTGGTGCTACCGCAGAGAAAGACACACGAATCTACACGCTACCATTATTCCTTAATTCAATTTTACCATCGGTAACAAATTAACCATTAAATTACGTAATTATTTTCTGACTGCCTGATCGATGTTTCGTACGGGCCAGCCACAGTGCAGCTCCTCACTATACCTCAACAGTAACCATATAGCTGAAAGACGTTAGCAGCCTAGTTGGCGAAACAAAGTGTAGGGTGACCATATTTTTTTTTTTTAAAAAAAAAAAAAAAAAAAAAAAAAACTAAAAGAGGACACCGGGGGCAGGACGGTGGCATGACACCCGCACATAATGAAAAGGGACTGTAGAAAGCAAAAGCCGAATCTCGGACATTTTGGCTATTTGGAAATCCCGGCCGGATGCAGAGAGCATGTCCGGGAAAAAAAGGACGTACGGTCACCCTAGTAATTCAAGTGGCATGTTCAAATTAAAAGAAATTTTACAATGAAGAGCGTGTATTTCAAAGAGTGCATGGATAAATAATCGTTCATTGTACCCGACAGAACAACAAAGTCGAGTTTTACATTTATATAAAGTCAATGGTGATATGTGGCAATGTGAAATACCATTATGAGCCTAAATGCGGCAAAAATAACCCTTAAAACACGGAGGTAAGAACGGCAAAACCAAATAAAACATAGTTCACATATAAGCCAACCACCGCGGTTTACCCGTGAGACTCACGGTTTTGTAAACGGTAGACCCCGTGAGGTCCCTTGGTCCTTGTAGGGCAAATGCCTGCCCCTGCTTCCAAAGAGTTCTTGTTAAAACCCCTCCAACGCACCTTTCACTAAGTAGCAATTTGGTAAGTGGACCTTTAGAATTTTTGTTAGAGTACCCCTGGATGAGACTGGACTGTATTTTTGCTCTGGTGTTAAGTTTGTACTTAAGCAATTTTCTTGATTTGTGGGTTAAATTTTTGTCTCTCAAAGCTGCAGTGCAAGTTGTTCTATTCCTATAGAGCTAATACAGCATACTTTAAATTGATTTGCATTTTTGTATCATTGCCTAAAAGCTATACACGTATCCGATTGAACTCAGCTGCAGATACTCAATATGAAATGACTCAGATCAGATCAGGAGTAAAGAGCTCTTGATCAGGACATCCCTACATGTTAATATAGCTTCTCAGAGCAAGGACACCCTGAAAAAGAATGTTTTTTTACCGGTTGAAACAGAGGGTTGACCAGAGAAAGGCCAAACTATTTCCACTAGAGGAAATTCTTAAGGGACAAATGGACTTCACTGTTAAGCCAGCGATTCCGATTCACCCAAGGTGGCCTTTGGCATATGAACATTTAGCTTGGTGAAAATACCAGCAGCTCAGTAAGAAAGCTTATTACCAACCCACAGAGATTGGGTTTTCACCTCGACACCACGTGAGCAATGGTGGGTTAGGAAGGGTACATCAATGACTCACCTAGCACTGGTGTCTCATTTAGAGGTCATGACTGACCCACTTTGGACCTGATCATGTCAGCAGCTGTGGCTTTGCGTAATAATGCAGTGGGCTTTTTCTCTGCTAGAAACCAGCTGTGTCCTGAGATAAAGCTCAGACCACCAACCAACATCTGCCCCTGAATCAAAGGCTGCAAAATATTTATATCCCTGTCATATCATAACAATAAGCAGTATATATGAATATACATGTATATGTATGTGCAGGTTCATTAGAACTTTGAAAGGGGCTTGTGGGAGCAGAGGTGCATCTTTGTGTTCTTCACCTAAGGGGTAAAATCCATTACAAGGCTCTCCCACATAGTAATGTCTCCTATAATACAGTGTGGGCCCACCTCTGAGCATCAGTCTGGAGCAAGAGTCAGAGCTGATTCCCCACCCACTCGCAACAACACTCCTATTTGGAAGAGACATGGTTCCATGGAACGCTTCTGGGTTGGAAACTTTTGGTAGACTGGATTGCTCAGTTCTGCAGCAGGGTCTCTCTCCAGCAGAAACTATGATTGGGCCCATGAGTGAGGGGCAGGATGGGTGGGTCCACCAGTTGCCACACCCCCGTGTCCCCATGCTCCTCACACGCGCAGAAACCCAGGTAAGGGATCTTGTGAGGGAAACAAAGAAGGATGATTCATTCAAAGCAGCACAGAAAAGCAAAAGCAAATTCAAGTAGAAGCAGGGGGAAAGTACAACGATGAAACCAAGGTCATGAACAAAAGGAACCTTCCAAGAATGATTTCCCAGAAAGTGCCCAGAGCTTACGTGCCTACCTTTCGCACCACTTGCACAAAGTCTTTGGCATTCTGGGGGCTGAGCCCCTGGATCTGCCGAGTGCAGGCCTCAAGAGAAGATGCATGTGCCACAATTAGGACCGTGTTTCCTGTTGAGGGGAAAGGACCAGAAGTGTGAAATTAAAACAATCCACAAACACGACCATTCGATCCCATACACTGTCACTGAATCAAATGATGCCAGTACCCATGTTCTTGCAGTCTGAGAGGATGTCCTTGGTCACCTGGAAGCTCCGGCTGATGTAGGTGTCATAAGATTCAGACACACCCAGCTTGCTAATAGGGGTATGAGGTCTGTAGAGTAGGATGGTAAGATTACCAAAGCCTGGTAAACTGTATGTCTCATGCAGAACGAGGAGCGCCAGTCACTAGTGAAATGACTTGTGGAAGGATGGAATGTCACTAATCCAAAAGCCCATTTCTCTTGCTGTGAGCCATTAGAGGAATCAAGGGCAGCATAAGTGTATCCATGGCTTTACCTGTACGTTGTGTCTATACCCAGGTTGGCTGCCGCAAGGTCAGCTGGAGGAATCCAGGCAGGTAGTGAAGGTCCAGACACCCATTTAGTCCACTCAAAGAGCCCGGGTTCGACTCGAATCATACGTCTGCCTTCCTGCTGCAGACCTGGTGTGGTGGAGTAGAACACAGAGCTCAAAGTGACATACTCAATCCATTGTTTCTGCAGAGGACATAGTCGAAGGAAATTAGTTGGAATATAATATTGAACATTTCATAAGTCTGCACATGAGGAAAGAGTTGCGCTTAACCATTGACTGACAGATCTGGAAGTAAATCTAAGTCTTTAAATACCTTTCAGTATGTTCTGTGCTGTCTGTACACATCGCAGGGAGGGCGAACAGTACATAAAGTCGATTGCCGTGTTGCTCTCTAATAAAGCTTCCCCTATAAACAAACAAATCAACAAAAAAAGACAAAAACGTTAAAAAATTCAACGCCCTTTTGAATGTAGTACACATCTGTTAGGGCTAAAGTCTACATACTAGGGGAAATGAGGTTTGGAAAACCCCAGCTGCCTGGATATTCATGCCCTGTCAATCACTGACTGGTTTAATCCAGTTGCTCCCTTTTGATTAGACAAGGCAGGGTCTAGTATAGAACAGGTGGGGCTACGACACACATACCCACAAGGCGGGCCTGGGTAGACCCGAACACAGTGAGGGGGGCATCTTTATCATAGTCCCGATATCCCCCACTTCGAGGCAGGAGGCTCAGGGGCATATTCAGGTTGGCACGCATATAGCGCCCTGCATAAACCAAAATACAAATCGGAACTGACAGAAAGAAAAAAATTTGCATGTGCCTTCACTAATTCAACAAGTCAACTTTACCTACAGTACTTCATTCAAATGTTATCCAACGAAGACCAGATTTATGATCCAAAATGCAGATGACACAAATCCATCCGATTTCCGTCACCACTGATCCATACAGGCTAATCCCAGAAAATATAGGGTTTAAGGCAGGGTACACCATGGATAGAAAAACTCCATGGAACAAGCAGTCACCAGTTTACCTGAGCAGAATCTGGACCTTCTACTGTGAAGTGTAATGCATGGTAATCAGAAACTTTCTCCTTCCCCACACGGCCTCACCTTTGGCATCCAGGCACTGAGAGAGCCAGTGTTTCCCAAACACCACATCCATCCTTTCGCCGTGACGACAGACAAACAGTGTCCTCTTGGGCGACTTGGACTGGCCGAAGACCCGCAGGACCTGAGGGAGTCGGCTTTATCAGATCCTCACCATCCACTGGTTGTGACTGACACACTGGCAGCCTGATTAGGAACAATATAGTGTCTGGATATCTTACAGATTACAGGTCAGGCCCGGCAATTAAGCAGCCATCTTAATCGAGAGAGAGACGCACAAAGTTGATTCTCGTCTGCACTCGTCAAGTCATGTGACCATTACCCTAGCCTGTACCTGCATGGGCTGACAGATGACACTGAGGGGGGATTGACCAACAGGACTCGAGTCACTGATGAATGGGCCGTCCAGCAGCCCATCATAAACCTTGTTGCTCATGATCGCCATGCCAGGTGGGGGCGAGCAGTTCAGGAAGGAGTGAGACCTGAACAGGACACGGAGTGAGGTCAGCACCCTCATTTCATATGCATGAAATGGGGGGGCAGCTGCTGGGCTCTGCTCCAGTAACTCACCCATGGAAGACCCAGGTGTCCGACTCGTCTGCCTGGTCCACGTAGTTCTCAGGCAGCAGGCCAGACAGGCCAGTGCCCAGGGAGGTACCGTAAACCCACCCCTCACTGGTGCTGCCCTGCTCTACTGGCAACATGAAGATGTAGTCCCCAGGCACCAGCTCTAGCTCATCTTCGTTCTGGGGCACGTAGGGGTACATTACCCGCAGTGTCTAGGGCATGGGCTGAAAGTCAGACATTCGGGCAACAATGCCATGCATTTCACTCCCTGGCAGGCTAGCGGTACAGAGTGACAAAACTAACAAATTTTATCCGCTTCAAAATAAATTGCAAATAATCAGCACTACTTCCACAACGTGTGGCAGCACAAATAGAACAGGACAAAATGGCAAGCAACAGCACGCAGGACGGCATTCAAGAATAACGGACCTCTGAAGGTCTTACAGTATGTAACACCCTGTAATACAAGTTCTTGGGGGAAAAAAATTTGAGTTTTCAACACGGGGGGGACGTTGTGTAAAACAAACTGTCAGACAGACCAGATCCTTCTGATGATGGTCGATAAAAAGGACTAACTGAAACAACCAAAGTCAATATCAAAATGTCATTGAAATGCAGATGTGAGTCATAGGATATGACATTTAAGGCGAAATGACCAAAAATGCAGAAGCACATAACTGTGCAGCAGAGGAGAAATGCAGGGTAACTGAGAAAAGGGTTCAAGAATGGCACAAAGAAACCTCAGCTGTTGTGTGCCAGTGACTGTCAAAAAGATGTCGTAACCCTAGTCCCTTCACAGGACTCGAGGTTGACTTCAATACGTGGCTTTATGACCGTGAAGAAGAAGGCTGCAACAGTGGTATGCGTGCATTACAGCTCGCACAACACATAAAACACAACCTGAGGAACTTTAAAGCTATTAGTTGGATGGTGTTCCAGATTTATGAAGACATAACCTGACCTTATGCCAGCGGAGGCACAGCACAGAAGGTGCCTGCCAATCTTGAAGAAAAAAAGTAGACTTTTCACCAATTTGTGAAAGAAAATTATTCAACTATGAACAACAGCAATATAATTGCATAACAACACAAACAAACATTTCCATTTAACTCTGACTGAATAAACAAACCTTAAATTCAAAAGAAACAATGAGAACACAGGAAAAATACCTTTTTCATTCCAGGATCCAATAACATAGTTAAATCAGGTTTTAAATATCCTCATAGCAAAACTACTGGATTCAGGACATTAAAAAGGGGGGGGGGGGGGTCGGGTCATCTTATAGGGCTAATAGTCCTATAGGATGTTACCGACAGTAACAGAACAAGCATTTTCAGCTGTTTTGGATATTCAGTCTTTCTGTGACAGATACATGTACTATAAGTCTTTGAGGCAGGAAACAATGCAATGAGAATGTTTTGTTCGACCGTACCAACAGCAGTGGAGGAACACACCTCATGGTTTGCGAATCTAATATCCCGGGAGAAAAGGACAGCTAGCCAATCACAGCCAAGCGATACTTCAATCCCTTTTGCCAGCTTCTCCAACGAAGGCAGGTGATTGGTCTGGAACTGGTAGGCCAAGGTCACATGCAGCTGCTTCTTATGTGGCTCCACGTGGACATCTAGAAACAGAGAGGAAAGCCGACAAGACACTTACAGGGCAACTAATCAGATATGGCGTCTGGAACGCGCATCAATACAGCCTGTTAAGAGGTTCCCACCACCACTGACATATTTACAGCCACAATACAATGACAGTGAGAAAGACAGTGTACTTTGTGCCTGAGCATGAGCAGGGAAATAGAGTAATAGACCCACGTGATGTGGAATGTAAAACAGAATACTTTGACGCTAAAAAATTCCACGCACACATTTTCAAAAAAAAAAAAGGCCATTTGTTTAGAGAATGAACATTAACTGGACATTGTGAGCAGTGTTGACAGGCAACCATTAGCAGTACGTCGCATCAAAATCTTTGACACATAGCCACACCGTGTACCGTGGTCCTGAAGGGGTTTAACGTGTCATGGAGCGACCTCCTGTGCTCTCCTCCCACCTGCTTGTGCAGCAGCTTCTGAGGCGAAGTCAGCAGCAAACTTCTTGAGAACCTCTGCAACCTGCTCCTCCACAAAGAGGCCGATGAAGCTGGAGGAGGTGTAGAGCTCCAGGGGCAGCGGGCTGGGGAAGCGGCCCCTCCACTGACTCACGGTGGACTCCAGAACGTCACACAGGGCCTCCACCTTACTGTCTGCACACTGAGGAACGCAGAAGACTCTGGATCACACAGATCCACCGAATGGACACTCGTCCCACCAGGATAAAGGGTAACTCACCATAAAGAACTGACAGAGTGTGACGTGGGGGAAGATGTTGTGTGCCTTGTTTTTCCCACAAATGAGGCGTGACTGCTGCCAAAAGTGTGCGAGCTGGTGTAGCAGCGGACCACTGGGCCGCAGGTACAGCACAAACTCGCGGGGAAGGGGCTCATCCAGGAATGGGTCGTCAACGTGGGAGAAGAGCCTGGGAAAGCCACAGTGTTGGGGGGGAGGGGTGTCAAGGAGCAGGCAGAGCATCTACATGCATGGATGTTTGCTCACGCTTGATATTGCTGAGGCCTTCCTGATGGTGATGTCAAAAAGGGTGACTGTTGACAGCTGTAAAAATATGGCATCATTCCAGTAGGGGGCAGCAGTAGCACTGCAATAACTAATTTCAATCTACACGTGACTACTGCATCTTTAAGCGTTTCTTATATAAACCTGAATTGTATGTAATTGTGTTTGCATATTCATAATGGATTGTCTATGGGTGTCTGGGCGTACGTGTATGCAAATTAGAATTTCCCAAACCTGGTTCCTTTGGACTGAAGTTTGGGTGAGCAAACCTGTGATAACCTATAGCTGAATATTTAATTCAATCATGTGCGGAACCTCTTGGGCCAACTGCACCGGAACCCAGATGGCAAACCCTGATATGTGATATCTACCCACCAGTCACAAGCTGCCTGCACACTGCGTCCTCCCGTCGACACCAGTGCTTTCAGGCTAGATGCAGAAAGACAGAAATGGAGACACAGGGCATCAGACTGTAGGAGCCACACATTTTGAACCATGAGAGCCACCAACGATGGTATAACGAGCTAGGTGGCTTTATAAAATATCAGTTTGCCAAGCCGCCACTCTCCCCCATAAGTGAGGAACAGCTGCAGGTCATTTTGAGGAGCATGGACCTGCGCCGTATGTTCTGTGTGCTATTTTTAGAATATCATGCATAACATGCAATACCATATAAAGCTGCGTGACCTCATTTGTTTTTCTTGTCCATAAATCCAGCACTGGAATTCAATGCAGCGGACATAGGCAACACACACAGGCACAAAGAAAAAAGACAAGGAAAAGTACGGCAATTTAAACGAGACCATGGTGAAGGCTGTAGTCTGTGCTGTGTAGTCAGCACATGAAACAGCAGGGGCTCCCAGGCAACTGACCTCAGCTTCATGCAAGTTCAGCACTAAACACCAGATAGAGAGCAGGGGGGCATGACTGTGAAGGACAGACTAATCTTGTCTAAGGAATGGTGCCATGAAAAATCCACCACTGATCTCTCTGTCTCGCGCACACACACATACTCAGTCAAAGTCATTGTTTGCTCTGATCTGTGCTGAAAACAGATGCCAGTCAGGTACACGTCCTTTGGTCTTCTCCATTCAGAGCTCCACAGAGAAACAAAATGTGCTGTTCTAAAGTAGCCTGACACCTGGAACTGTTCTTAATGAGCAGATATTCTTAAACTGATTTAATTACTCTTAATGAGTCCTCTGAACCTAATTGAGTCTTTTTATATTATAAAGCCCTAAAAGATAAACTCAGCGATTTCCTTCAGGGACCAAGCACCGTTCCTTCTGTACTAGATCTGCCAGTAACTACTGAACTATTTATTTCCTGCTCAGTAACCATACTCTCAAAGCTGACATATTAGTAACTGAAATGCGAGCGGGTTTACTGGTGTATGTACCTTGTTTAAACTTAGAAAGGCCAGTGTACTTCTGGAGCAGGTTACAAATTTGGCCTTGCAGGTATGACATGAAAACAGCCATGAGCAGAACCCAGAGTTTCTATAAAGCTTGTGGCTCTACCCACAAGTTTGCTGGTTCAAATTCCATAGTGGGTAGAAAGACCATGTCATCACCGGGGCCTTGGCCAAGGCCCTGCACCCCAAAAACTGCTCCAGGAGTGCTGGATAAAATGGCTGACCCCGTGCTCTGACCCCGTGCTCTGACCCCGTGCTCTGACCCCGTGCTCTGACCCCAAGCTTCACTCCTACCTGTATACAGTATGAGCACATGTACATCTCAGAGTGTAGGATGGGAACTATGAAATACATGAAATTTCTATGTACCTTCACATGTACTTGTACAAATGAACAATAATTTCATTTAAGTGCGTGTGCACACACCTGCATTATCGCTCATCCTCCCTCTCACATCTCTGATGTACATCTGACCTCCATGTCTCATAAGTACTGGGATTTTTTTTTTGTGCCTTCTTCCCTGAAGCCAGCCGCTACATACAGACCCACATGAGGAACGAGAATGCCGAGCAGAGAGGCCCACCGACAGGTGCTGACTCACTTCCTCCATTAACAATAATGCATTCAATGCCTGCCCTCAACGGGAGGGGAAGGGCTGATGTAATGTTCTCATTACCCACACGACAGAGGCTGGCTCGACCCTCACAAGGTACACGCTGTTATTGTATCCAAGCCCAGCCTCCGAACAGCACAAAGCCCTGTGTTTGGGCGCAGCTACACACACCAAGAGCACCACGCGGGTTACAGCTGGAGTTCAGCTACCAGGAGGTGGCCTGACCATCCACTCCGGCTTCACTGACTGGACTGCTGTCGGTCCAGCAAAACGAAATCCTCCTCTCAGGAGGAACTTGAGCAAGTGGTAGAGATGCTGAAGGGGGCCGGCTTATCGGTCACACACATCTGGGAGACTGCAGCTGTGCATGGTCAAGTAAACCAAATGAGAGGGGCAGTAACACGGCTACCCTATTGATGAACCACCCTTATATCAATACCAATAAGGAACTGAAATATCCCTCCATTGGCTTTCTGTCTGTACCGGTTTGATACAATGCCAAATGTCTTGACTCTGATCCAAAACACCCTTTCGGGGGGGGGGGGTGATGTTTCTTGCCTCCGGTGTCTTCCTGCCTTGGGCACTCCCCCTCCCCTCCCACATGGTCACATTAGCCAGATAATTAGGTGATGGCATTCTGAATCATGAGGAAGTATGTCACCTCTCCCGTGAATTGAAGATGTCCTTATAGAGGTGCAATTTTACAGTGCTTTCTTATTAGTAGACATTTTTTTGTGCGTGTTTTAACAGAAGCGATTCACCTTAAACAGCCCTTTCCAAAGGCATGGTCACATGACCTCTCTGGAGATTTAAGCCGGCAATATCCATGACACAAATATCTGTATGGTCCAGGAATGTAATGTGCTTTAGGTGTGGGCTCCAAAGTTCTCCGATGTCCATCGGCAAGCAGAGAGCACTCAGAAGATCTCCGCTTCATTACAGTAAAATCGCAGATAGATGGTCTCATCCAAAGGCCACATTTCCGCTGCCTAGACATGCCTGAGACCGCATGGCTTTCACGTATACTACTGTCTGACAAGAAATATGAACTAAGCCTTACAATAAGAAACTTTATTCCTCCCTTCTCAGGCTACATTATTTCACTTCTTCACCAAAAACCCCTCCCAGAGAAAAGAATAAAGAAACATTAGAATTCCCAAATGCCAGAAATACAAAAAGCAGCATCCATCCATCCGTCCATCTACCCCATTTAACTAGGAGAGGGTTGTGCTGAGCCTGTCCCAGAAAGCAGCTGGCACAAAGTGGAGGACAGCCTTGGTGAGATGCCAGTCTATTACAGGACCACCTTTACATACATAATCACACTCTGTGGACAATACAAAGACACCCATTACCTGAGCACAGAGAGAGTCAGGGGCAGGATTTGAATCCCCAACCCACGAAGTATAAAGCCATAGCGCAACCTACAGAATCATCATGCAGCCCCAAAAGATTAAGAAAAAAAATGAAACAACTATTCCAAATTGGGCTGAATGGGCTGCTATTAGGTTTATTTAGAAGACTTGCACTATGTGGACAAAAGTATTGGGACACCAGTTAATAGGGGGGTTCACATACTTTTGGACTTGGGTAATTAAGCCATAATCATTGCTGAGACAGGTGTATAATTAAACACACAGCCATGTAATCTCCAGCAACAAACACTAGTGGCAGAATGGGTCATACTGAAGAGATTAGTCACTTTCAGCGTGGCACCATCATAAGATGCCACCTTCCCAACAAGTCAGTATCAACGTTCTGCCTTGGTTAACCACAAGTGAAGTGATTGTGATGTGGAAACATCTAGAAACGACAAGAGTTCACTTGTGATGTCATAGGCCACACAAACAGAAAGGGACCCGAAGACCCAACACCAATACCCAACCTCACTTACGCTGTTATGGCTGAATGGCAGCAAATCCCACCAACGATATTCAAACATCTAGCGTAAAGCCTTTCCCAAAGAGTGGAGGCAAAGGAGGACTAACTTCTTGTTTATACTCTCGGTTTTGGAATGAGATATCGCACAAGCAGGTGTCCCAATACTTTTGTGTAAGTAAATGCATAAAGAAAATTGTCCATATAGTGTAAGTTGTATTCAGTAAAAAAACAAACTTTCCAACACCCAAGAATACTTTCCATTAAGCACATTAGGGAAAGCATTTTAGAATACCACAGGAAGGATAGCATGGGGACTCCCAACACAAGCATCATCTCATACTGAGACCAAAAGCACACATACACACAGAGGAAGAATGTCTTGGTCTGCCTGACAGAGTAGAGCCTTTGGGCATAAACCAGGTTACGAGGTGTGAACTGCTCCCTGCTCACACAAGATCATTTCTAAAGAGAGTTCACGGCTCTCTCACTTGTCACCCAAAGCCACCGGTGATGGCCATGGACGACCCATAATAGATGTCATGTGACGGGAGGAGCAAATAGGCCTACTGACAGACATGAGTGCACACAAGGACTTCTGTCAGGACAAATGTCTGCTGACCTGCAAGATTCAGTTAAGCTGTAAGATGAGTGCCATGCACATGCTGCACGACCCAACATGAGGGACTCTGCTCAAATGACCTCCTCCTCAGATACAAACTGGTGTTATTGCCATCGCCTTTCCTCTCCTTTCCTTCACACCTCCCCCCATGTCCCTCCAAACTCCGTGAGCATAAACACGGCCCCCGCCCACTCCACGTTCCTCCCTGGGGGCAAACAGCCAGGGTCCGGCAGCTGCATCATCACATTTCCTGTTTACATGCATTCTACAGGCAGAGCAGCAGCCAGGGGAGAGGACTGCGCAATAGATAATATGAGCAATGGGGCTAACTACCACAGGCTGTCCCCCAACCCCACAAACTACCATATATGAAATTAAAAATGCTGTATTCACAGCCATTTGCCAACTTCTAAAGCAGGCAGAACAGACAGGTCATCATCTGCTGGAAATATTATTTTTTCATTTAATAAGCCCTATCTTCAGACAGCAAAAACACCACCAGATAAGGATTCACGCTGACGTCTATGATATCTGAAGCTGAAGATAAGATCAAACCAGGCTCAAAGACAGACACACACACACACACACACACACCACAAAATGGCAGAGACAGACCCACAATACCAAATAAAAAATATTGATAAAAATGTACAACTAACAGAATCACTACAACTTTCACTATGCCATATTGTTCTTCCACTGTACTAGTGGTAAAACTGCCACCAACCCTAATAAAGATCTAAAACACTGTTTGCCTACCACTTCCATCGCTAAAGAATGTAGCCAGAACATTTTTAGGCTGGGGTGTGACTGATTGTTTCTATTCACGGAAGAAACTGTTTTAGCTCACATTGTATTAGAGCAGAAGGTCTGTGTTCACAACATGTATACATCTCTACTTTCCTGTTTCGCACAAACAGCAGCCAGGCCAGAGGCCCTGGACAGATGGGAGAGAGCGGGAGAACCTGCCTTCAAATACGAATAGCAGAAAAGAAAAACATGGACAGCCAAAGGAAGTAAAATGGGTGTGCATCTATGACCAGGAAGAGGGCTGCAGTTCCTGATTTCATGCTCGGAACAGAGGCATATCAAGGAGATCGGCACCATCAAATTCAGCTACCAAACGGCAAATCGACACTGAGAGGAGGGGGATACACTCAGTGTGTATTCTCCTTAGGTAAGAGAGAGGAGCTGTGTGAAATCCTCACAGTCCTGAGAAACACAAACACAATCACTAAAGAAAATAACGTGCAAATACTGAATCTAAGAATGTTTCAGAATTTAACACGTAGGCCTAATTATGCATCTCATACCTTCAACTTGAATCAGAATTGCCTGAAAGCCTCCTTGTTGATAAGAAACAATCTGGTAGAGTACTGTTCATATAAAGACACGTCCTACTGCAGGGACCATGAAAGATGCATGTCATGCTGCATTAGCAGTCTGTATAGGACCCCACAGAACAGGAATTGCCATGTGTTCTGAGGCACACTGGGGTTCCCCCTCCCCATCTACCATCATCTGGGTACCCACAAGCCTACGGAGCAGAACCGATCCAATGGCACACTGCCATCATGACGAAGCCAGCAGCCAGGGAGCAGCGTTTGCTGCAACTGTGCTGGCATGAGGGGGCCATGCATAGAGGAGAAGACCTAACATGACATGTTTAAAACTTGCATCACAGCACAATTCACCAATGTCTGGCATTATTGAGAAAATATGACACTCACTCAATAATAATTTAAACAGTATTAAAATGAGTAGGAAGGAAAAACAAGGAAGATATCCAGCACTGACTGGAATCACAATTCCAGCACTGAAAACTGAACTACCCACTAATCACTTGCGCAAGAAATTTTAAAAATCGATTTTAAGGTAGAGAGAGCACGCAGCAATCCTAGAGATGAACCTCAAGCAGCTGCAAATTTAGCACTCTTTGGTTGGCGAACGGAACAGGTGGTGTTACTGCCTAACACTGTCACCGAAGTTTACGCCACAGCGATGATGCAAAGGCTCGCAAGGGATTACAAGGGATCAGATATAAATCTGTTAGCATAGTTCATCACTACCGCGTTATCTGGTTCATTAGACAGTTTTTAATTAATTCACACAAATTACTACAGCCCCTCCCCACAAGGAAAGAACTAGATCAGCGATTAATATTATTTGGGTTATATTCGCACTAGATTATATCAGTGACCCAAATCAACTAAACAGAGAGAACGTTTTATCCCTTTAACAAAAATTTTTAGATTTAAAGGTTCTTAATGCTTTCTGCCTTTACCAGATGTGAGGTCAAGATACTGTATGCATTTTACTGCTTAATCAAGTCTTATTAATTTAGAGTTTCACATAGAAATGAAACATCTAGAACTAAAAGCAGAAGATATTAAGATAAACTTTGGTATAAACCACCAAGCAGCAATCTTAACGTTAAATTTTTCCATCAACATCCACATCCTCAATGATGCTGATCTCAGCAAAGATTTCAGTTAAGATAAGAAATGTGAACCTCTCCCCTCTAAAAAACTGCAGAATTTTTATTCCATTGAAAATTTGGCTTTTCAGATGTTTATAAATTACTTTTCGAAAAGTTACACTTTTTAGTTTTGCTATAACACAAATTCTGTTGCTTGGTCTCTTATACATTAGTCAGCAGTAAAAATGCACAGATGCTCAGTTTAAAAAAAATAAATAAAATCATCTCTGAACCCTAACTGACAGGGACCCTAAAAACATGTGGATCGATATCATTAACTGCACATTCATTCTTAACAGATTTTTATAGCTTTTTTTTGTAAACAGCTGACACCCGTGCAACAAATACATTTAAGAAATTATTCAGCAGCCATGGTAACCAGGGCAACAGCGGCAGAAAATTATGCCGCAGATCCATATTTCTCCTCCGAAGGCAACGCTTCGAGATGCACAGCTTTCCTCGGACAGAAGTTTAAGGCCAACTGTCAGGTCAGTATGTCACCATGACGATTCCCCGAAGGAACTAGTATGACACAGTAAATGGCTTTTCTTGGCTGTACGTCTGTAGCTCACTGTTCACGGGTTAGAAACCTGTTGTGCAAGTGTTTCAGTCTTCCTAGTCTAAGATGAGTAATCCAACTGTGGGTGTCTCTGTCAATTATAAATTAAGCTTCAGTTCAATGACAGCTTTAAAGCCATTTGGCTTGACTGCATACATCATGCAAAGCCGTCCAAAAGACACCCACACTGACACTCACCATTGCCCAGTGTCTTGTGTGGATATAAATAAACCTCAGCATGTGAAAAGGTGGCATGCCACATTCGGTTTACAGCTGGGAAATTTTTAGCTATACCGATAAAAATATCCAATAGCAACACTACCACCAGTGATACGTCCGACAGATGAATAGCAGGCCACTATGGCAGCTGTGTGCAGCAAAAATCAGCCCCCCCCCCCATGTGCTGAAGGTACAACAGTCTCAAAATGAACATCCTATTAACCCCCAAAGGATGCACATAAACTCAAATACGAAAGCCTGGATTCTGGCTATGCAGAGGCAGAAAAAAGGCAAAGAAGCAAGAAAAGGAGCAAGTTCATCTCCAGAATCGTGTGAGGAAGTGTCATCACTAGCGACCTCCAGAGACTTTGAGGAGAGAGGCAGCATCTGCTTTGATGGCCACAACAAAATGGGTCACTGGGTGTACACACATTCCAGTCCCATCCGGTGCTCGTGCCTGATTTTTCACATGATCCCTTTACGCAACTGGAGTCAATGAGCATTCAACTTCACTTCAAGGCAATTCCCAAGGCACACTCAAGCCACCCACCACCACACAGGCTCAGGAAACCGCCAGGGGCTGAGGTAACATGGAAATCTGGCTACGGGGCCACATGAAAGGTGGGTGTTTCCCCTGGGCTGTAAAGACACACAGAAGGAAGGATGGAACTGGCGTAGGACATGTGGAGTGTTTCAACCTTGGCACAGATGCAGCCTACCGTAGGAACCACAGCCTACTCATTGAGCCATTTGTCTACCAAACAAAATGTAAAAACCAAAAAGCACCGTGATCTGGTTGTTACTTTTATGATTCTTTAGGCAAGTACTGTGTCTCTGAGCGAGTATGCTGGACACAAGTCACATTAAACACCATCATATGGCAACAATAATGAAGATCTATTCCTTTCTAATGATGGCAAAATCGATTCAATTCAATTTTATTTATATAGCGCTTTTAACACGAAGCACAGTCACAAAACGCTTTACATAGTCCCGGGCCCACAGTCCCCAGAGAGTAAGCCAAAGGCAACAGTGGCAAGGGGAAAAAAACAAAATCACACATTCTACCAGTGTAACAGGAAAAACAGCAATAATTCCAGAACTATTCCATACATGTCATATATTTCCGGAGCTGCTGAATCAATTTTCTTCTCGTAATGGAGATATCGAACAAGCAAACTTCAGTGCCCATGGCCGTCTTTTGTACAGCATGCCACACCTGTTTAAATTCAAATCTTCAAACACCCAGGAGTATTAATGATTAGAACCCCCACCCCCCCTCCAGCAAACTACAGCGCACCCCTCTATAGTCAGTTTGATGCTGGACAAGATCATTACTGTGCAGAAACACATAGATGAACAAAATTTTGTCTCATTATATATCATGTATTGTATGAAAAAGCTCTGACGAGCAAAGCCTTTCAGACATTCATAGTAAAAGCCTTCAACCTTCCATCCATTGGCCCCAGCTGACCCATACCCTGGTCCCAGCTGACACTACAGTTGCACTCTGTGCTGCAACAATGACCAAGACTCCCCAGGAATACAGGGAGCCCATTCAGTGTCACCATATCCCAGAATTCCTCTCTTTAAGGCAGACGTACTGCAAACCGACACACCCAGAGGAAACCATCAAGAAAGGCTCCAGGACCAGAACAGAGAATAACTGCTCTGTTCCATGTCAAAACCATAATCAAGGGACTACGATCTGGGAAGATCCACTGGAGAAACAGCTAAAAATAGGAGAATTTAGCTAAGATGAAGAAATGATGATGGAGAAAAGAACTGGAAACACTATTAAATGTGTGCAATATTTCCTGGTCAGTGGTTGGTAACCTCTAAACCTGCATGTCACAACGTGAGAACTTCAGACTATTTGGGCAAGAAGTCGACACCTTTTGCAACAGGTCACGAGACTGAGATTTTATTAAATGTACCGTACATTAAAAAAAACGTACAAATTATATTAAAATGTAACCTGTCGAAACTGGGAAAGCAGTCATTAATAAAAGAATCAAGACATGTAATTATCAGGCCGCCGATCCTACCAAAATATTTAAAGTAAATATTAAGTAAATATGTACAATACCTGCTCGGGAAAACATTCTTCGAAAAAAGTGGAAGGGTATAAAAATGCAAGTAGTGGAAGAGAAAGGTGATTTCCCATTTTATTCAAGTTAAATTCACATGAAAGATCATAACGGGATCTGTGGGCATTGCGTGTTAAGTGAAGATCTCTGTCTGTCACTGTTTATAACGCAGCTGCTGAGGACGATTCCCTATATAATCGGCTGGGGGAAGAATCAGAATAGCTTTAAAGAGGCTTAGAATGTGCCTGACCATTATTGGAAATTATTTTTAGAGAGAAGAAATGCAGCTTGCGGCATACATAATTTATGTCGCTTATATGTGGATAAGCCAACATTAAGTAAGGTTGGTAGGTCTGTCTGTTGTGTGTGTGTGTGTGTGTGTGTGTGTGTGTGGGGGGGGGGGGGGGGGGGCGGCGTTGGACGGGGGGGGGGGGGGGGGAAGGGTGGGGGAGAGTATAA
>JAACJT020000031.1:3004168-3034768 GCA_009936485.2 Gymnarchus niloticus | reverse complement strand
TGATGAAAAGACAGGAGGCAGAGCTGGAGGTGGCAGAGTTAAAGATGTTAAGATTTGCATTGGGTGTGACAAGGATGAATAGGATTAGGAATGAGTGTATTAGAGAGTCAGCTCAGGTTGGATGGTTTGGAGACAAAGCCAGAGAGGCGAGATTGTGTTGGTTTGGACATGGACAGAGGAGAGATGCTGGGTATACTGGGAGAAGGATGCTGAGGATGGGGCCGCCAGGCAAGAGGAAAAGAGGAAGGCCAAAGAGGAGGTTTATGGATGTAGTGAGAGAGGACATGCAGTTGGTGGATGTGACAGAGCGGGATGCAGATGACAGGAGGAGATGGAGACTGTTGGTCCGCTGTGGCGACCCCTGACGGGAGCAGCCGAAAGAGGATGATGATGACTCCAAGGGTGTGTATAGAGCACTGTGTTTTCACTGAATTATTCCAATGCATTTCTGTTATTCGACTGTAAATTCAAGTATCCCTTTCATACATTTTAAACCACAACCACAACCTGGTCCAAATGCTCAGTCACTGGGTCACGCACCAGTTTATCAGAGTCCAGGCAAAGTCCGACCACAGCCCCTCCACTGCCAGGTAACTTCACTGCAGAGCCAAACTACACACACACACACACACACACACACACACACACACACACAGGAATATATTACGAACAACAACATCAATATTACAACGTCTTCTTTAATCTTTGAACACCAAAATACGCCCCCACTTCCGATCAAAGAGGGAGTTAGGGTTACCTGTCTTGCAAGCTGCACCATCTTAAGATTCCCAGGACCCAGACACTCATCCGTGTACACCGACCTGCCGGGGGAGTTGGTCGACACATCAAAGCTACTCTTCATGTACAGAAGTATCCTACCTCACGGTCATTTACTAGAAACAAAACTGTACACCTGTGGAGACTGAATCTCTGTCCTCACTCTACATGAACATAGAAATCAAGATAAAAACACCATGTCCAGGCAGGGACTTATACAGAATTAACTGAACAGTGTCTTCATGGACAGGGGGCTGGGCCTTCAGCTGAACAATAACTGAACTGAAATGAACTGAATAACTGTCGTCAGCCAATGGCACACGCATGTATGTCCACTCACCTTCTGAGCTCAAAGTTCTGATCCATGAGCTGAGCCAGCTTAGCCCAGGCCCTGCACTCAAAAGCTGACCTAAACAGCACAAGACAGAATTAACATGCAATAGCCTTCAGGCTTTTATTCTGCACCTTCATACTCCCTTAATTTAAAGCTATTTGCTTAGGTAACCCCCTACCTAAAGTTACTGCACTCTTATGAAAGAGCTGAGTTCATGAGCGTCTTACCTGGCCTGATCGGTTAGCTCTGCAAACGACTTCATGGCCTGGATCACAGCTGCATCTCCTGTCCAGACGCAGAGAAAGTGTGAGGAAGGAGCCTGGAAAGACACTCCACAGTGACTGTTCCTCAGCTCCACAAGCCAGTATCAGTCACATGTCTGCCGGTCATGATTGCTTTGTTCTTAGTACTGCTATATTCCACCTTCATCCACAAATAAAGCAAGCCTACCGTTTAACCAGCGCTGGCGCACATTGCTGTGGATCCGCCCAGAATCACTTGGGTCACACAGGTAGGCTAACCAAAACTGGGGGAGATCGCTCATGTCCATCGGGATGTATTCCCCTGCAAACACACAAATACAAGCCCAACTTCTGGAAATACACATGTGGATGTACCAAAGACTGTGTGACCTGTAGAATGGCAGACACAGTGATAGTAGGTGTGATCTAAAACTCCTCAAGGAGAGGATAAGTAAATACCATAGCCTTTTTCATCCATGTGTTCCTTGCTGAAGTCCATGTACACCAGGCCTTCGTATACCTGCATTCAAAAAACAGCATTGCTAACTGACTGTTATTTGTACCCACTAATTGGAATAAGAGATTAATAGTTGCTAAAAGAGTTTTAGCAGATGCAAGCGGAAAAACAGAACAGGGTTGTAGCAGACCAGCGTTCTGCATCACCCACTAAAGTGCTACAGTACTACACCTGCTGCACCTGTCAATTGTAGCCACGGCTCACCTGCACCACTCGGTCCTGCAGTCCAGCTGTGATGAACAGCTCGTCCGTTTCCACATTGAGGATGAAGCTGGCCCGCACTGGTTTTGGCAGGTCCTGATATGACCCAAAAGTGAGAGAGGTAGGGCCCTCTTATGAAATGACTAGCTGATAATCAACCCTCCAGAGGCTTCAGAAGCAAACCTTTTTTTTTTTTAACAAAGCAAAGACAAAATGAAGTAGTGGGTCAAAGGTCAAAGCACAGTGAGCAGATTACGTACGTGGTCCGTGATGTTGTAGAACTTCATTAGGCACTTCAGAGTTGCAGACACAATCGCGCTGAAATGAAAGAAGCTACCGATTAAAGCACAGATAAGGCACTTAGCTATTAGAGCTCATAATGGACGATTTTAGCAAAATGTCCAACTTAAGCACAGAAAAGGGAACATTTAGGTGCAGTTAATGATTTATTTTTCACCAGCTGTACCCTGCTGAAATTGAATAGTGGGCAAGAAGCTGAATGCCTTAATACTTCGGCAATACACGGCTACATATTTATGAGAGAGGACATTTACTGGGCACAGCAAATGGTGTGTTTTCTTAATCTTCAAACAATTACTACAGACAGCTTACCTACTGCCAGCTAGGCCCTGAAGCACAGCAGAGGGGAAAAAAGCTTGTCAGTGACAATACAGGATTTTATAATAGGTTTAATGATATTTGCGGCAGTATTTCAAAATGTTAAATAACGTCCCAGAACTCACAAGAGCATGAGGGGGCAGACAGGGTACTCACCACCTGTCGGGGGATATTGGTGTCATACTTCAGGGTGAAGTTCTGCTTGGACAGAGCGATGCTGCAAATAACATGGAGTCATCAGCAGTCTGACCTTGGGAGCTGCAGCTGTGGACATAAACTGCTCTATCCCACTGAAAAACCTCTCAAGTTCCACACCAAATATCCGGCTCCATGAACAGGTATGACATAAAAAAAGATCATAGTTCCTTAGTCACTATGCCACCTGCTGTCAGAACAGACAAACACAATGGGTGGAAGGAGCCTTACCCTTGCTCAGAGCAAAACTGGTAGAACTTCTTACATGTGGCCTGCAGGAGCCTTAGTCCTCCTAAATATCTACAACATAGGTCGAGGAGGGGAGGGGAGGGTTAAAAGAAAAAAGGCATTAACATCCACCGTGGTACTCCCCGCCCTACAGGGTAAGCAGGAAGCACAGTGATATGAGAAAAGGCATTTTGAATAGGTAATAGCAGTGAGAAACAAGGTGAAGTCAGAAATGAATGATGAATGTTACACTTCAGTACTCACCCTTCCTTCTGACTGATGCAGTAAAGGTCTTGTAAGCTTCCAAACTCTGTGGGATCATTCAAGGGGTGAGGCAGAAGTACCTGAGAAAAGAAGAGACGTCTAAAACAAACTTGGCCTTCTCAATTTTGAATGTGCTGTTCTCTGCTGAGACTCCACAGGCGATGCGATTGCAAGGGGTCCTATGGTCCGGGCTCCAAAGAGATTTGCTCACCAGGGTCTCGCTCTCTGTCAGAGTGACCTCAGCCCAGAAGTTGGAGATGCTCATAGCGATGGTCTTTCCGTGGAAACCGTCTGAAGGGTTTCCCATTAGCCCAACTCTAAGGACGGGCAAAGTTAGTTTTCAGTCAAACCACTGGCAGTTTCTTGATAACATCTGATTTTTCCATTCACATTAAATCAAGGCCCTTTTCCAGTTTATATTTGGGAAATATAAAAAAGAAATGTCAGTCAACATTTTTCTGATGTTTAGAAGCCTGGGTGTACAGTAGATGTACAGATGTTCCTAGCCTACAAAACATTCTTACCCTAGCAGGATGATCACATCACCTGTTCTACCAGACCTACCTGGCATAGGAGCGGTAGGTTATGGGCATCCCTGACAATCCCTGTTGCTTGGCTGAGTAACGTGAGAGCCACTTGGTGTAGTCCAGCAGACCCTGTGACACAAGGACAATGCCTGAGGACCACTAGGACCAGACCCCAGGACCATCAAGCCTGCCTGCTAACTCTGCATGCATGTATGTTTGAAAGTTAAATCCATGAAAACCCACCACTTGCCCAATGAGCTGGAAACCAGTTGGTAACTTCATGCCAAACACAGGCAGCTTCTCCTCATTAATGAGCCATTCCTGTAATGAAATGGATCCTCTCAGCCAGGTTTCTACTTCTAAGGAGATTTAGCATTTCAGTATCAGACTGTGGGTAGAAATCAGACTCCAAAATCTGCGATGAAATTCTCTCTGCTAATAAGGGTTCTGTAAACACAAGACATAAGTTTCACTCCCTTGTTTAAACAAAGCCCGGTAAAGCAGCCTCCATTTCTGAGCGAGATCTGGCCATCTCGACACATTTCTTTGCCTCTATGGACCTGGATGTTGGCCTGTCATCTATCCTGCTGGCACTCACCCAGAACCTGCCCAGGCTGCGGTCCTGGACGTGTGGCTGCAGGGCCAGAAACTGGGCAAGCCGAGGTAGGGTGTCTTGCCGCATACAGTAGAACACAACACTGGCCAAGCGGGATGTTGTGAGGCCATCCTGTGGCTTCTCTAGGAAGCGCATGATCCTGAAACAAACACATTGGTATGACTGATCCTTCAAAGGGACAACATTAGGGCCATTCTTGGGATTGAATCTACCTCACTATCCTTCTAGCTGCTTCAAAACCAACAGTAAAATATAGCAGCCTCTCCAGTAGTAGTTCTTGCCTCTCCTTACCTGTGAGTGTTGGGGCACACTTCTACTATGCCCCTGGTGCAACACCTCTCACGTTCTTCTAGCACATAGTATATGGCCAGATCTCCAGGCTAAGACAAAAAGACGATCATGTAATTTTAGCTGACGGCAAACAAGTAATACTGCCCCCTAATGGCTGGAGGACAAGCTGTACTTTGGTTTCCATATTCTAGGGCCACATTGAGCTGAAAGGCGATCCATTCTTACCATCAATTTAAAGAAGCGATACACCTGGGCGATGTCAAAGTTCTGGTCGGCACAAAGCATGTCTCCCGCAATCTACAGGTGCAAGTAAACATGAAAAAAAAAATTAACTCCATGTCACAACTTCCCAAACTTCCCAGGTGCAAAAGCCATGCATCTAACGGTCGGTGACTTTAAACGAAACAACTGAGTGCTGTCGCACAATGAATACACATAGAGTCACAGGACCTCATAGGACAACACTAAACACCCCAGACCTGTTGGACTGAAATAAGAAATAAAAGCAGAGCTATTTCCTCCTGGACCCCCAGTCCTGTTTTATGAGCCGCACCACCATGACGTCGTCCTGAAGCCTCCGGCTGCGAATGACCAGCTCCAGGTCAGCCACGGCACCCAGGCGGTCCTCCAGCGTGGTGCTGCCATCGTTAACCACGTTCTCCATGGGGAAGCCATTGGCAGTAGCCCAGCGCTCATAGTGCTTGTACCTTTAATGAAGTTAAGAGTTATTTACGGATACATTCAAAGCTGAGTGTTCAAATGTGGTTCATGCTGTGCGTAAAGGTGTGTGTGTGTATGAACTGCACTAGACCGGTGTCCTGTCCAGGATGTGCTATACTTTGCACACTAACCCTGCCAGTATAGGCTACAGATCACTATGACCCTACATGAAGGTTTTATTAAAATGGATAATGGGTGGATACTTTAAAGCAATCCAAGCAAGGTATACATGTCTGTGAAAATATAAGCTACTTCCTCAAACACTATGCCATCGGCTGGATACTGTCTGAATAAAAATCTGTAAAAACATGTAATGGAATGGCAGAACATGTCTAGGTATAAAATTGTCAATGAAATGCTCTGATAATGCATGTGTATGGGTACTCACTTATCTGCATTTGTGACCAAATAGACCTCACTGAACAACTGCCTCCTGCAGTGGGGGTATAAATGAGAAACACCAATTAAAATCCATCCTTAGCTTCTCCTGGACAAAGTCTGAAAACCTAAATTGGGATTTCTGTTTACCACAGAGTGCAAGTAAAAATGACAATAATTTGACTATTGCAATTCTGTTGGTCTAAAGAAGAAAGCTTGCGCAAGTCAATGTTGATTTTAACAAATAGGTCGTCAGAGGTAGCTGTAATGGGAAGCCAAGGTCACTCACGTGTTTACGGTTTCCCACCAGAAGTCCAAGATTTTCTTTCCTCCAATGCCAGGCAGCAAAGCTTTTGGAACACCAATCAGGTGACCATAGAGACCACTGGTATCATTCTAAGGAAAAAAATAATAAACAGACCATGTAATAATAAGATGGACAAATGAGCTATAGGCTTTGTAATAGTATTGGATTCATAATGAAACATACATACAGTTGACTGGTTAAAGAGTCACACTCTGCTACTAAACCTAGGCCAATTCCATCCATACACATTTCAGTTTCATCCAGAACATGGTCATAGAGATCCTAGACCTTTTATCATATTTTACAGGCCTGAATTTGGCAATTGGACAAATGGATGGTTGGACGGACGCCAAGTATACTAGTACCACAATCCAAACAAAGTGTGTTAAACATACTGAGCACAAAATACACGACACAAAAGTGTTGAGAAGAAGCAAGTGAATATTGCAAAATATTCTATTCAACAGTAACTGAGAATTAACAGTAGCGTTAGTGAACGTGTTAGAAGGGCGTAAGATAATTTCAGCACTGAAGGGGACACCACATCTCAGCACTGAATCACTCATGCTGTAGTGAACACACCCAAAGAGGCAGTGCTCGCCTATCAACGGAGCAATGTGACGTCGCGGTATCATCATGCATGCTTGTATTTTACGCGTTACTGTGAGTATTGTTTGCATTCTGTAATATCTTAGCGTACTGATCGGATTAAGGATGTTTACGGCTTTGACGTATAAGATCTAAAAACTATGCGTTAAGTTTGCGCAGTGCAATACATACTTCTATAATCCGACCGGACGGAAGTTCCTAAAATACAGTGCGGCTGCTAATAAATTATACAGTTTACTGATCTTTCGTTTACTTCATTTATACATCGTTGTAATTTTCTTTTCGAACCCCGATGCACCGTCCACGTTACCCAACTCACGTTGTACACGGTAAACTATGCTGAAAGAAGGGCATTTCATATTTTGAAAACTGTTTACGGTTTTGACTGCATGAGGCGCATTTTTTAAATTCGCATGCAATAATTTTCTTCCTGCAGCTTCGACTTTAATAAAGGCCTCCTCCCCCAAAAGGACACATCTCGATCCGTGAAGGAGTAGAAACGGTGCCAGGCACAGCCTACCTTGATCTGGGTTTCAAGGACCGTGTCGTGACCAGCAACTAGCAGGATGCAAATCATAACTTTAACCTTTTTAAAAAACCTGAACAAGATGCTGATATCGGTAAACACTGCACAATTCCGACGTATCGTGTACCTTGGACTAATAAGTCAGCCAGAGACCGATTCGTCTCGTCTTAAAGACACAGGCCGTTTTACTGAAGACATTTTAAAAAAACACATCAATCCAAGTATTTTTACACAGTTGGAGACGGAGGGAAAACGAGATGTCTATTAGATATTTTCAATTACTCGATAACAGTTTTAATTCGATTTTCGATTAAAAGCAGAAAAAATGCACTTAGGGTAAAACATTTTCGAATACGCCATAGATCTATGCCATAATTTTAAAGTAACATTAATTTGAGAGGTTTTAAGTCTGACGTAAATTTAACCCGTGACATACACGTAAATACAAAAGTCATTCCTTTGCACGAGTTTCACAGGGAGTACTGTGCAGCAAACTTTTTTTTACTTGTAAAAAATACAATATCCTCCCAAAAGTAACGGAATAGGACTATTTGGCTTTTTATTTCACGTCACCCAAAGGCTGAAGAAATTTCTGGCAGCAATACACTACTCTAAAAAGCTCTGGTGGTCCTCTTGAACAGCTTGGTGTCACCCTGGATCAGTACGTGTTCCAGTTTATTTTCAGTAAACTATGCTTTTACAATCTTTCTTCGATGCTTATATGTTACCATACAACCAGTAGGTGCGCCACGACTTGGTATTGGCTACAAAAATACAGAATAACTAAAATATACATGTCACATGGCTATGGTGGAGCCAGTTTGATCTACGAGGGAGTGGTGCTAATGCTGTGGCTAATCGGTGTAAATTGCCATTTAATGGTCTCCAGTAAGCCAGGTAAAATCAAATAGAATTTAATTAAATAAAAAATATACTTACAGGTTTATACAAGAAAATCAAGAGAATCCTTTTGTGTACCAAATAACCAGTTACAATTTTGGACTTGTTTCAAATCAATAACTTACAGGAAATAGCATCTTTGAACCACCTCCATAGTAGGAGTTACATTTCTGCTTGCACTACAGTACTGCTATTGTTTAAAAGTCCAGGCTGCTAATGACAGCAACACTCTGGGCCAAAGAATAGGTAGTACAGCACATACATTAATAACAGAAAATTCACATACACAAAAAGGGGAAGTTATACCGTAAACAATTGAACATACAGCACTCATCTGGTTAATTTGCAGAAATCACTCCAATCCAAAATAGAATTTAAGGTGAAACATTACACTTCAAATCAGCAACCTTTCTCAACCCCCCCCCACCCCACACACACACCCAGTCCAACTGAATTCACACGACAAAGGATGACTTCTGCTTGAAATCAACCTAGGAAAAAAAAAAAAAACCCAGTTAATCATTTGTTGCAACTCTCTTAAATGAAGAAATTACACACAAAAATAGAACAAGTATAGTGTGGGGAATACAGGTAATACCAAATGTTATTAAAATGAATGTCAGCAGCTCGGTAATGCTGCAGTAAGTGCATCATTCAGAGACACATAAATTACGCTTTCAGGAGGACGCAGGCCAAACAGGTACTTACATCATCATCGTTGTTCACAGTTCTTCCTACTGCTGGCACGTGCCCAGACTTGGATTTGCTGCAGAACAGAACACAAAATGCAGGCCATGAACCCAGCCGCTTTACCCTTCAGACTGTTTCATGAAAGGTATTGATGTTCTATAAGCCTGAGAACACTGCTTCTGGACCCACCTCTGAAGGGCACACAGATTTCCCAGCAATGTTGCTGGATATTTAATAAAAGACACACAGCAATGAAAAGAGCCCTGGGACATTTGGTTGGTGCTTAACAATCCCACTGCCATGCTAGTATGTGACCCTCCATCCAAAATCTTTATATATGAAAAGGATGAGACTTACCCATCACCTTGCACTGTTTAAAAAAAAAAAAGGAAGAGCAGGCAAATAATCATTAAGATTCAACACATATCCGTATATTCACGCGAGGCACACAGCAGAGATTTGGGAAGGCAACACTCACTGGGCAGGTATCCTTTGTGGAACGCTAGCCACAAGCCGAGTCCCAGCAACAACACAAGCAGCAGGGCCACGATCACGCCCCCCACGATGCCACCCACATTTACATCCCCTGTGCACATACACAGAGGCTGGTTATAGAAAGGGCCCATCTGCTGGTCCTGAACACACCCAGGGCTACAATAGCTCACATTCGGATCCACTATTACACATTTCTAAGCTGAACATATACAGTTTAAAGACAGCATGCACAAAAAGAGAGAGACGATGCGACACTCACGAACAGTCATCAACTGGGGGGCACAGCTTTGGGAGGGACCTATGCCGTTGCTGGCCATGCAGTAGTAATTGCTAGTGTCAACCTTCGTTACTAACGGAAATGTCTGAAACAAATGGGACAGTGTGACTGACACAAGAAACATAGACAGTTGGAGCAAAAAAAAAAAAAACACACCACACATAACATACAGATGGAGCATTGCAAACAAGTGAAACTGACCAGTGTGCCTTTCATGGCATTTATTACATAGGAGTAGTTCTGGAAATCCCGAAATGTGCTGGGATCTTCAGGGAGAAGGGTGTCGCCTTTGAACCACTTATAGGTAGAAGGTGGGGACCCATCTGGGTCATAGCAGGTAAGCACCACAGTGGACCCTGTGGTCACAGATGAAGGGACCCCACACAGAGGTACTGAAGGCGGCACTGGAAGGGCAGGAACAGAGATCTTAGTGAGCAGAAATATCACCAGACACAGATTATACTGCTTGGTTACTTCAGACTCCCTTGGTTTCCGGTTAGAAGAGACACTCATGATTTATCCATAGGCTCTTACCTATACCTGTCTCCACCCACTGAAATGACAAATTGCATTCCTACAAAACGTAAATTTAAAGAAACCAGATCTTACAGAGTCAGACAACTCAAAGCAAGTAGTTTTAAAGTAGATCAATTTTATTAAATAGTTGTGTACCCGCACATAGATGGAAACCAAGTTTCTAACACTCTCCATGTCCCTTGTGCCTCTAGTTATCTGCTGACCAAATACACATCCCCCAACTTCTTCTGGAACCTTCATGCAAATCTTTACCATCTTTACCACAATTCCTACCTTCCACAACGAAGTTTATTGTGGCAGTGCCATATTTGTCGTTGGAGGACACCTCACAGACGTACTCGCCAGTATCTTTACGTGTCACAGCATTCAGGATCAATCCATCTTTGTACAGCTCAACTCGACCTTTGTAGTTTTCTGAGAAAGCCAGAGACCCAACAGTCTTTTTTAACAATCCCCCCCAGGTAACATGGAAAAACGTACTCTGTGTGTTCGACCGCACAGGCATTGAGAATTAGTATTCACATACAACAGTTCTGAGCGTCAGATTACCTGTGGGCTGATTGGCATAGATGACAAACGCCTGTGAACCCTGCAAATCCTTGAATTTCCATTCTATCCGAGGAGTCACAAAATCTGCAGTGTAGGTGCATTTCAGATCAGCTCCTTTTAGAAAGAAAAATACAACAATAAGAACTTAGAAATACAGTATGCTTACAGAGTCAGGGGAAAATAAAAATCTCAGTTCAGGTTCAGACAAACATTTATCCAGCTTACAGTATGGTTTTGATTTACAAAGCACTGGTAACTAACCTTTGTGCTCTGGGACACTAAGATGAGGGGTGGAAGTGGACACTGTGAAGCCCCAGGCAGCTGTAGGAACAGGAGAAATATGTCTCCAAGGCTTTCAGCATGACAGCATTAGATGCTGAACTTTTACACAAGGGTTCAGGTATTAGCTATATCTGAGCTGGACCATTCCATGTTGCTCACACAGACTCAGAGTTTGCTGTCAGCCACACCGTGCAAGTTCTCAGTTCCCCTAATTCAGTTTCTTGGTCTGGTGCTGAAGATTTAAAGGAGGCTACCATCATGTTGATTAAGCCATCCTGCTTTGTATGTGTGCATGGATAGTATCAGGCCCAGAAACAACACTAGCCACCTCCACGTGATTAACATAGTTTGATCAGGCTCTGTGCAAGTCGACGAGGCAGAATTACCAAGTGAGGGCTCTCAGCTTGGAGTTGGCCCTTGGACTCCTGTCACACCTACTTCATAAAATGGTCCAGTTGTCACCCAAACATCATGGACTACAAAGTTCATTAAAGCTGCCATATACTGCCAATGGCATCCACCCAGCAAACAGGGAACGTTCTCATTACATTCTTAACGTTCCTGTAACATTCCCTGTTTGCTGGACACACTGTAAATACCAGACTGGTACCAGCAGACTTAAACTTCCGTGTGGACGGGTTACTAAGTGCAGATTTACATAGGTGGGGCACAGAGAGTTGGGCAATGGTCACCAGAAAAGTGTAACTAATAGAAATAGGAATCATTTCATAAATTTAAGCCTAGAAGTTGTACAGTCAATGGCAGCATTTTAAGAACGTATTGTAGATAATTTATCTTTTTCATTCGTGTTCTGAACAGAAAAATATTCTCGGAAGGCCAGTAACAAGCAGGACACCGTCGCCATTTTGAAAGTAAAGATTTTTGTAATCGGTTTAACTGTAAAATGCATCACAGCTGAACAACGCAAATTGAATGCTAAACTCTGGAATAAATAAAAAGCATCGTTTATATCTTTGTTTGACACATTACTATTAGTGAATGTCAAATTTAACCTCCAATATTAAATAACACTACAAAAAATGAAATACGAAGTGTTTTCCCCAGCTGTATACAATCATCACATCAAATGATACTAAATCACGTCGCGCAGAGAATGTTGTAAAAATAACCCATTGTGTTTAAATGTATGGAAACCGCAACACACATTTCAGATATAAATACCTTAAGTCGCTTATTTACAAGAAGCTCCAGAACAAATTAAACGCAGTACACATACGGTTCAGAAACATACAACATACATAGTGGCAACAGACGCAAACAAAAAAAGCTTTTATATTTGGCAACAACAGGAGCTGAATAAACGTAACGCGCAAAACCAATATTATACCGATAACAGACCATTAAAAAGACTGAAGCGAAAAGAAAAAATGGGACCCCAAAGTTACAAGGACCGATGATTTGACCCTAGATACATTTCTTACCGGTGGCTGATAAAACAAGAAAAAAGAAGCAACTCAATATCATTTTTTTATGCCTGTTACCAAGAAACGAAACTTCTTTGCACTTAGAGTTTGTAAATAACAGAGTGAGCAGCAGGAAACCCCGCTGAGCCCGAGTTAATAAGACCCTCCCTCCACCACTTCAACTCAGACAGGTAGGATCCGCTATCAGCCCGGCACACCTGACGTACGCTGTTTACAGCGGGAAATACACAAAAAAAAAACGCAACATTACTCAAAGATATGCAGTATAATAATATTAGCCTTTTAACTATTTCGCTATGCGTATATGTATCATATATTGTTATATTTGTCTGTACATAGAAGTTACAGGGGGCAGCGTTACTCTTCCTCATGTGTTAGGCTGACAGAAAACATTCGATTCCAGTCTACCTTTCAACTTGCCTCCATTCCTAAACCTGGAAACAACAGTGACACAAGCGAGGCTTCAAACCCGTGGTGGGCGGGAGTATCCCGAATTAACCAATCAATGCTGGCGCTAAATGAGGCTTCAAACCCTATGGTAGTTGGGGGTACTCGCACCCACCACGACTTTTGAAGACTCATTTGTCCCATCATTAATGATTAACTCGGAACCCGCCCGTTTACACCCTGCGTGGGATAAACGGTGCGATAACACGCTAAGTAAAAGAGACGGTCCCCTAAAGTACCATGCTGTAATTTGTAGTGTATTCAACGTGCAATAATTACAAAAGAGCAAAATCGGCGTCCAAAATATATAAACCGTAAGATACAAAAGCAGAGAACAAACGTAAGTGAGCTTTATTGAAATAGGGGAAAGTACAATACAACTTGACACGGAATAAGGTAACGCTAATTTATATCCAGTTACGTCTGTAAGCTGAAGCCATAGCATTTTAGCTTTGCGAAAAGCTAAAAGTGAAAAATTAATAGAAATATTACCGTATTATATAAATAACTATTTGCAGCTTTGGCACACGGTGTAAATATTTAAGTGTTGCACTATAAACAGCAAAAAATGTGGCGTACTAAGAAAGCAATATAACTGTTCAGGAACCCTGGTTACAAAGAAGAAATTACACCTGATATTTATGGCCAACTCATACCTCAAATCATATTTTCCCGTGTGCCTTTCTTTACTACATTTCAGCTACACATGAAAGTTATTAAAATAGGCGTCTATGCGTTACTCGTGCAGCAATGTACATGCGCGTGAGATGATCGTTTCTTCTAGGGCTGCTAGCACGAGCCGATGACCAGAAGAGGCTCTCCTTGGGGCTTCTGAAAGGCAGTCGACTTATTTCCCCCAAATAGCGTTGGTTAGGAAAAATGACAATTTCTGCTTTTATTTCTGAAATATTACTTTCTTTAACCCTCTGCACTAGCAGTCATTGTCAGACACTCAGAGGTCAAAACAATTTATAACAATGAAAGCATTATATTAACTGTACAAATTGTATTTTGCAGACAGCGTTCATATGTTGATGGTCGCTGCCAAAAATATTTAAGTACTATATCTACAGCTCCAAAACGTACCACCGATGAAATGTGAGCTGTTTAAAACCATCATAGAATTTACATTTGTGTACTGTACACTGACCCCACAGTCAATTTTTGCTGCATCCGTGCAGGACTCAAAAGTCTAAGATTTTTTTTTTTTTTTTTACTGCTGCCTGGAAGAAAAGATTAGGAGTCCTGCAGACATTCCAAGAAAAGAAAAAAAAAAACCCCAAAAAAAAAATGGATCCTGGAATACCACAAAACAGATCGTTCCAGTTAATGGCAGATATCCGTTTTCAATTCGTATGTGTCCTCGGACATTCAAAAGCTCTCCATGCATTTGCTTTGCAGGAATAAATGCTTATCCGAAACATCAGAAGGAAGGAGGTAAAAAAAAAAAAGGATTTGTCTATAATAAATTCACACTCACATCCAGCCAGATGGTCGTGACTAGTAGTAATCAAGGAATCTAAATAGAGTACCATTGGCCAGTAATTGAGTCTGAGTAATGTTGTTCTTGCTGACTAGTGCAGTCCTGGCCAATAGCTCCTGCCTGCTGTGGAATGACAAATCTTCAGTTTGCCTTGAAATGCGGTCAAACTTTCCATTCACGGATTACTGTGGTGTAGTATCTGATGCCATCCATTCATAAGGCGAATTCTCTCCTTCCTCATCATTCCAATCTTTCCCCTCACTGGGGGTCTCCACTCCCTGCTCCCACAATGCCATGCTGCCGCAGCTGATTCCTCAAGATCTGGTTCTTGGACTTCCAGTCATCAACCTGCGAAATGACGGCGAGACCTTATAAATGCGAAGATGAAGCAAAACTGCCACATAAGAACATTCAAAACAAGAATATACAACAAACTTAAGTGTTACATCTAAGATCAGTACAACGGTGAAATAAAAACGGGAGCGCTAACAACATTAATTAGCATTTAAGTTTCAGATGAGAAATGTGGTCATGAGACGGACCTCCTGTCGGAGCAGCTGGTTGTCCATCCTCAGCCTTTCCAGGGTGCCCAGCTCCTCCCCAAGCCTCATATTACTCTGCCGTAGCTCTTGGATGTAGTCACAGGCTTTGGACAGGATGCCTCCTTTACTCTGCAATACAGTCACTCTGTGATGACCAGTCTCAGACACACGGGTAACACCTAAGGCCCATCACCCCTGTGGTGGCTCCTCACCTGGCCTGTTTTGGTGGAGTCCATGGTGCAGTCTGGGATGGTCTTTGACAGCTGGACGATCCAGTTGTTGATTTTGTCCCTCCGTCTACGTTCAACTGCAACACAGACATGTCAGTCAGACTGAGAGCCATCAACATACACTGAAGGTTATACGGACACTCGCGGACCTCCATCCCAACACCTGTGTTTAGATGAATTCGAAGCAAAGTGCAGCACCGCAGAATTCTGTTATGTCTTTTCATCATTCAGTTCCTGCTATAATTTTTTTTTTTTTTGGAAATTAAGATAACCAATGAAGTCACCTTCATTATGTTGGGCACGCCTCTTTTCATCACGGGAAGTCCGCGGCACCTCTGATTTGCTGTAACAAAAAAGAAAAGGAAGGAGAAGTGATGCAACAAGCGCAGGGGCTGCCTGGGACTGAGTGTGCGGTCAGGACCGGGCTAAGGCGCAAATCTAAATGCGTCACAGGCAGAGCGAGCGGCAGCCTACATAAAGGACAGCCCGCTCTCCCGTGCCGTGACCAGGACGCAGAGGGGGGGAACGTTACGTGTTGTATGGCTGTGTGCGAGGTGCAATGGACCTCTGGTTGGTTCCAGCCAGGACTTCCTGGGGTGACATCATCACATAGAGCTGTCCTGGAACACGGTGAATAACAATAAGTCACAGACCCTTACCAATGACACATTCACATGACAGAAGTATGGATACACATTAGTTACATATGAACAGTAAAAACATATACAACTCTAAATAGACTGCGGCAAAGGTCCAGCCTAATTCTCAGTCTATGTGTTGAGCAAGAATTTACCATTTGAAAACTAGTGACAAAAATGCTGCCATCTCACTGGTCATAGTGGGCATCCTTACCTGCTGGTGTGTTCTGACTCAGCAGGGCATCCGGAGCCTGCACGCTAGTCACCATTGCGCCAGACGAACCATCAGAAATGGTGGCAGGATAATAGGTGTAGTGAGTTTCAGTGCTGTCGCCATCGAGGGCATCAGACTGTGAGAACACAGCCTGGAATGCAGACAACATGTCCGTAAGCACTGGTGTGTGTGTGTGTGTGTGTGTGTGTGTGTGTGTGTGTGTTTCTGTGTGTGTCGCAACGCAATAAAAGACAAGAGTAACATACAGCCGCAGATGTAGTCCTGAAAACACTACTAGGAGGGATAGGTCAGGTTCTCTTTTTTTTTTTTTTTAAAAAAAAAAAAAAAAAAAAACCATGGAGTTACAGGTTTTCCTTATTCCAATTTGTTCTGGAGGAATAGTCATTCTTTCTACGTATCACAACAGCAGATAGTGGTTAAGGACACAGATTGGAATTTTAAAGACTGGTAGTTCAAGCCCCAAGAGGAGTATTACTGTTGTACCTTTGAAAATCTGCTACAGGAAAATACTTACTTGTATAAATGACTAAAATTGCAAGTTACTTTGCATAAACCTTTCACCTAAAATTTCATCTATGCATGAAATTATCCACAAATTGGTGGATTTTTAAAATGTTTATATTCTAATACCAATAAAAATCCATTCATTTAAAAAATAATAATAATAATAATAATAATAATAATACATTAATTAATAATAATGATAATAATAATAATAATAATAATAATAACAACAACAACAACAACAATAAACAACATTAACATTTTTAAAAATGTTATTGTGTCCAGACTTCTAGAGCATGTTAAGCTGTAACAAAGGACTGCTCCACTTCCCACGGCAACATCATCCTAGATTGGAAGATACATGGTTACCTGGGTCACAGCCTGCGTCGCCGCCGGAAACCCAGCCACCACACTGACGGCTGCAGCCCCATCTGTCTGCCCCTCCAACTGTCCATCAGATACCTGAATCACCCGGTATGTCACCTGCAACACACAGAAGCAGATGCACGCACACATGTCAGATAGGCAGTCATGGCTGAGTAACCATGTATGGTGCAACATGTGGCTGGAATGGATTGCTCAGCATGCCCACAGCACAAAGATGGCAATAAGAGTATGAAGAAGCAGAAACATGAACATGAACCAGGCAATGAATATTGTTATCAACACTGCAGAGCTGAGCTGCAATGCAACAGCCTTGCGGTGGCCAGCATACTGTCCTCTCCTATCCTACCTGCCCGATGGGAGGGTACAGCTCCCCTACCTGCCCCCCAGCTGCCTCTGTCTTGAAGAGGTATTTGATAGGCTGCTCTGATGAGAAGGTGGCGGCTGATTGGATTGTAGCAATAGCAGAGGGGTCTTCTGCAGTAGCAACAGCACCTGTAAATAAATCAGCAATTCCACAATTCATCATATGGGTAGGGGTCAGGTGTCCCCAGGGGTCTAGATTCAATCCTAGGAAGCAAAGGGCATACAGTAGGGCACACCCCAGATTATAATAATCTCAAAGAATATATTATTTAACGGTCTTACCTTCTTCAATAACAGGAACGTTCCCATCCGAGTCTGGACTTTTCTGTTGTCTGAATTGCAAAGTCGTGAAAGACAAAACGAACATGTACGTCATTGTATCTGACAAAAATGCTGCTTATGATCTGAACGTCAAGGAGTGGTTGTCAAAGAATATTTTTTGCAGAAGCACCCCTATGTAACTCACCCCTTCATTTCAAGTGACTGTGAAGTGGAGAAGGCCGCCCTAACTCCTTCACTTAATAAGGGTCTATCGGCAGACCAGGATCTTTAAAATGAAAACATAGCAAGTGAGATGACACCAGAGTGTAATGTAACGACCTAAACGAATTGAAATTTTACATATAAATAGCACTATAACGTGTGACTGTATTTTGCTTCCATATTTCTATTTGCATTAAAGTGAACTACTCGGAGCGTGCATACGCACTCGTTTCGATATTTCAGATCAATTATCGATGGTCTGAGTTGTAGGTTGCCGAAACGGGCTAATTGTATGAAAGTAAAGTCCCAGTTCAACTATTTCGCTTTATATATGTAATAGAAATATTTGATGAATTTAGTAAAACTTGTCTTATCTTTCGAATTCTTAACTTGCCAGTAGCCGGAGCAAAAGATGCAAAGCGACAAATGCGTTATTCAAAAATGATTAAAAAAAAATCTCCCGCAACTAATGAAAAAGAAGAAAGAGCTTAAACCAAAAATTTAAATGTACCTAAATGAAAACATGTACTTAAACGTAAATCCTTACGTTTCGG
This sequence comes from Gymnarchus niloticus, assembly GCA_009936485.2. Classification (NCBI taxonomy): domain Eukaryota; kingdom Metazoa; phylum Chordata; class Actinopteri; order Osteoglossiformes; family Gymnarchidae; genus Gymnarchus; species Gymnarchus niloticus. The sequence continues at coordinate 3,016,377 of JAACJT020000031.1, read as the reverse complement.
CGAGTTACCATACAATACTAAACAAAGCAACTAACAGGAAACGCACCAGGACAGACAGAGATACTTATCAAATACGCTAAACTATATAATAAAATTATACTTCTATATCGAAGTATCAAAAGACTCATTCTACCACTCTACTATCAATGTATATGACATAACTCAGGCTAAAATGCATATATCTATCACCCACCGAGCTGAATTTCTTCCACTTGTTTATACAGGGAACATATTCTGCGCATGCGCATTGAACAAAGCCCGCATCTATGACGTATATAGTTAGCGACAGCCAGCAGCGCGCAAATTCCTGAACAAGCCGTCTTCATATATATATGACATATATGAATTATTTATGAAGGACAAAAATCAATTACAAGAAAATTATATTTGCATCCTCTCTATTTTGTGTGAAATATTTAATACCAATTCAAAATTATTCATTGCAGCTATGGCAATTGGCTCCTCAGGTGTGTTTAAAAAATCCAAAGGCGTCCCTATACTAAACGAATATACTGATAACCTTTAATTTTTGTAAAACGTTTTTGAATCACCTTGTTATGTCTGAACAAGGTACTGCATGGATGTGCTTGTACATATTGATCATACATAGGCGTCGCTGTTTCTCGTGCTGCAAACTCCAAGGTGTTGTATTGCAGATAAAATGAAGCAATTTTAATTAATTTTGAACAGTGCACGGTTATCGTGCCCCCCCATTATATATTGTTGCTGTGGCATCGTATATTTTTATTTGCAATAACCACAGAAGCAAATTAGGGTCACTGATAAAATATATACAATATAAGCTACATGCCATGGTGTATTAAACAGACTCAGACCCAGAATTCAACACAAAAGGGGTGTTTACTAGCATTCCAACAGTACCAACAACTTTCCACTATACAGCACCTGGCTACCTTGCTAGCTCCTCACACACAGTTACAGTGACATTACATTTTTGGATACACAACACAGTATAACACTAACATAGTACATGACAACACAATACTAGAAGGTACACCCTTTTTACAACGCACATTAATTACTACTTACACACTATTTACATGCTATGTACATTTGGCACTGTGCCAGAGCACCCCATAGTATTCTGGGTTCCCTCTCTTAAAGGGTTGACTGCCCCAGCAAACCCACAATTAAATCAGGTCGATGTGCAGAGTGGCACCTATGCCGCCATGGCCTTTGAGTCACAGCCCCCCCCCCAGAGTCTGTGGGAGTCCTGTCCACCGGGATATTCACCCCTTCCTCTGTTCTGCTGCTGCCATGGCCTGGTTTGGGAACAGACAATTTTGGTACAACACCACAGTTCGCTGCCAACCTGGCATTCGCACCCGATAAACCACATCTGAGAGGTAATCCAGTACCTCCCCTGGGCCTCTCCATTGGCTGTCCAGTTTCTGTAACCGACCCTTTTTCCTTGAAGGGCAATACACCCACATGAGATTCCTGGAAGAGAACCCCTCTCCCTAGCATTGGGTGTTGTATGCCCCTTTCTGCCAGACAATTGCCCCCTGGTGTTGCTTGGCCAGCTCGTGCACTGTCTGCAGACACTCCCAGAGCCAGTACAGATACTCCTAGCCTGAAGCAGTTGACAGATGATTTCCAAATATTATAAAATTTGTTTTATTTAAAGTCAATGCTAATTTATTTATATCAAACAATTTCTTTAAAACTTTCCACTTTCCACTGTATTCAAATGCCATTCCAAGCTTTTCCCAGAGCAATATATATTAGTGTCATCAGCAAATAAAACTAGTTTTAATAATTAAGACACTTTACAAATATCATGTATATGCAGTATAAATAACTTAGGACCTAGCACTGAACCTTGTGGAACCCCACAAGTAACCTTCAACAAATCAGATTTGACATTATTTATCTGTACATATTGATATCTGTCATCAAGATAACTTCTTAGCCAAGAGTATGCTATCCCTCTAATACCACATCTCTCCAGTTTCTTCATTAATAAGCCATGATCAGTAGTATCAAATGCATTTTTTAAGTCTAAAAACACCCCCCACTGTACAGTATATTCCTTATAGTCCATTGCAGTAGATATCTCTTCTACCAGTTGCATCACTGCCATCGACGTAGACCTATTGGTCTATAACTGGAGAATACATGTCTATTTCCACTTATATGAATGGGAATAACTTTTGCAGTTTTCATTTTGCTGGGAAATATACCTGTTTGGAAGGACTGATTACAGATATACTGTATGTCAATGGTTTCACAGTGCATTCTATAATATTTTTTACTAATGACATATCAATTTCATTGTAATCAATGGACTTTTTTATTTATTTATGAAATTATTAACAATGTCACGTATGTCCTTTTCTTCAACAGCCCTAATAAAAATGGAGTAGGAATTTTTTTGAACAATATCTTCCTCAACACTATCCTTATTTCTTGGCTCCACAATCGAATTTACTAAATTGTTTCCAATGTGTACAAAATATTAATTAAATTGATTTGCAGTTTATTTTGTATATATTTGTATTATAATCTTTTTCATAAATTGGATTATCTGATTTTCAAGTATCCTTTTGAATTATACTGTTAAGTACTCTCCATGTTCTTTGAGTGTTACTCCTATACTGCTCCAGTAATTTGTAATAATACTCCTTCTTAGTTGGCCTCATAATACCGATTAATTTATTTTTATATATCTTATATTTGTTTTCTGCTTATTTTGTTCTATATTTAAGAAATTTCCTATATACTGTAGTACATTTTTCTTTTTGCATGCATTCACTATCCCTTTGGTCATCCATGGCTTATGTAGATTTTTCAACATAAATTTCTAGCGTTAAACATTCCAATATATTTTCTATAGTATTTGACATAAATTTAACCATACTACATCTTAAAGCTGTATAAACATACTAAGCAACTCCTCTTCCCTTTTTATTAATCCTGCTAATCGTAAACAACTCATATCCTTCCAGTCCCACATCATAAACTTTCTCATTATCAAGCCAAGTCTCAGATACAGCAATTACATTAAACTTATTAAATTGATACAAATAATCTTTAATTTTAGCCAAGTTTCTATAGAGGCTTCTACTATTAAAATGTATTATTGATAGAGCACCTTCCAATTCCACATTAATATTAAATCAGTGTAGTACTCATCAGTATTAGTATTCACATTTGTTGTTGATATTATAGAAGTGGATTTCCGGATCAACATCTTTTTCCATCTCATACATTTTATAGTCTGGTGTGATCAAAAGTTTTAAAGTTCAAATTTTCATAATATACAAGATAAAAATAATTTCTTTTGATTAAAATTATGGACAGTTATCCTGAAGCCTGCCTCTGAATACGGACTTAGGATAAGTACAATTTTGATAGGTAAGTTTTGGATGATCCTGATGCAAGAAAAGACGAGTGCCAACTGTGTTTCTGCAAAGTTTTATGTGATACAATCTGTTGTGAATGATTTTACTGTGCTGAAGTACTCATGGCCTATTCATGTTTATCCTGTTAAAGGGGAGTGCTGGCTCTGATTCGAAATCACAACAACTGTTCAATAGTGAAGTAAAAGTGAAGTAAGAACAATGAACAGTTGGGTAACATAAAAATCCATCTTTAATTTTCCTTTATTGCCATGCAGACTGCTGTGCTCCACTTTAATCAGCCAAGATCATGCTATTACAGTCAACTACTAGGTGAATCTCCCCTGTCTACCTAACATGAAATATATGAAGTCGGTATTAAGATATATTATGGCACTTACCACAAGAACAGCTATAAATTGTGCTTTTTGATATTGCTAATATTAATAGGCATGCACATCCTTTTTTGACGGACAGTCACATTGTGTTATGGTAGCAAAACTGGGAAGCATTCACATGTCTGTTGTGGGCAAGGCTATAGCTTAGACAGACAGTGATGCTAAGTATATCCAGAATGGTCTAGTATGGAATCAGAAGACCCAGCAGCAGAGGAAGTGACATCACACTCAGCAGCAGGCCTGGTGCAACCTGGAACACAAAACTGATAGCAGAGCAGGCGACAATCGTACCTGTGAAGAGCGACAGGCAAACGGTAAGTTTTTAGCATCCATAAAGGCACGCAACTATTTAATGCTAATTTGTTTGTATCATATCCGACCTTAGGTCATTTCAGAAGCAAATTTAATGCTCACATTTTATTTTCCTATTGTTTTATATCAATGCACATAGGGGCAATAGATATATACTGTACATTTATTTGTATGCAGCAGCTCCTCACTTAATGACCGAGTTCCGTTCCTACGACTAGGTCATTAAGCGAATCGGTCGATAAGCGAGGAGATGCCCCTTACCGAAATTTCAAGCATACTGTACTGGTAGTGGGTTTGTGTCAACCATCTTTAGATATTGTTTTAATGTCACCTTTGCACCGTTTGTAACATTTTTAGTATATTTATAAATGGTTGGAGAGCTGGTCGTAAGTCCACGTGGTTGTTTAACAGATAGGTCGTTAAGTGAGGAGTGTCTGTACATCGTACAATTATTAAGTTGGATATTTGGGTGTAAGAAAAAAATTTAATGAGGTGATGTTAATGAATGAATCTTCTTGGCCTAACAGACTAGTGTCTTATGTACATACACATCAGTAAGCAAGCATACTGATGCACAGCTCTGGGGGTTAGGTCACTGTGCTCATGTCTAGAAGATCACACACAGCCGGCAGGATGACCATGTCACCACTGGGCCCTTGAGCAAGACCTTAACCCTAACTGCTCCACATCACCAAAAACCTGTTCTCACCTGGATTTGTTGGGCAAGATGGGATATGCGAGAACTAGCCAGTTTCCCCATGGGGAAGGTTACTCTATTCTAACCAAATTAGGCTACATTCACATTACCAGGCTGAAGTGACTCAAATCCAATTTTTTGCCTTAATGTGACACAAATCTGATTTTTTCAGGGCTGTGAGGACAGAGAAATCTGATCTTTTCAAATCAGATTTGACTCACTTTCATATGTGTTCCTAGATCAGATATGTATCCAATTCGCGGCCATGCAACATAAATGAGAACAGTCAGATCAGAATTCATGTAGTTTTTTTTGCCTATATGCATGAGCCATCACCTGGCACCAGCAGCGTGACAAAACAACAATGAAGGATAGCAGTCAGTGGAAGGATGGCAAAGTTGGCGATTTATTGGATATTTGGGGAAATAAATCAGTTCAAGCCAAATTGGTAGGAACCTACTGAAATTGAGTATTGTTCAGAACATTTGCCAAAGAAATAGCAAAGTTCGGCCACCAAAGAAAGTGGCTGTGACGTTTTTTGTTGAAGACACAGAGGACTCGTGCAAAAACGTATCAATGTGCACATGCGTGCCGTTTTGGAAAGACAGATGCATTCACATTGCAGTTAGATACAGGTCACTTGGAATTATGAATGTGAACCGTAAGATAGGCAAATCCGATCTGAGCAAAAAATCGGAATTGAACAATGAGGCTTGTAATGTGAATGTAGTCTTAATGAACCAAAAGATTAAATGTGATACATGTGTAACTCTTTATGTTTCCAAAAGGTGGTACTAAAGGCTCACTCACTTGGGTGTAAGGCCATGCTTGCCTCCTGGACCTCTCCATGTAGCACACGGCAGGTGTAGGTGCTGGCCTTCTTTCCATCAATGCCAGGAACTGAGAGGCGGCACATGTTGTGGGTCACCATTATCACACTTGCTTTCCCTTGGTCAGGTGCTGGCCGGGCACCGGGCTCCGTGCTGCCCAGCAGCTTGCCATCCTGTCGGAACTCACAGTGGGGAGTGGTGCTGCTGTTGCTGTTTGTGAACTTACAGTCCACCCTCAGCTGGTTGTCCTTGGTGCGGCAAGGTGCAAACTCCAGCCCACTTACTGCTGGGGTCAAGGCCACTGACAGACCTGTGATGAACAGCACATTGCAGCTTCCACTCGCATGTGACCACCTTAATTTCTCCTTAGGCATCAACAATGTCTGTCTGACTGTATGTCTGTCTGTCCCCATAACCACAATCATGGCTACTGTGCCTGAGTAATGCAGCATGTGTCCACCACAGATACATGACATGTAATACATTCATTCTACCATGCAATAAGTATCCTTTTGGAACAGTGCAACTGACATAGTGTCATTTGTGAGTCCCCTACCCTGTAAATAAGTAATGGGGCCTTCTTACCAAGCAGGAACGTTGCTTTCACCATACTCAAAAAGTGATCCATGGTGGAAGATGTTATATTATTCAGACCCTAAAACGACATATACGGTAATGGTTCTTGGTGATGGAAACAACGTTACAGCTTAGTCAAGTATTTAAATCCATCAGTAAAGCCAATCAATACAAAACGCATTAAAACACTATATATTTCAGTTCAAGCAACAGGTCAGACACTTTAGGGTGCTCTTGAAAGCTTCTTATAAATAGAGGCTACTGCAGAAATTATATGTGAACTCCAATTTTTCTTGCAGAATACAAATATCACGTTCGAGCGACAGGTTTTTTCAAGATTTATTTTTGTCTTCTTACGCTATCACGACTCATTATGTTATTAACGTATAGCTTGAATAAAGAAGAATATAATATAAACACTGAGTTTATAAAACGTACATAATAATATAAGCAAGGGTTTACGGGTATGGATATATACTGATACATGATAAACGGCAGTAATTTGACGTTAAGCTATCGAAAAGGGCTATTCTATTAAGACCTACATCGGTTTAGATTTGCATTATTGCATATACACAAAATTATTTTTAAAAGACCCTCGTGATAATTTAGCGTTACCAATATTGAGTTTTAAGACTGCAAAAAGGCACTTTAAACGATAATGCTTAAGTAATGATGCAGCGCAAAACGTCTTTTTGCCACTTACACGCAATCTATATTGTGCCAATTTAGAACTACATGAATAAATCGATTAATATGCAATACCACTAATGACTGCATTGAGTAGCTACTGCTGAAGGAAAATCCTGCACCCACTATTAAACCTATTCGGGCGGAGCACGAAATGATGTATTGTGCGCTGGAAAAGGACAATGGAATGCCACAACATACATCACACATTTGCTTTTAGCTTCGTAGAAAATAACTCCAGACAAGGCAAATTACATTTCTTTACCTGTCGGAATATGCCGCACCGTCGTCCTGAAGTCCAGCAAATTGCACAGTGCGTGAGCGTTTGCGGCTGATTCGAATGGGTGCGGGAGCGACTGGCTGTGTGGGATCAGATGATCATGTGCGAAACGCAAGCTTCCCCAACACCGTTCTTGACGTGCGCTTGCACAAGGCCCGTGGGACGCCTGCATAAGCAGGGTAAACATAATATTGGCATCTCTTAATCTAATATTAAAGCGATGGATTTGTGCCATTTGAGTTTTAAATGTTAATTTCAAATTTTGGTCACTGCAATTACGTTACATTGTTATGGAACGTGACGGCCGTACGTATTACGTTTCCAACAGTATTTTATATTGTGCATGAATGTTTCGGTGGGGCTTTATGCTGCTTTATCCGTTATGCTTTTTACGATTCGCATAGCAACAAGGCAATAATAAACAAAATAAGCGGTGTCTGATCATAGATAGATGTATGGATGCCATTATATCTGGAAATGAGGCGTTCCATAATGAGAAAATATATTTTCATTTGAAGATAGCGGTGAAAACGCAATTAACAGAAACTAAGAACTAAGTAGATCTAAATTTCACTTCTGTGTATTGTTTTTACATCAATACAAAACATGCACATGAACAAACTTACAGTTCGCGTTCGTAATCACACTGTCCGACTCGTGCTCACAGCTCTGGTCAGCCTTCAGGCACTGCCACAGAACTGTGTTACTGATGCTTTTCAAGTTGCATTGAGGTTGACTTATATAAATGGAAAATCAATAATAGCGTTGGACTTGAGTAATAGCCTTTAATGGACATATTCTTTCAACCAATGGACAATCTCCTTGATTTTTTGTACAATTTTCTGAAGAGTTTTCTGGCAGATATTTCTGGTAAACATTTGAAATATATAAAGGCTTAATATCTTGCTGACTCAGGGTTAGGACTTTATGGTTAAATTTGAGTTTATTATTAAAGTTGGAATTACAATTAGGCTTGGCATTTGAGTTAGGGATGCTAATAGGAACAGGATTTAGATTAGGGATGTGTTTATTATTAGAAAGATAGGATTATGTTTGACAACAAGGTTAAGTTTTGGGTTACAGTTTAACTTGGCATTTGGGTTACATCTAGGGTTGCCTTTAGGATTAGGTTTTGGGTTATGTTAAATATTAGAGTTAGGGTTAGACACAGCATGATACAGGAAAACGTCACGTTGTGATTTAGTAGCTGAGCAAAAGAAGACTGGATAACTTACACTTATAAGCCATGGGAAAAAATCAATGAAGTAAATTTCCAAGAATGGTATGTCATGAAAAGTAATGAACATGAATAATTAATTGCATTAAAAGTAAATAGAAAGCAGGTTGGATTAATTTTGTTGGTGTTTTACATCAGTATTCCAAAAACATATTTACAGATAATGGAAATGTTTTTGCTTGGTGGCAGACAAACAGGGGAAGTAGTCTGACGTTAACGTAACAGTATATCTTCTGATGGCATGACTCGTTCCACTATGGCCAGGAAGTCGAGCACAGGCAGGCAGGTTGATCTTGGGACCTGTATGTGACACACTGATTTATGAGAATTGATCTGTAGAGACTGTACCATCCTCAAGGGCCATATCAATCACACTGTTATTTCATCTGTATTGGATAACCTATACAGATATACACAATCTTCCTCTATAACTGTAGGAATTGTATTATCTAAATTTAAAGGTTTGCTAATGGTAAAACAGCTTAGTATCTTAGATCTAGACAAACAGGTTGACAATACCATTTTTAGAGGTTATTGCTCGCAAAGATTTAAGCGAGTCTTGACCAGATTTCTGGAGCGATGCGAACTAGTTACATGTTCAGTTGTTGACCCATAAAGCAAAAAACAGCTAACAGGCTACTGCTAGCAGTATGCCGATAATAACCCCTCATCTCCAGCCTGCTGAATGTAAAATGTGTCACTTGTATGGCGGACCGATCATGAACTTTTCACAACGCTTAAGCTGAAAAAAATAGCTGGTAAGAAAACAGTTAAGACTAAAGACAATTATTTGTAAGAGATAATGACTTGAGAAAGAAAATGCTAGCTACATCAAGCAATGGAAAATAAACACAATACCGATAGCAACAAAGATACATTCAAGCCGCACGCACTGAACGCGTTTTACGTATTAGGACATTTTGGGTGACCATACGTTCTCTTTTTCCCGGACATGTTCTCTTTTTGGGACCTAAAAATGCATCCGGCCGGGATTTCTAGATTGCCAAAAATGTCCGGGATTAGGCTTTTGCTTTCTACTGTCACTTTTCATAGTATTTGGGTGTCCGTTTGCCCCATGGCACCATCCTGCCCCCCGTGTCCTCTTTTCTGAGACCCAAAATACGGTCACCCTATTTTTATGAAATGACGACACGTATCTGGATATCGCATATATCTTTAGTTGAAGGTGTCGACCATCCTGACTTTTCAATTGTATACTGAGTTTAAGCGTGGGCTGTTACAGCAAACGCCTTGCCTTGGTAAACTAAAACGAAAAACGTCCGACGCAATTCAGTGTTCATTTAAATAATACTTGTATAAAACCTGGGCAAATAAAAGAAAGCTATCTTGACAAGGTGAATGCTGTGAAGAAATAATGGAATAGACGATGCTGTTGAGACGGTATAACCGTAAAAAAGACATTTTATAATACCTAGCGTAAGGTAATCGAAATCAACGCGTGGGGGCACGTACGAAAGACAGAAAAAACAACTGCAGATCAATAACTATTTAGATCTGACTAACGGTTTGTTGGTGTCGTGGTCCTCGCTGTGTACAGTCAGGATTAAATAAGATAAATATTTACGTTGCGCTGTGCTGTGCTTAGCATAAGCAAAGAACGACGGTTAATGATGTCAGCAAGTATCCGAGGTGACTAGTCATTTTAGCCAGACGGTGTTACATAATTATTATTGGTGATAGATAGATAGATAGATAGATAGATAGATAGATAGATAGATAGATAAAGTTATAGAAAGTGCTGTGTTACTGCAGCAGGATACCGTAAACACAGTACCGTGAATTCTAAACAAATTATAAACAAAAATTAGCAATAATGAAATTACTTATAAACATAGCAGTTAAAACTGGAGAGCAATCAAGAAGGATATATCCCCTGTGGACAATGAGACTTTACTTTCTAAAGGTAGTAACGGCAGGTTGTGTACGAGAAAGACTAAAATAAAAAATAATCAGGTGTGATTTGTGATTTGTTGATATGTGATTTGAAATAAACAGAATATGGAGAGAATAAATACATAAAAGCAATACATCTATAAATAGTGACAGTAGGGGGACATAAACTGTATACAGAGTACAGATGCGGCCAAAAGTATTGGTGCCTGTGCACTTAGAAGAATCACAATTTTTGATGAAATAAGTTGAAACTGTCAGAACTGGCATCCACCATTTTTCATTCCATATTCCATAGAGCAGACACCTTGCTTTTGATTTATGACTTAACATGTTAATTTAACGGTGGCTTCACGTTCCTGTGACCACCGTTGTTAACATAATCAAAAAGTTTAAGGTCCATGGTGTCGCGGTTCCCGCTCCCTCCACCAGGGGTCTCCCGGGCGCCCTATCCTGGGACTCCCTGGCCCCGGATCTGAAAGACTTCTTAGGGGAGACTTTCCCAATAGACTGTGCTCAGTCATTGTCTTGTGAGTTCCTTGTCCTGCCCTGCTCCTGTCCTGGGAATAAACTCTGTGTTCTGGCTCTCTCTGTTTCCTGTGTGTTCTTCTCTGCCCTTGGATCCTCTGCCTTGTAATACATGGGACCTTAACCAACTGTCGTGGTCGTGGCCGCAAAAGAAGAATCAACCAAAGATTGAATAGAAGGATAGTTTGAATGGTGAAGAATAAAACCAAGGAAAACTTCAAAACGGGTTCAGGCTGACTTCAAAGATCAAGGTCCAACACCTTCAAGTCAACCCATCACTGTCTAAATGAAAGTGGGATCCATGATAGAGGACCCAGGAATACCCCACTTTTGAAAGACAGACACAAAAAAGCCAGACTGGAGTTTGCATGTTGACAAGAATGTCCTTTGGACAGATTAAACAAAATTACAACTATTTGGTAAGTCACAGCAGCTCTATGTTTGCTGAAGAGAAAATGATACTCTCAATAAAAAGAGCACCATCCCTACTGTGAAACATGAGGGAGATGTGGTAATATTATGGGGTTGTTGTGCTGCCTCTGGCACTGGGGGCCTTCAATCTGTACAGGACACAATGAAATCAGAAAACCTAAGAGCACCCAAGAATGGTTGAAAAGAAAACATTGTGTTCTAATGTGACCTGCTAGGAGTCCTGATCTGAATCCATGGAAAGAGCGGAAACTCACAGTTAGGAGAAGGAACCTATCAAACCTATGAGAACCGGAGTGGATTGCTCAAGAATAGTGGGCCAGATCGAGAGGGGAAGAAGTCTCATTCAGAGTTGCGGAAAGTGCTTAATTGCACATATTGCCTCAAAAGGGTATGCGACAAAATATTAGGTTAGGGGTCCTAGTAATTTTGTGTATGCCATTTACATTTTTTTATTAAAATACTGCTATGTCATAAATCAAAATAAAATCAAAGTGTCTGCTTTATCGAATGAAGAATGATAGATACAAAATGCCTTTGCCAGTGTAGACATATTTCACAATTTTTTTTTAACAGTAAATGAGTACCAATACTTTTGATGAAGTCTTTATGAGACTAACTTAATTTCCTAAAGTGAAATTTTAAATGGAAACCAAGCAATCAGGTATTCCGTTGGTTACTGAACTCATTAGGTATAAAAAGAGATCGCTCTCCATTCATTGTGGTCCAGTAATCTCCCAGCAGAGTAACTGTTCCCTTTCTGCTGTTTGTGCACGTCGTTTGTCAAAGTCATCCATGGTGTGGGTGATTAGCTGATTAGTATTTGGGTGTTTGTACAAGTAAGTGCACAGTCAGCTTGTATATCATTGGTGGCAGATCAGCTGATCATCTGAAGTATGGGGGAAGTGGTGTACGGTTAAACCCTTGGTGTTTACCCCAAGCTAATAGAAAGAGTTCAT
>JAACJT020000031.1:2908743-3001606 GCA_009936485.2 Gymnarchus niloticus | reverse complement strand
TCTACAAGACGGTAGTGAGGCCAGCTATGTTATATGGGCTGGAGACGGTGGCACTGAAGAAAAGACAGGAGGCAGAGTTAAAGATGTTAAGATTTGCATTGGGTGTGACAAGGATGAAGTTCAGGTGACCAGGCCTGCTTTGAACACTCTGATTTTGCCAAACACATTGGAGGCCCCCAGACACTCAGTTAAGAGCATCATAGGGGGCGTCGAAGCAGCAGGGGCTGGGACAGGTAATAGCTCACCTCATGGTGGATCACAAGCCTGATCCCACAATCTAACTATGAGCGTTTTAACTGCAGCAACTTTAAAATACCCTACTGGAGCTGGAATTACCGTGGCTGCTGGCACCAGACTTGCCTTCCAATGGATCCTCAGTGAAGGATTTAACGTGTACTCATTCTCATTACAGGGCGTTAACCCAGCCACTGGGGAATGCGTTGTGTGTTCCTCCATGCCGGTCCCAAGCCCAGATAAATGGGGAGGCTTACGTCAGGAAGTGTAAAATTTTTGCCAAATCAAATATGCGGGCAACATTCTCATTACACGGCCTCAAAAGAGTCCTGTATGGTTATTTTTCATCACTAGCTCCACATGTCAGGAGCCTTCCTTGAATGTAGTAGTTGTTACTGAGGCTCTCTCTCCAAAGTAGAACACTGATTCCCTGTTACCCATGGTCATCCACGGGCAGAAAAGCTCAGTGTCCTTGTCTCCTGTTGAATAGGTGCCTGTGAACAGTACATGTCTGATAAAAATGATAAAAGTAGTGATGTTTTGTCTAAAACCGACTCAAAAAACTTTTAATTTGTTCTGCAATGCAGTTCTCAGTTGAATGTGATATCGATTTACTTTTTTGCATATTTTTGTTACAAATTTTATAGTATTGAAAATACCTTTCAAGTTCAAAATACAATTTATTAAGTTCATATTTTAAACAATAGCTTTATAATTAAGTAAGAAAGTGTTAGCATGCTTCAGGTTGAAAAATCAAAGTTGTCCTTTCTATGTCACACCCTCTCCCTCTAATTCCCTGGCTCCTCCCGATGTTGCTTGGTTTCCTTGTGCTGCACTTGGTTGCTGTCGTGATGCTGTTTGCCTCGTTACACACCTGGTGCTTGTTGCCTCATTCAGCACATGGTTGTCTGATTACCCTTGGCAATTTCCTTGTGTCAGCCCAGTTGGTCTGGCAGTCTTTATCTGGAGGGTGCGTGGTAGGTCATACTCGATCATTCTGCCTCATTTGGTGCTCTGAGCCAGCTCCCAGCTTCCTGCTCCATCAAATGCTTAGGCCCAACCACAGTATGCCTGCCTATCTTAGTGGTTGGTATTACTATATGCCAGTGATTCAGCCTATGGAGCCCAGAGTTAAATCAGTCTATGAGTAATCAATGCCTATGGATGGACATGGCTTCCAGTGTTCTGGGTTCCCTTGTTCCAGTGCACCTGTGTCCCCCTGGAACCCTGTTCCTGCACCTGTGCTTCTCAAAGTCCTGTCCTGGTTCCCCGTAGTCTCCCCAGATATCTGGTCTGTCCCTCTGGAGCCCTAGTCTGTTTCTCCAGCCTGTTTTGTGTGTCTATTCTGCTCTGTTGTTCCCTATTCATGTTTTTGTACAGGGTGCCATGCCCCAGGTACCATCCTTGCAGAATCGCAAATACCCGGCTGGTTCTCTCAAGTCACATTGTTCCCAAAGCTCCTCTCGCCGGCCACCACTGTATAGTGTGCACCCTAAGCTGTTCCTGTCTTGTCTCTGTTAATGTTTTTCTTCGCTATGCCTTCTCTAGGTGCTCTCTCCACCCACGTGTTCCTCGGTGCCGTGACATTCTGGAGGCTCAAGGTCATCCAAATGATTGAATTACATGTTGTCTCTCCTGGGCAATCACTGACCTTGCTTTATAGTCAGGGAATAATTTTTAATGAGGCTGCCCAGTGAAGTACAATCAGCTTTGGCTAATTTTCCTGTTAAGGATTTCTGTGCTCTGGCCAGGGAAGCGAACAAGGTTCACATGGCCAAGCAAAAGTACTGCACGGCCGATCTCTTGGACAGTGCTAGAAGGTTCTCTCCAGTGCTTGTGACACACCACAAGCTGCCACAATCTCATGCCCTACCTGGGCTGTGTGAAGCTAAGTATGTCTTCATGTGCCATGACACCCACCACAGCTCATTGCAACCACTTTACAACAGACCATTCCATGCCCTTGTGGCTGGGGACAAGTACTTGTAAACCTGAGCATGTTTTGGTGGTCTGCCTGAAACCAACCCACCTAGACTTTGGTGTGATGGCTGGGGCAGCACCGATGACATGACAGGCCTAGTCACATGCACCTGACCCTCCTTCGGGGTTCCTCACAATCCTCCGTCTATAGCCCAAGGAAGCAGAAGTCGTTTCAGCAAAAACCTAATCCAGCACTGTCTCAAGTCATTTTCAACTAAAGGCTAGGAGGGTTTGTTTATCAGGCGTGCATATAGTTTATTCATAACCTATTTAGGTACATTTTTATTTATTAATCTATTCATTACTATATGCCTGTGTATATTAGTAACTACGCAGGAATTGAAGGTGCATCATATTACAGAAAATAAGTGAGCCAAATAATGAGTTTGTTAACTTGTAGCTTTTTCGAGGAGTTTGGTTTCTTTTCATACAGAATAATCTAAGCGAACCAAAATGCGTCACTACAAACCACATGAGAACGTTCAATCCGCTTATTGGCCAGATGTGTCTGGGCGGGAGCTAAGAAGTAAATACAGGAAGACGGTGCTGCGTTCTGGATTAGTGCATATTTAATATGGGGAGTTTGCTCATAATCTTAGTAATTATCTGGGCAATATATCAGACAAACTGTACAAGCAGAATGATTAATGGAGGTATCGTCATGGGATTGGACAAGGTCCACAGGAGAAACTGTTGGTCTTATCCCAAGGATTTGGTCCAGGTCATCAAACCACGGAAATTTTTCTTTTCTTCTCCCGAGCTTCCACTTTTACGATGGAAGTCTCTCACATTTATGAACTGTTGCCTCAGTTACTTGACTTCCACATGGCACTGTTGAGTCGACCGGTCAAACCCCCTCTCCTTTAGCCGCTGACTGAACATTTTGAACACTTCAGTGTTTTTATGAGTTTTTGTAGGAGCTGATAGATGTAGTCATCTGACCAAATATAATGAAGGCAACGTCTCTCGTTGCTCGTCCAAATGAGCCCTTACTTTGTTTTCCGGCTAGCTGCTACAGTTTGCGTACTCTGACGCATCCCAGAATGCAAAGCATACCCGGCTACGGGATGGTGTTTAGCTCAAACTTGCAGTGTTACACATGGGAGTTAGGTCAAATCACGTTCTCACCATAAATGAACCGCTCTGGAGTTCGTTTGGAACCGGACCGAGACCGCTTCCTCTAAAGGGTCTCGGTGCGGTTGTTTTGGTCTGCACTCGAGTGCGATTACTGTGTTCACATATGCACAAACGAATCGCACCAAGGGGGAAATCGAACCAGAGTTCAATTTAAACGGACTAAACAGCGCAAGTGTGAAAACACCCTGAGTGCCGTTACTAGCTTGCCGTACGGTACTGCACAATGCTGGGTTCACCTCATGTGCAGATGAATAAAAAGCGTCTGTGGATATATAGTTCACAAGCAATACACGTAAAAAGTGAAGAATCGGACGAAAACAGCACCTCTGAGGAAGACGAGGAATCTAACAGGCGTATGTGTCTTTATATGCGCAAACAAGTTCGCTTATTTGAAAGTAAAAGCGCAACTTGTTCATCATGCCCAGCTTGTGACAGTCCTGCACGGTGACTATTCCTGAGGACCCCTGGTCACCACTTTCCCCTTCCTGAAGCTGGGCCTTTGGAGAAAAACGTCCACTATGTCCGGCTCGGTGTTGGTGTCTGCCTTTGTAGGGCTTCTCATTAATCAAGCGAAGGTAAGCGCGACCAAGGACCTCCACACGCAGGTGGAAACATGTATTTTCATGATAAAGAATTTACAAATGCTCAGAATTTATAAATCGATATTGATATCTATTCGAAATTGTAAACCGTGAAATGTTTTTAGATCGCATAGACCCGAGAGTAAATCAATTTGTGGTCAGTCTCTACTCCTCCTTGTTGACCTGCTACAAACTGGTGAAATCTTTCACATGCATATGTGATACAGAACAATTCTTTTTCAATTTGTGCAAAAGATGTTTCTGGATCTGTCACGGACCTAGGTGCGTATGCCACTGGTCACCAGGTGTCATCATACTTTTGCAGAAGAACTGCACTAAATCCACTCTGTGACACATCCAATGAGATTTTGATTGGTCTTGTAGGATCATAGAATTTAACAATTGGTTCTTCTGTGAGCTGCTTTTTAACAGATTCCATGCTGAGTCCTGTTCATGGTTCCACTCACACTTAATTTTCTTTTCAGTAAGTCTTTGCAATGGGGCCATCTTTTCTGATAGGTTTGGTATAAACTTTCCCCAATAATTCACCATTCCATTAAATCTCTGAACATTTTTTTACACTGTGGCCTTGGCATGTTTTCTACTGCCGAAATCTTTTTGGAATCAGGCCAAATACCCTCACTACTGATGATGTCTCCTACAAATGTCAATTTTGTCACTCCAAGGTGGCATTTTTCTTTATTTAATTTCAGATTCACCTTTTGAGTTGCGTCCAAGACTTTTTTCAATCTGCAATCATGTTCTTCTTTAGAACTTCCCCAGATAATTATAGCATCCATTGATGTGTCTACTCCATCCAAATGCTCGTAAAATCGTGTGTATTGTTTTGTGGCGCACCTCTGGAGCTGAAGGAATTCCAAATGGTAATCGCAAAAACCTGTACTTGCCAAAAGGAGTGTTGAATGTGCAGAGTCTAGAACTGGCTTTATCCAACTTTAACTTCCAGAATCCAGAAGAAGCATCTAGCTTGCTGAAGTATTTGGCATTCGCAAATCGTGACATGATCTCTTCTCTGGTTGGTAAAGTGTTCTCACTTTATTGCTTGATTCAAGTATTATGGATCTAGCCATATCCTCAGTTTTCCATTCTTTTTATCCACAATGACCAAATTATTCCTCCACTCAGTCGGCTCATCTATCTTCTTTATCACCTCTAATTTCTCCATCCTTGCCAACTCTTCTTTCAGCTGCTCCTGGAGTGGAAATGGTACTTTCCTACATGGGTGAATGACAGGTGTTGTGCTTTTATCAATTTTTATTGTGTGTTTTCCTGAAAGACTCCCAAGAACTTTAAACACATCACTGTAATCTATCTCCATCTGCTCCTCCACCACAAGCACTCTTTTGACCAAGTTCAGTCTCTCACATGCTGACAGTCCAAGTATTGCCTTTTCAATCTTTTCAGACAACATCAAATGACAGATTACGTTCTCTTTTTAAATGTGACTTTAGCAATGCATTTCCCTTTCACCTCTATACCCGCACGTCCATATGCTGTTACTTTCACTATGGCTGGACGTAATTTTGGTTTAGGTTGCAGACTGTTGAGCTCTTTCTCTGAAATGATATTAACTTCTGCACCAGTATCCAGTTTAAATGTGATGTACATGCTGCAGGAAGATATCCCGGACTCTAACATCACAGTCCCTGGCTTTCAGACTGTAGGGGCTGACAGAGACTGTACACAGAGTGATAAGAAGAGAGGAGGGGGGATTGCAGTGTTTGTGAACAACAGATGGTGTAATCCAGGACATGTTACTGTGAAGGAGCGTCTTTGTAAACCTGACATTGAACTGTTAGCCATGAGTCTTCATCCCTATTATCTTCCGAGGGAGTTCACATGTGCCATCTTGGTTGCAGTTTATATTCCGCCATCAGCTACTGCCGATGTGGCATGTGATGTTATCAATTCTGTTTTTGCCAGACTTCAAACATAACACCCGAACGCATTTATTGCAATTTCAATCAGACTTCTCTTTCTGCCACACTACCTACTTTTCAACAATTTGTTAATTGTTCCACGAGCGAAAATAAAATACTGGAGCGAAATAAATTGATAAAGAAGGCTGGCTCTGTGATGGGGATTTGCTCTGGAGCCTTTAGATTTGGTTGTGGAGAGGAGGATGTTGCACAAGCTGCTCAGTATTATGGACAATACTACACACCCCCTACACAACCTATTAGTTGGACAACAGAATGTCTTTAGTCAGAGACTCCTTCAGCTCCGTTGTAATGAAGACCGTTACAGGAGGTCATTCCTGCCTATGGCAATAACCGTCTATAACGACTCCTTTCTGTGCAGGAGGGGTGTCTCCTCCTCTGAGGCAATACATAATAACACACATCTACTCTTAAGGTATTTTTGTATGTTTGTAGATTTAGTGTATATTGTACATACACTTTTAACTGTAATTTGGTGTTATGTGTACTCCCATGCCTATCTTGTGTCTGTGTGATCCTGTCATTTATGTAATGGTTACTAGCGGTGTAACGGTACAGTTTTCCATGGTTCGGTACGTGTCACCGTTTTTGGACCACGGTAACAGTACAGTTTCCGTATCTGTATAATTAAGAAGAAAATAAAAACACATCACCCTTTTAATTAAACAATAAACTTTATTTTGACTGTCTATTTTACACTTTATTATTTAAATAAAGTGAGGGAGTTTTTCCTTGCCAATGTCACCTTTGGCTTACTCTCTGGGGTCCCTGGGCCCGGGACTATGTAAAGCGCTTTGTGACATTGCTTCTTGTTAAAGGCGCTATATAAATTGAATTGAATTCAGTAAAGTTTAAAATCAAGTGAACTACCTGTCGTAAGCATTGTGTTCTGTCTAAGCTTTGACAATGTGGAAGTAGCCTAATTTGTCTTCTCTGTTTTATTTAAACAGGCTACATACTTGTATAGGCAATATTAAATGTAAAAATAATGAAGTGCAAAATTAAGTACCCTCATTAGATACCCTAATGAGATTTTACCCTAATACTTTGTTTACCATCTTTTTATCCCTCGTCATCGTATTGCACGCTGAATCCAAAATGTTCCCACACCACGGATTTGAAAGACAGCGGAACCTCTTCAAATTAACTTCTCTCGGTCTCCCTTCTAACACTCGCCATTGTCACGTTGGAGCAAAGAGAATATTTGTTTTAGTTTAGCATTTCGTGGTAATGCTGAGAGGGCTAGATCTTCAAATGATGGAACTACGTGGAGCTAGTACATGCTTTGGCCGACAAAGATGAAAAGTTAGCTAGACATTTGAAGACATCCACTGTGTTTTCTGACTTCTCAAACAGAACACATGGGTTCTCCTGTAGTGTGAACTGCATTACCCCTCATATCAAACTGAGCGTCATCCAGCTACCCGGTCGTCAGTTAGAGTCTGACCTTTTGGCTAAGATCAGGTGTAGTTCCTGTTGTTTTGCCAAAGTGTTTTTGCAGTGCTGCTGTTTTACCACCGTGCTTTTTCTGTTTTTTTTTATCGGCACATTCCTTTACTTGTACGGGGGCATTGCACTTCCTAATGCGTGACCAGTAGGTGGCTTGACTACCCCTGCCACAGGGAGGTGCAGTGTCTCGGTTTTAGGATTTTATTGTTTTTACCTTTTTTTTTACTTTTTTTAGCTTAGTTTAGCTTTTTACCCCGGCTCGATTTCTGGACCCCGGCGGACGGACTCGACGGCGGCAGCTGTTCTTCCTGCTCCAGGGATGAAGACGCTTGCTGAAGGACACTTCAAGCCAATGATGGGGACTCCAGCTCCAATGCAGACCCTGGCGCCTGGACCGACCCCCTCCGCTGGACCTGGTCCGTCAGTGGGTGGAGGCCCGCTGAATACGGCCAGGTTCCGCTGGAGAAACCCGGATGGGGAGACTCAGTTCCATCCTTGGGTCTGCTTCGGTCGGGAGGTTGTCTTCGGTGCATTGGGTTTCGGGCTGGACGATTTAATATGTGTGCAGCGAAACAACCCCCTGAGGTTTTTTGACGTTACCTTTTCATCCTGTAATGCATACACAAAGGCCCTGGAACGGGGTGAGGCGTTGGTTGATCACCCCCTAGTCGGGCTGTATGAAGTTGTGACTTTTGCTTTCACTATTTCGTGTATATGTTCAAGCTACTACATGTATACGACTACCTGGTTTCCAGTTACACAGCACTTGGTTATACTGATATACTTATGATATTGCATTAATAAATTTGAGCTTTTATAATAAAGGTTGATCAGGATTCCCCCCTCCCAGTTTGTCACATCCTTGGTTCAGTGCTGCTAGGACCCCCCCCATGGATTCCTGTTTTTCCCTCCTTTTTTTGGCCCTGACAACCAACTGTGTCCTGTTTCCCACTGTTTTGGCAACTCCCATCCAACATGCCAGGTCAGCCCGACCTTCAAACCAGCAGGACGGCACAGGATCTTCTTGCAAAAGGCCTAGAACAGAACAGCAATCCCAGAGTTCCTAGCACCTCCCCACAAGTCCAATTTTCCTTCCACACTGCATTTAGTTTTCTGTCTGGTTTAGTTGAATTTTTACAGCACCACACAAAATGATTAATTTTCTTGCAATTGTTACAGTTTTTTCCATATGCTGGGCATTTCCTCGGAGGACGTTGTGTTCCACACCAACCACGAGGACTTCTGACTATCCCTGTCACTTTTATTTTTGCAGTTTTCATTGCCTTTTCTTGCATATGTATTACTTGTCTTGGAATGATGTGCATCCTGATTCTTCAACATGTCTACAGCGCATGCGTTTTCACTGAAAAGTTCTTTAGCTTGCGTTCTGACAGTCTCTGCAGCTCTGCATAGCACTATTGGTTTTTCCAGGTGAAGATCCCGTTCTCTTAGTGCATTATCCGGAATCCCACACACAATCCGATCTTTTAAGGAGTCTGTCAACATGCCGAACTCACAGGTTGTACTTCTACCGCGCAGTTCTGTAACATATTGATCAATTGTTTCGCCACTTTTCTGAAGGCACGTAAAAAAATCTGTCTCAAATGCCACGATACGTTTTGGATTGCAGTATGCCTTGAATTTGTCCAGTATTTTATACAGTTTTTCTATCTGCTTCGATTGCCGCGAGATACAGCTCAAACCTCTGCTTAAACCTTTTCTAGTTTTCAAACACATTACCCGTAAACTGAAGTTTCGGTGGTGGCTGTAGGCCTTCCATTTTGGTACCTTTGCGTTCTTTTATTTCCCCGGCGTCGACTCGTAAAGTGCAATATAGTTGTTTTTTCCTATTCTTTTTCCACTTTGTATTATTTACACTTGCTTCTGCCAATCCTCCACTTCTGCCACCATGTCATATAATTGTTTGTGGGCTCAATAATCACTCGTGATTGAACAGAAGACTTTCTTTAATTCACCTACATTCAGCAGCCAACCATACATCCTTCTGTGTACACACCACGTGCCGTCCTAGCACACTCCACTAGGCATAATCAATCACTTGTTAAACATGGCAACTAGACATTACTAATCAACATCTTACCATTACACAATTTCTTTAGGAGCATCCTAGTCAACCATTTATCTGGTAAGTACTTTATGTATGCACGAAAAAAGTATGCAAATACACTTACATACTGCGGTAGCCATCTAAGAAAAGATTTTAAGAGTTTACCTCAGGGGTAGTCACAACCAGATGAAGCTTTTTGAAGCACTGAAGCTTTCCAGCCAGTTTTGTTAAAAAGTGGTTCCTTCCTTGATGCTTGAAGTGCTCAGTAGAGCCACCTGCTGCTTAGAGCAGTTAAATGATGTGATGCATAGGCGAAGTGCATATTAGTTTTTCAAGCAAGTGCTTTTATATTTGACATTTTAATATAAATTCAACTTTTATAATCATCCATCCATCCACTTTCCATAACATTTGCTGGCCAGACCACATCCCAGGCAGCTCAGGGCACAAGGCAGGGTCACCCCAGCAGGATGCAAACCCATTAGAGGCTGATTAGCCTACATCACATCTTTAGACCATGGGAGGAAACTAGAGCACCCAGAGGAAACCTGTCAAGCATGGGGAGAACATGAAAACTGTACAGCTTGTCGGGACCCAGTACTGCCCATCCAAGCACTGCATGTTTCAATCCCCCCAATCATTGCTCGTGATTTTATTTTTCATGTGTTCATTCAACCTGTTTTTTTTTTTTTTTTTGTCAAACTGTTAGTGCTCCTTTTCATTTGGTTGTCAGAAACATATTTTTAGTTTTTATGTAGCTGTTTGATCAGATTCTTTGCCTGTAGGAGTCCCTGTGTCTTCCTGTTCCACCTGCCCCTGGATTTGGACCCAAAATCTCTGTCAGCCCATATTGCTCTTCTGGGAATGTGGTTTCTCAGACCTCTGACTCAGGTTAGTAAATTTTACAGTTCTCCAGAGTTGTGCATGTTCATATTGACTATGCAGACAGATTATTTAGTACTATCAGCCTCGTATGTGTGACTTTTTCCTGGAACATTAAATATTGGTGGAAAAAGCTCCAAATTTTGATGACCGCAAAACCTAGATGACATTAATCCCATTTCTTCTAAAATCCAGAAGCATTGCAAACTTTGTATTATGCAGGATCAGCAGTTTGTTAAAATGCCTGTTATTCTCAGTTATAATAATATCCTCGTGCCATCATTTAAACACAGTGAGTGAAGTCCAACTCCTACAAGTAAATTCCTTTTACTCACATCCCTGTTTCTCCCTCTCCTTCAAGTTACTAATGAGGCCGTCCTACAGACACCAGAACCCAAGACCAGAGAATTTTTACAATGTGAGTCCATACACACAGTATAACAGTATAACCATTTAAGAGTTGCATGAAAAGATTTCTTTAATGTAAATTACTTCCTACAAAACCTAGTTTTTCCAAAAATCTAATATTGCATAAGATGAGAAATCTTTAAAATTAATTAAATCAACTA
Organism: Gymnarchus niloticus; assembly: GCA_009936485.2. Lineage (NCBI taxonomy): Eukaryota > Metazoa > Chordata > Actinopteri > Osteoglossiformes > Gymnarchidae > Gymnarchus > Gymnarchus niloticus. The sequence goes on along the minus strand of JAACJT020000031.1, from coordinate 2,990,745 downwards.
TAAATTTCAAAACACTGAATCATATATAAATGTGCAGTCCTGGGTGAATAAGAAATTTAATGAAAAATTTCCATCAGACTACTGTTTGCTCACACTGAACCCCAACACAGTACACAAAGAGCTTCATCTCTCTGAGTGGAACAGGGTGGTGACAAAGACGAGTGAGCACAACTCATACCCAGATCACGAGAAGAGGTTTGAGAAGGTCCCCCGAGTGCTCGGTGCAGAGGAACTGACTGGGCGCTGCTCCTGGGAGGTTGACTGGGATGGATTTGAATTTGAAATAGACGTTGCCTATGATAGGATCAGCAGACAAGGATGATTGCTGCTTGGGATATGAGAGCCCATCCTGGAGTTCTTACTGCGGCTCCTTGGGATGCACTTTCTGGCACAATAACAAGGAAACTCCAGTATTCAGCACCCTCGCCTCCGGAATAGGAGTGTACCTTAATCACAGGGCCGGAACTCGGTCTTTCTACAGTGTAACTGACACAATGACCCTCCTGCTCAGGTTCCAAATCACCTTCTCTGAGCCTGTCTATCCTGCATTCAAGATTCTTGGATGGGAAACTATACTTGAACTGTGCTGACTGTGTGTACAAGTTGGGAGAGCTGACAAATTAACTGACTCTTTATCACTTTATGATTTCATTTTTTTACCGACAATCTTCATTTATTCATATAAATTGTACAAGTGTATAATATGCACACATACATGTTTGATTTGTTTACCCTTTAACAGACTAGTACCCCATTCAGGTTCCCCCTGCCATATAACCTGTGCTGCGAGATTTCTAATAAATTCTGTTTAATATATACATATATGTGAATATTTGAAAGGTGGGGGTCCTCAAGAAGAATGAAGTCAATAAAAGGGGTCCTTACAAAGAAAAAGTTTGGCCCTCACTCACTCCATGCTGTCATTTTTATGGAGGTCATAAAGGCGTCCTCTCTTCGCTGGGATATGTTCAGATGTTGTCAACTGATTCAAGACCAGCCAGCCAGCATCCTATAGTTACCTAAACCACTTATTTCTTCTCCAACAACATCATGCTGTTGGGTGGCACGGTGGCTCCGTGTTTAGCATTGCTGTGTCACACATCCAGTGTTGGGGGTTTGAATTCCACATCTGGCTCTGTGTGTGTGGAGTTTACAGGTACTCCTGTGTCTTATGGATTTCTCTGGATTTACTCCAGATTCCTCCTGCAGTCCAAAGATGGGCACTGTAGGCTAATTGGTATCTGTAAAGTAGTGACTGTGCCTTGGAATGGGCTAGCCCCCCAGCTAGGGTGACCCCTGTTTTGTGCTCTAAGCTGCCTGGGATAGTGTCAGTGGTTTGAAAAACAAATGGAGGGTGCCAGCACTGTAACTGAACCTACTGTAAACTGGCCTGTATTTTGAGAATTGGCCCCAGGACAAACAAAGTCTTATCTTTTTCCACCGTCTTCAGGGCCAAATTAGATAGGATGACATAGCAACTACGTCACTTTCATTTCGCCAGCAGTTATTAAGCACTTGCATACATATATTGTGCTTTTAAAATACACAGTTTATCATAGATTTACCAAGGTCGACTTGCTTTCAGGAAATAACTGCCACCAATTAATACCTGCTCAATCTGATACTAAAAGCATATGCATGTCTACAATAATCATAAAAATGTGCAACTATAAATTGCATGTTTAAAATGTTTCCTTTTTAAAATAAATCACACGCACAGTAATTGTATTTCTGTAGATTTGACATCTGTTTACATCTTTAAAATGTATTGCTTCATACAATACTTTAGTCTTAGTTCCGTGAAGCAGCATCAATGCAGATAACTCTTGTCAAGTTTTACAGTAACTTCAGTTCCTCTGGGTATCTCAGACTGCTGCCCCTGTGACCTATAAACAAAATGAGGGTAGCATATCTACTAATGTACAGTATCTGGTCAGTTTCCAAAAGTATTCTGGAGAGTTTGGGACTATGACGTTTAAACCTCCAACCACTAGTTGTCCTTTGCAGAAAAAAGTCACTTTAACAGGCTTAATTCTATCATAGAATAAATACGGTTATGTAATAACGAAGACAGTATATTACTTAAGAGCATCATAAAAGTCAATTTAAGGGGTTGTTAGACTTTAATGGTTGGAGTTGAAATATATGTGATGCAGAATTCATACCGCCTAGTACAATATAGCACAAATCGAAAATAATACCACGTTTTAGATATTTCATAGCGTACACAGAGTAAGCCCACTTACACATACATTACTGAAATAAATTTTAAATATATAAATTACGTATCTTTATTAGTCATAACCGTTACAAATTGAACAACAAACTAATTATTCAGAATCCGAAGCAAATCTTTTGTGCGCGGGAGGAAAAAAAATAACTGAAGCGATAATACGAATAGCAATGACGCGTCCAACTGCTCAAAAACATCTGCGTTATTAATACGCGGTGTTGTGTTTACGTCCATCACCAAGGCGATAGTACGGTGGGAGGTTCTCGAGAAGCGGGGTCGTCCAGCTACGTAATTGACCAATCAGCGACAAACTGGCAAACGACGTCACAGTTAAAGAGAACGACCCGTTATTCTGCTAAAAACTAGGGTTCGATATGGAGATACGGTAGAGGAGAAATAAGTAATAATTTTTTTAAAAAAATATTAAACTTCACCCATTGTCCAGCTGGGAAGGAGCCCTCAGAGAGCAGGGTTACTACTAAAGAAGGTGATTTTCTGACGCCGGTAACATGAGCGCGGACTGCGGTGAGTGCGCTCCGGGCGAAGACGGTTCTTCACTTATCTCCTCGCCTCAGGTTCGAGATGTTCGTGTGCTCGGTTCAGATGGTTCAACTTCGCTTTTTAGCAGCAACGCGGAAACGGGCCGATTAAAATCCCCCCAAAAAAAGGCACGGGCACAGGTGTTAAAATGATTAAACCCGTTATCTACCACCGTGTGGCTGAAACAGGAAACTGAGAGTGTATGACGTTTGGTGTGCCAAATCCTATGCCTAATATCCTTAGAGTAACAGAAAATCATGCTAAAATGCCTTTTGTTCCCTCTCGATTAAGCAAACATGCTTACGGTTTATGTGCCTTCGTTTCACTTTTCAACATGGACAGCAGGCTTACCCAGTCCCTGATCAAGGTGTAGGAATGTGTCGCTCCAGCATGTTGGTAGCATTTGCCTTCTGCTCAAAGTAAAGTCTGATGCGCTGCGTCGTTGTCCGATTTCCCCATTTTTCCTATCTCTGAGTTGAGGTTTCGTCTAAAACTATTTAAGTCTGGGGCAAAAGTGTCAGCTAAGAAGAGTGGCAGCTATAAAGTGTCCATCAAAAGTATCTGAGTACACAACGAGGCATGCAAAATGTTACGTTGTAATTAATCGTTCATTTTAGCTGTTTCTGATCAAGACTGCGATGCACATGTGGAGCTTTAGGTCTTATATAAATGTAAACACGGTTATCATTACTAGAAAAGTAATTACAACGCGGCAAACAGTTCGTTACCCACTTGGTAAAACAATTGCATACGTCGCTTCTCTTTACCACATAGTAAAGACACAACTATTTCCATACATATGAATAGTGCCTATAGGGATCTTATTCTTTCTCATTATGGAACTTTTAAAGGAAGACTCGGAGTGAGTTTTCAGACACTCCGTCATGCACCGATTTAAGTAAATCGTTTTACCCAAAAGGTATGAAAGGCTTACCTTTTAGTTCCGTGACCGCTGTCTATGGTCTGTTACCCCCCCTAAGTATCAAGCACCTGCATTTAACAGAAAATGACTGGCTGTACTACTAGGTCCACATACCCACAACTTCCAAACATATGAACAATTTAAGCAATTAGATAACTGACAAGAATACATCATTTGCTGCAGCTGAAACTCAGTAATGGAACTGATAGAAGGGCTCCTTACAGAAGACAAAAATCTGTGTGCAACTAAATGGAACAAAATAAACTTTAAAAAAAAAAAAAACATTTTGGTGAAATATTTGCTTGTCCATTTAGAGGCCACTTCTTCGCAAAGAGTACTGCTAAGAGTCCTAAGACAGGTTATTAACCTCAATTATTTAAGTAAATGTTGAAGTATTGAAAAGTTGTTCTGGATAACGTGAAGAAACCAGCATGTAACACAATACAAATACATGCTGCACAGAAAAGCGTCTCAGTGATTTGAGGAGTTTTGCCATGGATACACATCCCATAAACAATCATGATGGAGCAGGGTTGTCAGGTCAGGATCAGGCAGTTTCTGATGGCATTTTGACATTAAAATAAGCAACTGTCAGAGAGAGAGGTGGCGAAACAAGGCGGTGTGAGAAAAGGCATGAATTGCCGTGCTGGTGCTGGAATTCCAGCAAGCGTCGGATGACCTGCAGAGGTTACAGGCAGCTGCTATATTTACCCGCTCTGTAATTTGATCTCTCACAACCTCCCCCCCCACCCGTACCCCTGGCTCTGCTCAGTGTGGGGCCAGAGCCCAAACAGCAGTAGCCCCGTCTTCTGAACGCTGAGCCGACAAGCCTCTCTGCTGACCACACACCGCGTTCACCTGCCGCATGACCGGCCAAGCTCACCTATTCGCTCCCCCTCATACAGGTGTGTTGCCTTCTGCACAGGTTCTGTGACACCTTAAGCTCACTGTGGCCCGTTAGGCTGCCTGTCGCTGAATTACATTGTAAGGATTTGGGCCATAATCGTCTTCTCTGGCCTTATCTCTTGCCACGGATGTGTCAGGGTGGAAGTGACAACTCCACAGGCTGTACGTTTATGTCTGCTTTACGTAGCTGCTCTGTGTTCAGATTTTCTGGTTCCTCTGACTTTTCAAAGGATACGTGTATTTATTTACAAGGCTAGGTGGTGTTTTCTTCTACCTCTGGTTGCCGTCCATGATGTACCATGTAATTACTCCTGTTTAGTGTTTCTGAGTTAGCCTAATTACAGAGTTTTAGGCTGGTCTAATCTGGGACACTTAGTACTTTGACTGTTGGTGCTGTACTTACATATATTTTGTTTTGAAGAGACACACATGTACTTTTAAAACCAGTTAGGAGGTCGTCTACTGTGTGCAGCTGATTTGTGCTAGAGTTCGTCCAGGGTGCGGGTGGAATAGCTTGACCATGAACAGCAGACTTCAAGTTCGAATCTCTTCACTCTACACAAAATGTGAGAAATGCTTTAACCAAGCTGAATTACGTGGAACAAAGGAGTCATGTCTCATATTTAATTTTTTCCAGTGGTTTGCTGTCTAATTCAATTTATTTAATTAACCTGTGATTAACACTGTTGGTCAGATGTTTTAGTATCTCAGCTGACAGATTAACAAAACAGGCTAAACTTCATAGGGTGCTGAGGAGATTTCGTAATAAGCATGACCCCTACCACGTAATGAGACAGACATTTGTTTCCTCAGGATTGTGCAACAAATTGCATGTCCAGTAACTTCTGGAAAGACCCGGTGGTTCCCAATTGAATGTCCAGCCCCCAGGAAACATAGTGGCTCCCCACTTCCGCCCCAAAGGGTGTGGTCAGAACCATGTTCTGCCGGGGATGTATCTTGCTAGCCCTGGGGTAATGTTGTTCGTCCTACGTGAGATGTATGCAGATATCGGCTTCCTAGTATTGGATATAGAAGCAGGAGGAAGTGTGACGCTGTTCTGTCAGAGTTTCCCTGACTGTCATGGCCATCTTTATCTGCTCACATTCCAAGATAAATTTAGCTTCCCTAAGAGCTAGAACCAATCCAGCGCTGGAAAACAGCTCCATTCTGTTGGTAGACCATACAATGTGCAGCAGAAATCCACTGTGCTGCATGCTATATAGGTGTTTTACCGCATTTTCAGAATGATTTCTGCTTTCTGTTGGTCACTGTACAAGTACAGACCAGAAGTACTAAATGCTTTAGCTTACTGACTGACGACAAATCCTCTTGGGCAAAAACCCAGTTTGTTTCTGGCGAATGCTTATGGTTAAAGCTGATTCAAGAACTTTGGACTACAGGTGGAATCTGGTTGGAGATTTCAAGGAGGGTGGTGGGGGTTTGTAATGAACTTCGTACTACTGTAGTGGAGAAACAGTCTTCTTCAAGTCAGCAATAGATAAGGTTCTGCCAATATTTAAGTATTGAATATCCAAACACACTGATTGTGCTAGTTGGCCTCTGCTCATTAATATCAGTCATTGTTCTGGTCATATTTGTTTCTGTTCTGGACTGATGAGGTCTGGTCCCTAAGTCCCACCCACTGTCCCTTCTCAGCCTGGATTTGTGCCCCTGTTGGGCTCGGCTGCTTGGATCGGGTTTCTGCTGAGCTGTAGGCCTCCCTTCTGCTTTGGAAAGGCGGGGCATCTGCTTACGGTGGCAAATTCATGTTAAAACACATGCACACACAGCCACACGTTTCTCCCCACCCCATCTCAAGGCTTGAGTGCCATGGACAGATGTGAGCCACAGCCCTCCTCCCAATGGTGAGCTACCCGCCTGAAGCTTAGCCTTCTCTGAGGAGTGCAGTTATGCACCAGAGCAACCGGGATGCCCGCTTTGCCGTGTCACTCATAATGGAGAGTGTTAGAAGAGAGCGGCAGCTGATTTTTGACGCAAAGAGGAGCAGGTATTGCTGTATAGTGGTGAGCAGGGCCCCTTTTTTCAACTACCAACACAGACCGAGGTTCCTGCTCCGGGAGCATTCCTGTTTCTAACCAACTGGCAGAGCTTGTCGACATGTAGTCATGGAAACCACAGCGAGCGGAACCTTCGGCCACATTGAAAGATGAGTCGAGGGACGTGTGTGTGTGTGTGTGTGTGTGTGTGTGTGTGTGTGTGTCTTCCTCAAAGCCTCAGATTGTTTTCTTAGAGACATCACGTCCAAGAATCTCACCACTGACAATGGAGGACGGGTTTCGGCTTGCCTTTGTGTGGGCCATTCTGTGAGTGAGAACGGGTAGGCTGAGAGGTGCAAACACAAGCACTGGGGGTATGGGGGGGGGTGAAGGGGCTGGACTGGGCCGGCTGAAATCTGATGGTGCTGAGAGAGGATGGAACTTCCGAGCTGGACTCTCACACCACGTATTGCTTTGTGTAACCATTCACTTATGAAGGCAGTTGGAAGTTGGACTTTGTTCTACCGCTGGACCCCTGACTCCTGAACCTGGGGAAACTGGACTGATGCACGGCGTCCCCGTGCCAGGGCCGGGGCCAGATTGGCGGCGATCGGTGTGTTTTGGGAAACCTCCAGACCATAGCTACCCGCAGATCCGCCATTTGAATTATTGATGTCCGTGCTGCCTTTAGAGAGTGAGGGGGTGAGAGGGAGATGGGATAAAGAAACCAGAACCTTCTCGTGGCAACCGACACGCATGAGCAACACCAGATACTTTTATTTATTCAGATGGCGCGTATCAGCAGAGGCTGGACCCTCTGCAGAAACATGCTGTGCTGCTCGCACCAGTGGCCCATGTGGCCTCATATAGGTGCTTCCCCTGGCATAGGCAAACAGCATGGCGAACATCACACCAAGCAGAAAACGAAAACTCCCAGGAGCCTGTAATATCACTAATTTTTAATGCATTGATTTGATTGCATCCTTTGGCCAGCAGGTGGCGTAGTGGCTAAGGAACTGAGCTTCTTGTTTCTTCTGGCATGAGGGTGTGCCAGGCCCGTGACTCCCTCACATCTGCTTGGGGGTGAGAGCACCCAAAGTCTCTGCTGTCGCTGCTGTTTCCCAAGTCACAGATTCATGAGATTCCCTTCCTCCAGATATCAGCATTTCATTAAGCATTTATAGGGCCTGATTGAAGGGCCTTTGGTGGGGTTGTGGCAGTTTAGTGACGCGTAGCCACAGGCTGAATTGCACAGGCCCTGTTTTCACAGCTCATAGGTCACAGTAGCAGCAGTTCCTCTTCATATGAAGAGCATGGCCGAGTTGCACCATGATATGGGGCTGAGCGCCACCCTCTCTCTCTCCTGTCTTGCAGTCCATGTGCCCTACCTGTGCATCCCCTGCGGCTGAGATCCCAGCATGTCCCGCGCATCATCTACGGCCAAGCGCTATGCCGGCTCCTCCTACACCACCCACTACGGCTCTTTCAGCTCGTCGCTGAGCTCCTACGGCGATCGGGACCGACTGGTCTACAAGGGGGGCCTGTCTAACTGCACCCCAACCAGCTACCTGAGCAGCACCCGTTCACGCACCTATGGCATCTCAACGGAGCCTGATCGTGGGAGATCCATCCCGCGGACCAACCTGCTGGGGGGCCGCCGGAGTGAAAGCCTGAGTCGGGCTCCAGTGAAGGCATATGGGGAGGGCCTGAGCAGGGGCGGGGCTTACTCCTCCTTTAGCTACACCCCATCTGTTTCCAGTTTCCTGTCCTCCCCACCGACGGCCTCCAGTCTCTCTCTGTCCCGCCGGCGTTCTGCGAGCCAGAGCGACTTGACACACGACTTGGCTTCCCTGGGCCTCGCTGACCCCACCTCCTGCTCCTCTTCCTCATTGTACCCATCCCCCTCATCATCCAGTGGCATCCTGAGGTCGTCATACCACAGCCGGGGCAGCGAGGCAGTCGAGCCCTACAGAGGCTCACATTTCGGAGCCACCCTTCAACGAAGCTCCACGCAGGATGCCATCAGCAACAGCAGCCGATTCACCCCATCCTGGGAGAGAGGCTCTGTCCGCTCCATCTCTCCAACACAGGACTCCTTGGTAAGATACTTTGTTTTTCTCGGTACCAGCTCAATGTAAGTGAGGTAAACAGTAGAGAATGACTTCAGACACCATTTCTAGGTGGGCTTAGATCCAAATATGTTGTTGCAGAACATGTAGACAGCATTTTTTGTGTAACTTTATTTCTGTGAGTCCTCAGCTGTCTTAGTTATTGACAGGTTGACAGGATGCATTGCACCTATTTACCCACAGGGGGCAACAAAACTTTACTTTGCATGTATAGTCTTGGGATTCAGTGTGTGATGCAGTGCTTGTCACAGTGCACGTCAATGCCCTCTGTGTGAATGCAGGTGAATGGTGCTTCTGCCTGACACTTAAGGACACGTGGACTTGTATCGCAGTAACAGCATCTTGACCGAGGCAGGAGACGAGACCCACAAGGTCTAGCTTAGCCGGTTCACCTTGGCTGCCTCTTTCCACTGAAGCTTTTTTGTACAGTATGTCTGCTGAATGGATGGTGATGTTTGAAGGATTAGAAAGTAGTGCAAGAATGCTGCCCGGTGTAATTAATTAAATTATCTGGTAGTCATCAGGCGCTCCTGTTTTGACAGTAGAGGTTTGCTGACATCCCTGATATTGGCACTCTGCTAATACGTATAAATCTACATTAACCCCCTGTAGAGTTTAACTCTGCTTACTGGTAACAATGAAACTCCCCACCTCATAACAAAGCGATCCCAGAGACATGTCCACAGAGAGACCCCTCTGAGTAAAGTCACACAGTTTTTTATTTTGGCTGCTGCTTGGTAACCTTAAATCGTCATCACCCCCACCCCCCATCATAGCTTCTCACCCACAGCAGGTGTAAGAGACTCTGAAGCATTTCTCATGTCAGGGAGGTGCCAAGTTCCAGGCCGCGGGCTGCGTGACGTGCAGGTCACGAGACTTTCGTCAAGCAGTAGAATGTCCGTCTCACACAGACAAGTGACAGTCTGTTATTCATCGATCCACAAAGTTGGAATTATCAGAGCAGGAAAGGGATTTGTCTATGGCTGGTAGCAGTTTTAAGACAGTTTTAACCATTCAAATCAGCCATTTCCTGTGTGAGAGCAAACTACTAACATCTTATATTATAAGGCAGAAGCTTTCTAAACTCATCCAGTATCTCACTGGATGACAACATTGTTGTTTCTTTATTCTGTTTAGCAAACATTTGTTCTTTTTATTTGATCCTTGTTGCTTTTGGAAACACAAGTTCATTATTTGCATTATTTGAATGTTGAAAAAGTCCTGTCCTCCTTTTGGATTGTGTCAAATGTACAGAGAAATTGGCCGCTGAGGTTAAAAAAATCCTTTAGCTCACACGCACATATACACACAAAGCACAAGCTATTTTAGCTTCGAGAGACACTGCAGGAAGTGTATAAGTACGGAACTTAGCACAGACCCAGCTGTCAGCGTGACCTGTATGGGTTCAGGACCACAGCAGTGTGACGCGATGAGATCTCTGCTGTCACCCGGCATCGGTCCCGGTTATCTCGCACCATTATCCAAAGCCTTATTTATGCTGGCGTGTTTTGATCTAATGGCCAGCTTGGCTGGATACTAATAAACCTTGACAAGTTGTGTTATTAGGGTTTATTAAGAGTCAGTAGTGGTGTTTGCTTATTAATGGGGAAGCAAATTTTTGGTCTAAAGCAAAACTTACAGCCAATGTACGCTTATTAATATTGTTAGAATGACGACTACAAAGTCAGCAAAGTTTAATTTCAAATACAGCGATTGTAGTGAAAGAAAGAGAAGAAAGTGGAGGAAATTGATAAAGCTGCCTATGTATGAAGAAAACTGGTCCGATTTGGGTGGTTTTGTCCACTGGCAAGTTCATTCAGTCTGACGGATAAACGGTGACGAAAGCTGGCATCGGCTCCTTTGCCTCATCTGCGTTTGTAAAGACATAAGCTGACGTGCTGCAGTGTCGTGAGCCACATCTGCTTCTCCTCCACTCTGACTTCGAGGCTGCATGGCTGCATCTGATTAGGCCCTCGGTATCCCCCCTCCCAATCACCGTAAAAGCTCATCTGTCCTTGTTTCCATGACGACAGTCTGCCCCCTAGACATCCCTAAAGCAGAGACGAAGATATGGTACGTCTAGAGCACCCCATGTACAATGTACATAAAAATCTTGGTGTGGAAGCTCTTGTTGATATGCGTGATCCTGTAGTGTCCATGCTGAATGGAAGAGGTGTGCCAGTGTGTTTCTGTACGTTTAAAAGTCGCAGCAAACAATGAATCAGAGCGCCTTTACCTTTATGATAATTCATTTAGCAAGCTACTGAAAAACACAGTTCCATTCCTACGACTAGGTCATTAAGCGAATTGGTCGATAAGCGAGGAGATGCCCCTTACCGAAATTTCAAGCATACTGTACTGGTAGTGGGTTTGTGTCAACCATCTTTAGATATTGTTTTAATGTCACCTTTGCACCGTTTGTAACATTTTTAGTATATTTATAAATGTTTATACAGTAGTGTACTGTATACTGATGCCACGCTGCCGTTTCCATGACCAAAGTTCTTGGATAGTGTACAGTACCAACTGGTCAGAGAGCTGGTCGTAAGACTGCGTGGTCGTTAAACAGGAATGTCGTTTGGGTCAGGTTCAAATAGTGTCCGTCTGGCTCAGGGTTGAGCATGAGTTTAACCTCTGTGATATTTCTAGAGGTTTCAGAGTGGTTCTGAGAAATACTGGGGCTGGAACCCAGGCCTGATCAACAGGGAATACAGTAAATAAGACGCTCATTGGTGTAACCAGGGTTCCTGTTTGGTGTTGCTGCCGCCACCCTTGGGGTTTTTCAGTGCTGGCTTATCTGAGGTCACTCTGATTCCATAAATCCACTGGCTGCTACCTGCGGCACTTGAGTGAACTGGAGTCCATAGGGAACAACAGCACCGCCAAGGTATCAGGTATCCTGGGGAGTTGCGTAAGGAGGCAGAAACAGCTGCAGTCTCCCAAATTCCACGCTCATCTTTGACGTACGATTTCTGTAAATAGTTACCATGGGAAGATGGGTATCTGTCAAACTCTAGATTTTAGTGTTGGATATATATACATAATCCAACAAAATTATTAAAAAACAGAACAGGTGATACAAGAAGCATTTATGATTTAAATGAATTTACATGCCAAACTGAAATGAAATTTATTTTTTATTTTAGTTGAAAAGCTAAAATTCAATTAAATCAGTTACACTCACCGCTAATGCCAAGAGCTCTAATTTGGACTAAAGCTAAGAACTCCAAGTTAAAAGATCCCATACCAATGGGCTAAACTGAACAAACAGGCACAGCATTTAAAGTTACAAATCTCAATTTGAAAGTTACATCATCTATAACAAGCAAAGTCACTTCTGAGACTGTGAGTTCACTGATAAACTAGCATTTAAACCTGGACAGTAGCTTTTGGTTAAACTGTCAGGTTTCCTTATGAAATGAGTGACTTGCTGATGTTTCGAAAGTGCCAGGTTCTAGATCATTCTGTATGACTGACTCACACTTCCAACCTTACAAATTCTCATCTTAAAAAGTGTTTAAGGTGTGTCAGTTTAATAATGCTCACAACGGGATAGTCGTGTTATTTTCTAAATATTTTGTCTATTTCTGCATTTTAATATGCAAATAAAAGTTAGATGGGTGTTGCAACTTTGCTCTAATAACAAAAGGTCAAAATCGACATTGGAGATGGTATCTCAGAAGCCGTTCAGTCAAGGGGAAGTCAAATTAACCAGCTTCCATGGGAATATGAGCACATAGTGAAAATACGAATCAAAAGTAGCAACAAAAATTGGTGGGGGAAAAAAGCAGTTGTTCTAACAGCCATGAGTGTTTTATGGGTAAATCAGTGCGAATTCAGTACATTTCAAAGGTCACGACTGTAGAGACTGCTAACAAGGTGTCTAAGAGGAGTCCAACATGATACAGAATGGGTCAGTTGCCAAGCAGGACGACAACCTTGCATCTCATAATTGTTCCAGCACTCAGCAGAACACATCTTGTTGGTGGGTGACTAAAGACAGTTTACTCCTCCTTCGAAGCTACCCGAGCTGGAAGACCTTCCTTTAGGACACCGATGCCAAATTCTTGATTTATAACCCGGAGTTTAGCCCGTGATGGGCCCGGGAGCCTGGGATGTTGTTCTGTCGGAGTTTCCACTGGGTGTCGCGTTAAATATTTTCTGGAGATTTTGCTGTTACTTGCTAGTACACCCTTTACAACTCTGGAAGTGGCGCAGTTACAATAACACCCCATCCGCAGACCAAGCCCTAAGTCACATGAGAAGTGAAGTGTTTTCATCCCGGTTTATGTAATCAGCTGGCTACCGAATCTGTGTTTATGCAACAGGGTCTCAGCGGAGAGCCGGGCAGAGCCGCTGGCTGTGTTGAGCCTCAGCCTCGCTCACACGCAGGTCGCGGACGGCGCTCAGGAAAGCGTGCGGTGCCCGAGTCACCGCCGAGTCCTCGCTTCCTAACGGCCGTGTGCAGATGCAGGGCTGGCTAATTGGGGCGCTTGTAAACGAATTCCCCGCAGACCGATTAGCGTGTTGTTGCTCAGGATTCTTTACATGCTGGAGTTGGATGTAGAGTGACCTCGCCGCGGCGATGACTGATGAAAGCGGGGTGTTTAACTGTGTTCCGTCCCATTCTGATGAGAGCGTTCCAGATCATTCTGGACGGTGAGGACAGAAGGTATACAGCATCCGCAGATTTTTGAGGACCTGGAAAACCCAGAATGACCTACAAACGGGCTGTGTACAGCTGGAGTTTTTAAAGACAGAATTGACATTTGACTGGGTTTTAGGGTAGAGATTGTATGGAATTCATTTGGCTCCCCAAAGCGTCGTTGCTTATGTAATGATGCAGATTCATGATGCAGAGTGACCGAGCATATGGGAGGAAAACTGCTACATGGAGATGGTTGTTATGTAAGGTCCAAACTACCTCTCGGCTCCCATCCACCACAAAACACACACGTATATAAGTGTGTCCTTTCCGCGTGAATCGCAGCTCCATAAAATAAATTATACTAAGGTTGTGGGGATTTGCTGAAAATGTTACACTCGTCATTTTAGTAGCCTGTCCACTGGATTTTAGTTTCTGTTCTTTATTCATTAAACAAATGTGAATAAGTGGTATATTTGATTGGTTACAGTAACAAAGTTCAAATATAGATGCATTGTAACCTTATTATTTTTAATCTTCATTTATTACCAGTATTCCTGTCCCGTTGTTGTGCTGTGAAGCACGAACCCTAGTGCGAGGACTAGGCAATCAAAGGTGTGAAATGACGGTGTGCTGTAACAGTAAAGGAATATGGAAATTCACCATTACCTCTCAAATATGGGTGTGAGCTACCCTTTTTTAATTAATATGGCTGATGGATTCAGCTGAAAGGACCCGTGAAATCGAAGACCACCATTTCTGGTCATCCAAAATGTGCACAATTCCTCCCCATGTTTCTTTTTGTTTTCTGGGCAGTTATTTAAACGGTTAACTATGGCTGAATGTGACATTGCTTTACCGCAGCGCCATGAACTGATTTGACTCGTTTGCAGACGATCAAATACGGATACGCCGCGTACTGCAATAATTCAGGGGGTTTGGGGATCTGAATGAAACTTTCTAGGTCTCCCCCCGGCAGAAACTATGAAGGTGAAAAGGGACTCAAACCGTGATCTCCGCCTGTTTGACGTCTGAAAAGCAGGAGACTGTGACGTTCGCAGGAGGGGGGGATTCAGTAAAAAGCCGACCCAGCACCTTCTCATGTCATTTTCAACTAAAAGCTAAGAAGGTTTACTTATCAGGGGTGCTATCGTCACATCGTTTATTCAAAACGTATTTAGATGCCTTTATTTGTATATGTTAATCCATTTATTATTATATGCGTGCGTATATTTGTAAGTACCCAGGAACTGAGGGTGCATCGTTTTAGAAACTGAGTGTAGTCACTCAGCTTGCTGTTTTGCACAGCACTGCGTTCGCCTCGTGTGCTGCCGAGTTAAATCCTTAACGAAGTCGTCTGTGGATATATAATTTACAAGTGATACACGTAAAAAGTGCAGGATCGGGCGAAAACAGCACATCAGAGAAAGACGGAGAATCTAACTCGTCGTCTGGCGAGCTGCAGGCGACAGTCTTTACATGCGCAAACAAGTGCGTTTATCTGGAGGTGAAAGCGCATCTTGGTCATCATGCCCAGCCTGCGACAGTCCTACACGGTGACTATTCCTGAGGAGCCCCCGATACCCGCTTTCCCCTTCCTGAAGCAGGACCTTCGGAGAAAAACGTCCACTATGTCCGGCTCGGTGTTGGTGTCTGCCTTTGTAGGGCTTCTCATTAATCAAGCGAAGGTAAGCGCGACCAAGGACCTCCACACGCAGGTGGAAACATGTATTTTCATGATAAAGAATTTACAGATGCTCCGAATTCATAAATTCATATCGATATTCATTCGTTTTTTAAGCCTTACTTTTTTTTTTTTTGATCGCCAACACCCGAGAGTAAATTAATATACAGGTCCGGCGTTAATGTCGAACCATTTCATGTAGCCTATATTGATCTCACTTGCATCGTGTGTTTTCAAATACATTTTTTTTTCATTAACTGTGTATCCCAGTATTTTGAAACTGCAGTGTGTCTCTCGATATAGCATAAATGAATCAGCAACAGTTGTTTGTGTAGTTACTTGAATTGCTGAGTGATGTTGAGGCTTAACGGAGATGACAGATCCTTTTTCGGTGTCCGCAGCTGAAGGTTGAACCAAATAGCGACACTCTATAAGTTGGGTATGGTCTTGCGTTGCAGCAGAGCTCCCCATTTGTGAGTTTGTTGGTATTGCTTTATTTTTGCGTGACAATATTTTTTTGGCTGGTGGGTTTAAATCACTCGTGTCCAGATTTCAAGACCTGCTCCACTTTTGGCCCGATCAGTTACTAGTCAGCAGTCCTAGCCCTGCCTAATCCGGTCTCTGGTCACTAATGTGGCTGCTGGTAACCGGTCACTCCAGTCCCTGGTCAACTCCCTGCATCTTGCCTACGCTTGCACTATGCCCTTGGCTCTCCTGCTGGAGTGATTTTGAGTGTTGCTCCATCAGCAGAAAGTCAGAGCTGCTGTCACACCTGATGTACCTATGCAACAAACATTTTTTCCTACTAAGTAATAAACAAAAACGGCTGTAATTGCCTGTGTTCCTTATTGTCATAGACATGTTTGTGTAATCACAACAGTCGCTTTGAAGTCCTTTCTACATAAATATATTGTTTATTTACTGTACATTTTCCCCTCATTTTTATTGTAATTGCAAAGCTTCAACTGCATCCTATGAATGAATCCCACAAGCTGACAGCGTTTTGGTACTCTAGGCTGTGAGGCTTAGGTACGTCTCTCAGAGTGCCGCTCATTAAAGAGGCTAACTCCCCCATCCCAGCGCAGAACCGCCTCTTCTCCGCAGAGAGGCTATGAGGCATCCCACACATGATGGAAGCGTGTTAAATACTCAGTGTTGTAGGGTGAACTTGCAGTGGGCGTCTGCGTTTAGCAGTTTCAGCTCACATGTGGCATGCTCAATCAAACAATGTGATGTCACTTGACTCTACTTTTGTTTTGTTAGTTTGGGCTTTGGTGTTGGTGTGATTTCTTAGTTGTTCTAGTGAGTGGTGATACATGACCCTGGTGTCCTTCATTCCAGGACAGCTCATTTTTATGGTTGTTATATTCTGTTGTTTTTTTTTGGAAGATGATTTTGCTTACAGACTAGCTTACCTAGCAGGGATTTAATGAGATAATCAAAATTTAACCTGTTTTTATATTAAAATTAAAATTGCTAAACCACTGTGCCCCCAGCTGGCCATACATGCATACTGCAAAAGACTTCATCTCAGTGTCTCTTACCCACAGCCCATCTGTGTTGTGACGGAATGACAGATGCTGAGTCTCTTAGGGGCCCGGTAACAGGAATATCCACCTCCCTTCAAGATGTACTCCAGCTAGTTATTTAAACAGAAAGGGGCTCCCAGGCAGAAAAATAAGATGGTGCTTCTTATTTGCAGGTCCACAGCAGACTTGCACATGCAGCATTTGACCTAAACAACTGATATTCATTTGAAGATGGTTATTACTGATCATGTGGTAAAGCCATTTTACAGTCACCTCTTGGACTGATTGTACTTTTGTCATGTTTGGTGTAAGCATGTCGAAGAGGCGAGGCGTTTCCTCACCGTTTGTTGTGGGAACTCAATACAGGCCCAGACTCTCCAGTACTACAAATGTGGCCACCAGTATTGGTACCCTTCCGGTTTTAAAAAAGAATCACGACCTTCAATGACATGTTGAAACTGACAAAAGTATCTATGCCATTTCCATTTGTTTAATTATATGATATGTTAAGTTGTACATCTAATGCACAATGTCTGTTTTACGGAATAAAGAAAGGTAGATGCCAGTTTTGTCGGTTTCAACTTATTTCACAAAGCGTGATTCCTTTTTAAATAGTACATCATCAGGACAAAGTAGTATACAAACGGAATGCATCACACCTTCAGTAGTCTGAACAAAGTCTTGTCAACATTTCTGCCTAATTCCTGTCGCAGTTAACCTGGGGGAGGTCAGTTTGCACTGAGCCAGAGCAACCAAGATGGGGCCGGTTATGAAAGCAGGATTAGTTCTTTCCTCACCTTGTTCTGAGTAGCACTTAGGTGACCCACTTCTGACCATATGGTCACTTGGGGGGAGGGAAAGAGAGACGGTGGGAGAGAGTCGTTGTGTGTGTGGGGTGGGGGATTTATGATGGGGCACTGTATGAAATACTTGTGTGTTTATGCAGAAGTACAGACATCACCGGTATGTATAGTCACACAATCAAATATACAATCACAAGCTTAATACCAGACACTGCAGTGTGGTTTCTGGGTAAGACAGCGAGGTGAAGTGTACTCAGCAAAAGTCACAGAAATTTGACGTGAAACTGCAGTTCAAGTTTAATTCCTTCGATGGTGTGGTGTGTTAAATCTTTGGTAATTTTACCTCAAATTCAACAGTGAGGCTGTGCACTAAATGCTATCCTTGTCAAGGACCGTCAGGTCCAAACCTGCTAAAACTGGGTCAGATACCTGGCCCTTGATGAGTGACCGGAGACGAGAGGCAGCTCAGGCTGGGATCAGACTTGGAAAACGAGAACAGAATTGCAAAAAAATGGCTCCAGTGTTCACAACATTGTTGTATCACGGTAGTAAGCGTAGTAGCCCTCGTCGCTGGAGTGTGACACGCGTAGCCAAAACGAGTGTTCGCTCATCATCAACCTGGCTAACTGGCTTCAGAAACCAAATGTGATGGAGTCCCACCAGTCATCAGATTGGCATTGGATGCCAGTAGAAGGCCCTCCACTGAACCGGCAGGTTGTTTCACACTCTGTATGAGTAACCACCAATGCGCTAGGGCTACAGTTACTGATTGACAGTGCTTGTGAGGGATGGTCAGTCCTGGTCCTGCTGTGAGCATGTAGCCTTGTGCTAACAGCCCTCTTATATAAGGCGTTCTCTTATGTAAACATCCTAGCAGCTGAACACGACTTGGTGCATCTCTGTTAGACAGATGTGCCATCAGCAGCTTGACGTCTTTGACGAGAATGTGAGGCTGTTACAGGAAAATGAATGTCACTTGTCATATCCTTCCACTTTGTTGGATCTCAAAGCAATGTATCAAGCCAAATTAAGTATGCAGTGCTTTTTAGATTCTTCGATGCCTGCTGGAATGTTTCCCTGCCCTTTGGGGTGAAGCATCCTCCAGATGAACAAAAAATAGGCCAGAACACAGCTTCCTACTCCCTGTAAAGCTGTATAGAATCCTGAACCCTTTAACCAAGGTGCCCTGAAAATACAGGGCTGCTGAATAATGAATCCTGAGCTGTCAGAAGTAAACACAAACAGGGTCTTCACAAACCAGGCTTGGCTCCACGGAGGGACCAGGTTGGGCCTGACCTCCTCAGCCACGATCTTGGCTTACTGCAACATTGGGCTAATGCCAACCAATCACAGATTTTTTTTTAAAAGATTATTGTAAATAGGGAGGAAGCAAGCTGACTTTATGAATGTCGCACCCAAGCCCCCAGGCCCCTCTAGCAAATCTTGGGGCCCAATCTACATCTCAGAGCTGGTGTTGGGCCTGCCTCACATCTGCTTCGATGGTGTGGCACAGGTGCCATTTTGCCTGCCAATTGGCACCCCCGTCAGGTAGTCACGGGGCAGACAGGCTCCACCTGCTTTGACATGGGCATTGCAGTGCTGCTGTTTTTCTGGACTGCTTACTCTGAAATCTGTGGTTATTTACTTCGGCGGGGAGCAGATTGAGGATGAGAAATGATCGAGAGGCAATGCTGGAGTGTAAACTCCCAAGGCCCCCTCCGGAAGGTGAGGGTTTGAGCACTGGCAGGGTTCGAGCTGCTGTTACAATCGTGATTCTTTTTAGGTAGATAGGTATGCAAAATAGTTTCACTTAACTGTCTCATCATTATATTTTTAATCCACTTTTACATTACTACATATTCTTTAAATGTTCTTCTCGTGAGGAATATTATGGAATTCCCCATTTTGATATTTTTCCTATAAAAATAATCACCTTTATTTCCCACAGAACTCCAAGAGTACCCAGGGCCTGGTGGGGCTTAGGAACCTGGGAAACACGGTGAGTCCTGGGTCAGGGCTGCTGCCAGGGCTCCAGCCAGCCTGAGCTTAACCTGTAACCCAGAGACGCGGAGCTGCCTCCTGCTATGTGAGGCATCCTCAGTCTTTCATTTAGAGCCTCCTCGGGGGTTCCCTGCTCAGCACAAGTCTGCATTCCTCTCCCAGCATCGTGTTCCGCTGCATCTTAGTGCTTGGTGTTTAGCATTAGCCGCCTCCTAGCTCTAAAACTACCCACAGAGAGGGTCTTCTCCAGGCAACGAGCTCCAAAACCAGTGCTCCAAAAATAAACCAACGCCCAGCGCTCAGGCATTCAGCCAGGCTTCGTTCCCATTTTCTGTGTGTAGTCTGTCTCTGCCTGTCCTGGTTTGAGCTAATGTTATTGAGCAGGAAGTGCAGGTCATAAAGGGGTGGGACTTCCCCAGTTAATTGCCTCTGCTTCCTGTCTTCCCAGTGCTTCATGAATTCCATCCTCCAGTGTCTCAGTAACACTCAAAGCCTGCGTGATTACTGCCTGAACAACAGCCACCGCCGGGAGCTGAACAGTAACAGCCGAGGAAATGCCACACTTATGGAGGGTGAGGATAAAACGTGTGGCCACCTCCTCTGACTGTTACACCACACACACATGTAGATATAGAGACAGCCTGTTAGTGTTATACCACCCACACACACACCCTCTTAGTGTTATCACACGGATGCTCAGACACAAGCACACACAAACACACACGGACTTTTACTTTCTTGTGCTGACCTCCTTACTGCTCCACCCAGAATTTGCGAGGCTCATCCGGACGCTGTGGACGTCATCAGGCAGCGATGCTGTCAGTCCCTCCGAGTTCAAAACGCAGATCCAGAAATATGCCCCCAGATTTGTGGGCTACAAGTGAGTGCTGCCCTCAACCCTCATGTGCCGTCCCGGATACGTGCTTCCACACAGAAGCATAATTTTTTTAACCATGACGCCACCTGCTGGCTGGTTTTGCACCAGCTGAATCTGAGAATCTTTCCCTATCCAGTCAACAGGATGCCCAGGAGTTCCTGCGTTTCCTGCTGGATGGTCTGCACAACGAGGTCAATCGGGTCGCTGTCCGTCCCCGGGGGCATGTGGAGGACCTCGACCACCTGCCGTAAGTTGACCTCCTCTAGGTTCGACCGATCAGCGCCTGCAGAGACCTCCAAAAAGTCACATCTGTTCTCCTCTGCCTCCTCTCCACCCCACTGCAGGGATGATGAGAAGGGAAAGCGCATGTGGAATCGGTACCTAGAGAGAGAGGACAGCAAGATAGTGGGTGAGCAGACAACTCAAACTCCCTGTGGGAGTCAGGGGTTTAGGGTGGGTGTCACAGGTTAGGGTGTGTATGCATATTAGAGTTTGTGTGTGGTATAGTGGTACATGGTTGTGTGTGGAATAACATTAACATTCTGTACATCTTAGTGTGAGTAACCGTATGTTAGCAACCATAAGAAGTCATACAAAAAACTGTACTTTTCACTCCTTCTTGCATATTGGATATTAAATATGTGAGTGTTGTTAAAATTTTATTTAGCTGTAGTTTATTATTCCACTATGCAGTAGGGTCATTCAAAACCCTGAGCAATAATTGTGATAAGAATGGTTTCCTATGTTCTAATTTAAACTGCCCTTAACACGCATATATATGTGTGTGTTTGCGTGTGCAGCCGTGTGTAAGTCTGATCACCCTATGTCTCTGTACAGATCTATTTGTAGGCCAGCTGAAGAGCTCGCTGACGTGCAGCGAATGTGGTTACTGCTCAACAGTTTTTGACCCCTTCTGGGATCTGTCCTTGCCCATCGCTAAGGTCCGTACTCCATACCCGATGCCCAGGTAGCTTAGGTAGCAGTGTGCCGCCTGTCATATCGGCTGCATGGTCTCTGACATGTCTCCTGACTGTCCCCCTGCAGAAGGGCCTCGGTGAGGTCAGCCTAATGGACTGCATGAGGCTGTTCACCAAGGAGGATGTGCTGGACGGGGATGAGAAACCAGTGGGTCCTCCAACTCCGCCCACGCCACCAGGATCAGCGAATCATGAGTTGCCTTAAGTCGTCACCTGACTCACTCTCTCTTTCTCGGCAGACATGCTACAGGTGTAAGGCTCGAAGGAGATGCACCAAGAAGTTCACCATCCAGAGGTTTCCCAAAATCCTGGTGCTACGTATCCATTTCGGCATGAATATGCCTGCCGTTGCATGCTGATGGGTTCATGCTCAAACCCATCATTAGTATGTGGAGGGGGTTCTTTTGTGTACTGTGTATATCCCATGGGCTCAACTTCCTTGACTGATCCCTTTGCCAAGATCTTAAGAGGTTCTCTGAAGCCCGGATCAGAACCAGCAAGCTGTCCACTTTCGTCAGCTTCCCCCTGAAGGACCTGGACCTTAGGGAGTTTGCATCAGAGAACAGTGGTGAGTCACATGATCTTACTCACCTATGTGGAGGAGGGCAACACCTGTGGTGGTGTGTCAGGCTGACTTTCTGCCCCCC
The DNA here is from genome assembly GCA_009936485.2 of Gymnarchus niloticus. Classification (NCBI taxonomy): domain Eukaryota; kingdom Metazoa; phylum Chordata; class Actinopteri; order Osteoglossiformes; family Gymnarchidae; genus Gymnarchus; species Gymnarchus niloticus. The sequence goes on along the minus strand of JAACJT020000031.1, from coordinate 2,968,855 downwards.
TCACTTTAGTGAATGCAGTTTACAACCTGTATGCAGTGTCCAATCACTCTGGCACAACCATGGGGGGTCACTACACTGCCTACTGCCGTAACCCCACCTCCAGCGAGTGGTACACCTTCAATGACTCCAGGTACGAGTCCATTTACTCACTGTTCCTCCAGGTGGAGGCCCCAGACATGGTCAGCATAGGATGAAAGCTGAGCCAGGCAGCCTTTGCCAGTACCATTTAGAGCAGCAAATTAAATTCAAGACTCACCTGTTTATTATTATGGTCTCTCTCGCTATAGATCTGTGGTCCACTAGAGGGCACACATGGCCCAAAAAAATACTGCGTTAAAGGGACAGTCAGGCAGCCTAGATTTTCCATCCATGTTGTCTTAGTTATGGTGGCTGGCCAAGGCACTCTGAAGTCTTCTGTGCAGTCTTCAGTGAATGCCGCCCCCCCCCCCCCCCCATGACATGGTGCCCGTCATGTTCCTGGCCATCGCTCCCCCAGCAGTACCCTACCTAGAGGAGCCTGATGGAAAACATGGGGGGGCATGTAGTGGTAGCTATGTGACGGCCCCAGCTTCATGTGCTTTTATTCACCGCCCCCCCCAGAGTTACACCAATGTCCTCCAGCCAAGTGCGCAGCAGCGATGCCTACGTGCTGTTTTACGAGCTGGCCACCTCCTCACGGATGTGAGACCCCCACTAAGGATGAGGGGGAGGACGAGATGGGGCAGGAGCCGGACCCTTTGGGACTGATCGCGCTGATAAGGGACTACTCCACACCCCCCAGCCCCCGACGCCAGGGAGAGACTGCATCCGTTGGAAAGACCGCTACGTCCAAGATGGACATTTTGCAGGGAAACCTGTTCCCCTGACTCACTCAGTCACTGTCATTCATCTCAGTCACACACACACTGTCTGAGTACAGTGGGGAGGGAGTTTGTCTGTGAGAGGGAAGGCATGGCACAGGCAATAACCAAGAGGGCGCAGTCGTGGAAGTTTCTGGAAGCCTCCTGTCTATGCACTGCAGCTGCAGCTACAGCTCTCCTCTTCAATGCGCCTTCTTTACAGGATCGTTGATTTAAAAAAAAAAAAGACATTTGATTTTTCTCTTAGATTTTTCTTGTTGGTTTTTGTATTTGTAATCTCACTCAACATGGAAGATGGTCAGGTTTGCAGTGCCCCCTGCTGGGGATAGAAGACAATTGAGACTGTCTCTGAGCTTCAGACAGGTCACAGTGGCTGATCGCACTCCAACATGTCATCTCCCCCCCAGGTGGCGCTGTTTTGTCCAAAGCCTCCATTAGGTTCTGAAGGCTGTCCTGTAACTCGTGTTTTATCTGTGTGGCTGCTACTGATGTTTTTAAAATGCTGTGAAAATGAGCGACAATCCAAGGTACACAGAAAAATGTCCTGACAGTATGAACTTAACATGCCATTGAACAACATGGAAAAGAATGTTTTAGAAACAGCGCAATTGTCTATTTTTATATTGTGATGCAATATAGAGAATGTAGGACACAGTGGTGCTGAACACGACCCATTACTGTTTTTGGTTAAATTAACAGGTGACAGAATAGACTTTTATTTATGCTTACTGGTGATAATGTGATCAGTCACTTTTTAACTGTGGCAGTCTAAGAAAAAAAAAATTATATACAGTATATATATATATATATATATAAATAAACTTTTAAAAAAAATCTCATTGTAGTGAAGCCTTTATACATTCAGATATGAAACAGTTCTCATGTAGTAGATTCAGCTTAAGGATGGCGGTTGAGTGATGACAGTAGCATCCAGTTAAGGAGAGATGGGAATGGCCCATTACCATGGTGACTGGCAGTGGTGGGTGCTGGGGTGGGAATGGAAGCAGTCATGGGCACGGGTTGGTTAAAATGTATGGATTGGACCAGGGTGACTAGTGTCTCATCTGGACCCATGCTGCCTAACTGGAATGTGCTCAGACTGCTGGAAATAATTTAGTTTACTTTTATAGTGCCTTTCACAACACACTTGTCCCAAGGCACTTAACAGGTGTGTGATAATTACAATGATGAATAAGGACAAGGCCAAAAAAAGAAGAGATTCTGTACCTACAGGTAAAAAATGTAGGACTAGGCCTGAATTAAAGGTAATGTTATGAGCTGCTATGTTTTACAGCTTTGAGGTGAAGCAGCCTCTTCAGCTGCTGATGATTCTGATGGGGGGGTCAGGGTGGCTGTGTTTACAGACTAAACGGGGGCAAATAAATGAGCACTGAGGGGGGTTCTACAAAGGTCAGAGTGGTACGTGCCAGGTCTTCAGCACACCACAACAAGCAACTTGGCAGCCACATGCCTCAGCAGGGTCTTCTTGGGTGGGAGACTATCACAAGGCTGCTGCAAGACTCGGCAACACAGGGACAGATGCAGTTGACAGGCACAGCAGCGATACCCTTGAGTTCTGATGACGCTAAGCTACAGCTGGTGTTAAAGCAGATGGCACCAGCTGTCGTGTAGACCAACAGCACAGAAATGACAGAGATGCAGAGGAATACAAATACCGAAAGATTCTTTGTTTTACTCTGAATTTGGGTTAAGAATTATTTCAGAAAATATGCAGCTATTTGGATGGGTGAACAAATAAAACGTGATTTTTCTACATAAAACTCCATACAGAGGTCTAATAGCACTAAATAACAAAATTAACAAATAAAGGCCCATCAGAGCTCATCACTACTGTCAAGCTCGATTAGAACAGCAAATACTGCCTTTCCGGAAAGGTTTTCAGGCCAAATGCTGAAATGAGACATCAGTAACATTTGACTGCAGTGTGCCATTTTGTGGTTGAGAAAATTTGAGTTCAGTTCAAGTTGAGCTGATTCATTAACCTTAGGAAGAACTCCAAGGTCTTTTTCCTACTTTAGCTACACTTCAACATTACATATTTACAACAGGTAACTCGTTTAATAAAACATGTTCCTCCAATGCATCATTACATAATCCAACAGGCACAAAACTGAACTCGATTTTATGTACAGGATTGTAAAAATTAACGGTTCAGTCTACAGCTGCGGCGGAGTGCCCTTACAGCTGGGCAATCTTCTGCTGCAAGGCCGTCCTGATCTCCACGCTCTCTACGTTATCCGTGATGGAAGTCAGGAAGCGGCGCATATTGTCCAGCTGGATGGCCAAGCTACTGACCGGATGGGCCTCCAGCACGGCCTGGCAGTGTGTAACAATCTCCAGGGCGCACAGAGACAGCGGCTCGGCCGGACCGGGCAGCATCACCTGCACGTGCAGTGTATGGCAGAAGACCTGAGTCAGAGAGAACAGCACTTCCGCGCCACCATCGTCACGGCCAGCGGCCACGTCTGCTAGCTTTTCTAGTAGCGACGATGTGATGTCCCGGATGGCAGTAGCATACAGCCTGCTCATGTGTGCCACACTTCCGGCAGGCAGCCAGGCTGTGCAGCTGGGGCCGCAGAGCAGCTGGAAGACACGCAGGAGCAGTACGGATAAGCGCAGCTCACAGGCCATCAGTCGGAGGTCCAACAGGGGCAGGAAGTCGACATATTCCAGAGAGTATGGCACGTAGAGCTGACCGGAGCTCAGAAGCCCACGCACCAGCACCAGCAGCCTGGCCCACTCCTCCAACGTGCACCAGGGCAACACCTGCGTTAGTGCCACCAGCAAGCCCTTACTGAACATGTCTACGTCCTCCACGCAACCCTGATCCAGGGTCAGTCGGCTCAGCAGGTTCTCCTGGACCGAGTCTGAGAGACAGCAGCACTCAATCCAGGCCAGCAGCCCTGTACCCAGCCCATATTGGGGTAACTTCAACCCAGACCACTCCTGCTCTGGCAGGTCACAGACCTGCAGCAATGAGTTTGGCACCTCATTTTTGAAGTGAGCGCCCCACACTGGCTGGAGGCGGAGGCGGATGGTCCAGTCCAGGGTTTCGGTTTTGTCATAGAGCCAAGAGAGCGCTCTGGACCATGTGTCAGGGGCGGAGGCCACCTCTCGACCCACCAGCCCTGCCAGCACCCCCAAGACCTGGATTAGCAGCTCTTTGGACTCCATGGAAATGTGAAGGGCACCCTCTGCTGGCTCCTCCCAGCACCTGCAACTGTCATCCAGAAGCAGGCCAAGGGTGAACAGGAGGGGGAAAGGGGAGCAGCTCATGACCCAGTGAGTCCCACCAGGCCGACACTCCAACTTCAGGGCTGCAAGAAGTAGCTGTAGGCAGAATTCCAGCCTACAGGGAGTCTCTGAGGGTGACCACAGGTAAGGCAGGACAAAGGTGCGTACAACCTCCTCAGGGGCCAGCAAAGCCTCCTCAGCTGTTTCCTGGGTCAGCATACTAGGACCCATTAAGGCAACGACAAAATTCAGGAATTGCTCCTCCTCTCTGGAAGACGACAGCTTTCCCCACACAATGTCCCACAGACAGTAGCACAGCAGGCTCTCCCCTCTCTGACCCTCCGTCTCTCCATCCCCAGCATGGGGTTGGCGGTACCTCAACCCTGGGAGTTGCTGTAGGATGCAAGCCAGTAAAGAATGGGCACCTAGGTTCACCACAGCCATGTGGCAGCAGCGGCGCAAGGTAGCCTCAGGGTCCTGGAAAGCCATGCGAGCCACAGCAGATACGGCAAGGCTCAAGTTGCTGTCAGTCTTGCTCTGAATGATGCTGTTGAAGGCCAGATTGAGCTCCTCACTGAAGCCTTCAGACAAGGCCCGGGGCAGGAAGCTGCGCAGTCCCCCTTTTCCCCAGGAGACCAGTACCTCTGCCAGCGTCTCGTTCTTGCAAGGCAACGGAAGCTCCGAGAAGATCTCCACGATGATGGCCCTCAGCTTCCTACATGGCAGAACGTCGGTCTCCAGCTGGCACATCACAGCAAGAGTGGAGAGCAGCTTCAAAACCAGATCTTTGTGCTGAAAAACATTTTTGTTCCTCTCCAAGCAGCCAATCCACTCAGTCCCACTGGAAGCCCAGCTCAATTCAGAAGCAAACCTGAGGGCCACATCTGCATATCCTTCTAGGTGATGGTCAATGATTGCCATGGCAACACGAGCCATCTCTGTAGAGCTGCATTCTGGTTCAGGGAGAGAAAGCACCTCCAAGTCCTTCAGCTTATCTTTCAGGTCACTCACATTTTGCCACTCAGCTTCTGCTAGACAGTCAGACGCCAGCAAGTCCTGCAAGGCAGAGATCACGAGAAGCAGGCTACGTTTCAGCCGGAGGGTGGCAGAACTTAGCACCTCAGTGTCTGGAACCTTCAGCAGCCCTCGAGTGCGCCATGCCTGGGTAAAGGCAAATGTGGCCTGCAGGGTCTGCAGCAGGGATATCCCATTTGTCTGGAATGGCGAGGGGCTTCTGCTACTGGCTAGATCTCTCTGGGCTTTTCTGATGACTTCCTCCAGTCTCATTCCTGCTGCCTCATCACAGGCCTCCTGTAGATGCACCTCCCAGGCGAGGCTGTGTAAATCCAGCTTTCCCAGGGTTGCATGGTCTAACAAGAACGACGTGTATAGAGTTTCCAGGCAGTTGGAGAGGGCAAAGCAGGCCAAGGCAGGAGTGTCTATGTGGGCCTCCATTTCTCTCAGTGCCAGGAAGAGCAGTGATGCAACACAGGATGGAGAACGGGGAGCATCTGGGTCTGTTTTCAGCCGCTTAGGAGCTTGTGGCAAGAGGTCACTGGAGGGGCTGAAGTAGCGGACACACTGTGCTGCAAAAGCCTGGTCCAGACTTTGCTGGTCAGGTCGCCGATCCTTCCACAGCTCCCACCACACCTCCAGCAGGAGCTGGGCATCATCTGGAGAGCTGTCCTGTGTGAGGTGTCCAACCAGCCTGCTGAGCTCTGAGCACAGGAGTGATGCAGGGAAGCACTGTAGCAACTGAGCATACGTTCTGAAGCAGCCCATTGACTGGACCAACTTGAAAAGAACCGTGCGGTTTATGCTAGGAAAAGCATTTTGCACCGAAAAGAGAGGGTCTTCCCGCCACCTTGTGTCACTGTCTTCCCCATTCTCCTCCCCCAAAAGTTTGCTCCACAAAATACATATAAGCTTTTTTTTCCAGGAAGTGCCGTCCGGAGTCCCACCTCGAATGCCCCCGCAGACCTCTGCCACCGCCTGCAACACGGGCTGCCCCACCCGATCCCAGTCCCCCTTCTCTATGTCCGACAGCGATCGCGGATAGCAGAGTTTTCCCGCCAACAGAAATCCGCCTTGCAACAAAGCTGTCTTCTCACAGCTCAGCCAGCTCTCTGAAATAACAAGGTAACAAAACACATTACAAAAGATGCATCGCCGCCATCTTTATTCAACATTACCAGAGCACCAGCTACTATACACCGAATTTAATATGTGAATTCGATCTATTTTCATTTACACAGCACCCAGAGGAATCCAACTTCTACTAATGTTACGTTAATGCGGCGAGCTATAAGATCGTTACATGCGCGTAACGCAGTACTGCAGATTACGCCTCTTACCCTGATCCATGGCTCACTCAGAGATAGGTAAACAGCTGCTGAACACCTATTTTTCCTGCCAAAGAAAGCGCGGATATATGGTCAATAAATCGTCACCATACGAAAGCAACCACAGTCTGTGAGATATACACATAACTCCCCTCACCCAAACTGAAAAACTGGAAACGAACATGCCGCGGTTCCTTTCTTATCTTCCGGCTCAACGAGTTTCCTTAATTTTCAAGAAGAGGGCTGCCTAACTCCGATCTAAAATAATGTCTCCTGGCGCCCCCTTCTGGGCCTTGTTTTTGTTATCCCTCGACGGTATAACAAAAATCATCTAACGTGGAGGATAAGAGCATGCATAATCATGTGGCGACCCATCACAAATACATTCGCAATGCCGAGTTTAAGAAGCATTGGTCTAAAAAATCCAAAGCTTGTTTTTAAAACGACTCTAAAAAATGTCATAAATATTCGTTCTTCATATGTGTTTCATATCCCGGATGAAGCACAAATGTGTTTATTAAACTTTACGTTAGGTGCAACTCTTTCATAATATTTTATATAATCAAATTATGACTAATAAATTCAAACTACTTACACCAACTTCTTCGTTTTATTTTTATTCATTTGTCGATACAAATAATAATTTATGTATAATAAATAATGCATACATGTGTTTCAATTCAGAACATGTCACAGAGCAAAAAAATATACTGCTTCTGGAAGTCCCCACAAGGCTAGATTAACTTTTGGTTGCAGAGCTGCTGAAACGAAAGCGAAAGCCTAACTGTATACAGTCTTCATGCCGACGTCTCTGAATCAGCATGAAGGGGCTCACCGGCCTTCTCCTCGTCGGTCTGTTAAGCATAGGTGAATATATATACACATATTACGTTCTTGTCAATGCATATGGCCAAATGCATGCAGTTTTGTGGTTGCGTTCTTCAAATTTAACGAACTGAAAGTGCGGTAACCTCTCGGGATAATGCGTGGCATTTGTCTGTACGGGGAATGTCTTTTTTTTTTTTTCTTTTCACTTTTTTTTAAAGGCGAAACGTGTCTGTGAAATGAATAAAGTCTGCGCGCACCAGCCTGCTATCTCCAACAGGAGCTTTTATGTGTCATGGCGCTCCTTTGGGTTTCGTCAAACGCAGGACTTTTGAATGAGGAAATACACCATAATTTCTCTCCCGATCCGCAGCATTAGGATATATCTCTTGTGGTAGAGACTGTAGAGTTTATCAGAGGTCTTCGCGTTAATTGATCTGTCTCCGTTTCAGTTCTTTTTCTGTTAATTCAGCTGGAGTGGGTTGTCTTTCCTTTTCAGCTGTTCTGGGGTCTGTGGGGGAAATACGTTGGCTACCCTGTCGCCTGCTGGAGGACATTTTTCACCGGAACTTCGAGGGTCATTTAGAAACTCAGCACCATAGCAGGGATGTATTTCTCCAGTTTGCCAGGCCGGGAGATCAGCCGGAATTCCCAGACAGCATTACTTTCCTGGTGTCAGGTAACCAATAACTGTGCCATCATACTCGTTGTTCCACGAGACATTAGTTCTGGGACAATCAGGATTCCCATATGCTAATCTTTACGTGTATGTGTGTGTCAGTCCATGGCACGTCCAAGACAGACATGAGGCATTATGCAGTTGGGGATCCAGGAGATCTTCGGTGTGAAATCCGGAGGTATAGCACTGCGGGAATCCAGATGAGCTGGCCAGGTCCTGGAGCCCAGGAGGAAGACACCTGGTTTACCTGTGAGCTGAGGCACAGTCAGGGTCTCTTCAGCATGACCACGTTCCTCAGACACAGCCCAGCCGTGCCCCCCAACCCACAGGACGACATCAACAGGTGGAGCCTCATTGGAGACAGAGAGGCTGTCAGCACCACCGGTAGGACTGGGCTCTGACTCAAATCATCAATTTGCATTAATTTACATGTATGTGGGGGCAGAGACAGAGCCCATGGGCCACTGCAGGCAATGTAATGTTCATGCATGTCTGAGTGTAATCATGTGAAGTATAAGCCTCACTGTAATGTAACCTCTGTACTCCACCCAATCCCTCTGCCCCCTCCCCCTACAGTACACCGTTACACCTCCCACCTTCCCTGCCCACACTGGAAAATGCTAGCAGCTTTTGTATCTAAATGGAATGTTGTTATAATTATTAATGGCATAAAGTCTGCTTGTAAAGTTGTTGTTGGATCCTATGTTAGGTGCTTCAGAGCAAGTATACAGGGATGGTCTGAAGTTTCCTGTTAAAGAGTGAACAGTTACCGTTGTTAATGAACTGCAGCCAAGCCGAACAGCACTGAAGCCAGACGAGCTAAACCGCGGTCCTATGCTTTGCAGCGGTCATGCTAGTCCTGACCCGCTCACCCTCAGTGAAGGCCAGCCTCCTGAGTGACCCCATGCTGCACTGCCAGTTTGCGGTTGACCACAAGCGGCCTGACTTGACCGTGGAGTGGCGCCTGCAGAAACACGGCGAACGCAGCAAGCTCTTCAGCTTCACCAGCCGCTCAGGGTTGAGCGAGGGCAGCGGTGTGTCCTTGCGGTCCATCAGCAACGGCAATGCCTCCCTGCACCTGCCCCCTACCAAAATAGCCAGTGAGGGCACCTACATCTGCTCTGTCTACGTGCCTCCACTCTATGGGAGCCATGACATCAGCCTCCAGATCCTGGGTATGATAGACCATTCAGCCTTAAAGTGATGTTTTGCTTCACTGAGGTCCATAATTCTCCTATGTCACCAATAGAAAGCATACAACCGTGGTTCCTAAACTTTTTCTGTCAAGCCCCCCTTTTGGAGGTGAATATTTTAATTCCCCCCATTCTGCCTCCCAAGATACACACATGGCATTCCTGCCCATTGAAATACCACACTCTTCAAGGAGGCACAATTCCCAGTTTGGGAACCATTGCTGGCTGTGCAGTATGGCCACCGGGGCTGTTGTTTCCTCGCAGAGAGCCCACGTGTCAACCTGAACGTAGGACCCATCCTTCATCTGCAAAACGGGGTGGACCAGAAGGTGATATGTGAGGCACAGGGCTACTACCCACTGGACGTGCAGATGGAATGGCTGCGGGAGCACAGCAGTGGAATCCTCCCAGAGGTCCTGAAGAACGTGCTCTTCTCCAGCCACCGGCACAACCCTGGAGGCACCTACAGTCTGTCAGCCTTCTTCATCCTGCAGGCGACGACCAAGGACTCAGGATACACCTACACCTGCAGGACGTCCCACGCCTCCCTGCGTACGCCAATCCGCAAGAGCTTCACCCTCACTGTATCAGGTGAGACTCTTTCACAGTACAGAGAGTAACAGGTGAGACTCTCATGGCATGGAGGGTCACAAATGAGACTCTCAGGGCATGGAGAGTCAAAGGTGAGATGTTCTAACGCCATGCGGAGTCACAGGTGTGACTTTCTCGCAGCGTGCGGAGTCACAGGTGTGACTTTCTCGCAGCGTGCGGAGTCACAGGTGAGACTCTCACAATACACACAGTAAAAGGTGAAAGTCGTTGGCCCCATACAGAGATACGTGAGACTCTCTCACTAGGGTCATGTGAATTCTCTTTAGCATTTATTAATAATCTGACCTTTGTTCTAAGCTTTAAACATAACTGTCCTCTTAGGACATTTGAAAAGACAACGTAAAGGACCCTGAGGGACATTTCTGTTACTGAATTATTTTGTACTGTAACCACTCAATAAACATAAATGTAACATCCAAGCATTGCCATGTTAATGTTTAAGGGTTGCTATCAAGCAATACAACACACACATTTATATATTCAAAGATATATTATCTAGAATCCAACATGTCCATAAAGCATACATGAAAGAATAGTTCTTCATTTAGTATGAGTTTAAATGCTGATCTTTTTAAAAGACACCACTTATCAAAATAATTCATTTTATGTAATAATAAATAGTCTCTTTCAATGAAACCATTAGTTTTGTAAAGCATAATTATAGTAATAGCATGTTGTGTCCATATGGGAGCACTGTGAAGAAAAGCTTGGAGGTCATAAACATGGAAAATCTTAACGCGTTACATCATGTGGTGTTTTTAGAGTCTGCAGGCTGGAGTGACCTAATGTGGTTGGCCTTCACTGTTGGGCTCATAGGAATCTTGGTCTTCCTTCTGGTTGTAATGCTGCGTTACCTGCATTCAGGTGAGTCATTTCACCCCCCACCATCCCTGTTTTTGTTTTACTTGGCAAAGTGTTTTGATTCTTCTACATTCAGTTCAACATGGAGGAATTGCGCATCTCCTTATGATTTCCAAACAGCTCTGTTTCCAAAGTTGTTGCCAAAAGACTTAGATCGTATTGATTTATTTAGATTTTGATCAAATATTGCTAACTAGAGGCCCTGACAATTTTTTTTCTTTCTGCACACAGTAAAGAAAGAAGCAAGAAAAGTGAGTGAATTCATCTTGGTATACTGCTGTGTGTCTGTGATTGTGTGCATGTTTTCCCTGCTCACTTTGTCTCCTTCTTCAGACAAAGCCCTACTGATGCCTGAAGGACCAGACCGCCATGCTAACGACACCACAAGAGTTGGGCCTGCTCCACTCCAAAGAGGGTGGAGCACTGTCGGGTATGGGAGTATGGGTTACAGGGTAGAGAGGTGAGGGTCGGGGTAAGTTATAGAGGCTGTGTTGGTTTAGAGACTCTCAATGTAATGCTGTTTCTGATATCATTAATCTGATCAAGTGATTAACGGATCAGACTTGCTCAGATTACTGAAAGCGTTGCGTGAACATGGCAGCTCTGCTGGTTCCAAATTGCAAGATGAATAGAAGGCAGGGCTAACTTGTCTAACCAACCAGTATCTCAGTGAAGGACTCAGGTTTTTCACATCTTGACGAAAATGCTTGTGAGAAATCAGAAAGGAAAAACTTGATTCTTACAAATTTTTCTGTGGTTGTGAATTTTAGTGGATCTTTTTAAAAATTAAAATGTTGAAATATTATATGGTGTCTTTAGCCTCTTGTTTGTATAGTAAAAACCCCACTCCTAAACTTCTCTTCTTGGTTAGGGTTTTTATTTACCAGCAACTAGCAATAGGACAAATAAGGCTTCAAAACCCATGGTGGGTGGGAGTGTTCTGAACTAAGCAGTCAATGCCCTTCCTCGGGATCTCTTCTGTGACACCAAACAGCTGATTCTCTGATTCTGCACAATTTCAGAGGTGATGGCTATTTAAGGGTGTTTACAAACCCCAGGCCACACACTCAGCACAGACTGGGGATTGCTATATAAACAGAAGCTCTCCAGGCAGGTACAGTTGCTCTCAGTTTGAGGGAAAATCCTCTGGTTTTGGTATGAGGACCTGCCACTATAGAGGTTGTATAGGCTTCTCATTTGTAATGCATCATATTTTGATAATGAGACCCTAGTAAAGTTGGATGGGACTCTTGAGTCCATCGTAACATGGTTAACAAGGGTTAGTTTGAGCAAATCAGTGTTTTGGGAGGGTTCAAAACCACCTTCATTTTGTTTGTGTGGAGTTTGCATGTTCTCTTCATACATCACAGGTTTGCATGTTCTCCCTGTGCTTCACGGGTTTCCTCCAGGTACTCAGGTTTCCTCCCACGGCCCATAGACATGCTTTGTAGGCTAATGGGCATATCTAAATTGTCCATAGTGTGTAATTGGGTGTGTGATTGTGTGCATATCCGTGCCCTGCAGTAGGTTGGCACCCCATCCAGGATGTTCCCACACTGAGGCCTAAAGCTGCCCAAGGCTCCAGACCCCCCTGCCACCCTGAACAGGATTACGCAGTTTGAAAAATGGATGGGTGAATAAATGTAATATAGTGAAGTGATCACAATGTAATCATATTAAAGTGCATATACAAATAATATGGCTGTAGCCCAGCAGTTCTGTTTGGGAGCACTGTTCACATAAATCCAATAGGGACCATGAGGGACTGCATGGGGAAAACCATATTCTTAATTTACAAACAGCCATAACAAGAGAAACCCCTCTCATCTGAGCAATCGATTGACAGTGTAATTCTGTTTTTTACCGAAAGGTGGTGTCCTTACACCAGACAGCAAAGGCTACACAACTAGTTGTACATTTTAAGTACTACAACTGCTGTGCTTTTAAATTGTGTAACGTAGTGAGTCTGAGCTGTTAATAATTGTGTACTCGACAGGTCAGCTATGTGAAAAAGCCCTTCATTGTTAGAATCCAGAGTTGTAAAGAATAAGCTTCCTGGTATTGTGTTACCTGTACAGGCCTTAAGTCAGAATTGAACTTGTTTTATATCTACTTATTAAGAGACATACTCATGATTGGTCACTGTCGTGTGTTTACAAAATGTCTGCAGTGTCCGTCGATAACCTTTCTCACTTTTTTAGCTCCTTTTGAGTAACTAAAGACGTATCCTAATGAATGTCCAATCCAGGTAGAAACAGCAAGCCTACAGTCTGTAAACATTTGATGGAAAAACTAGTGTACCTCTGGCCACTGAATTTTTCGAGCACTCACTCACTGCATAACAATACGAGTATCTTTGGAAATATCACAAGCCTACATACAGGAAAATACTCCTTCATCAAGGACCCTGGTAACAAGACTGGCATGTTTTACAATGTGGCTGGAAAATCATGTCAAAATGAGATGGGAAGTGATGCCCAGCGTTATTGCATTATTCTCTCAGATTACACTGTTCTTGATAGCGGTAAAATAAAAATGTATGAGCCGAACAGCAGCACCAACCAGTGAATATATGGTTTAAAAACATATTATACTGTGATGCTGATGGAAGGGACTGGTATTAACCAGAATGCGATGCAGGCACCTGGCACAGTGCCAATTGTAAATAGTTGCTGAATATGTGGGCACATAGTATGTGTTGTGTTGGAATTGTGTTGTTTGTTATGAAAACGTGCCGCGCAATGCTGTGTTCAAGCCGTTTGTACTGTATATTAAGTTACCCATAATGGAGGTATATTGTGGCCGGTGGTGCCAACTCAGTATTCTGTGTGTAGTAGGTGTTGGTTGTTGGTTGGAGAACTTGAGTAAATGCACATTCCTGTTTTTCTCTGAGTCTGCATCTTTAATATTAGCTGCAGCATCTTTCCACACATCTGCTACAATATTAATAATAATCATGATGACGGCATATATAGTATCCTTGTGCATAGATCCCTGCAACTTAAGCTGAGCTCATGTGCAAACCCTGCCTGTTCAACCAGTTTGTCAAACAAACAGGCTAGCTTGCACTTGCAAAGTTTAGGTTGTTAATAATCCAGGTGTTTCATTTTGTCTGATCTTACCCACTGACATAAACACACACACGAGAAAAAGAAATTAGACTCCTTTGGGAAACTGCTGGATAGCGTAAGGCCTACACTTCTACTTAATGTGCTTTGTTAATTATTAATGTATGATTGTTTTCGTAGTGACAAAATGTAGTGTCAGAATGTCGTATGTGAAATCTCTGTGTAAAACGTATGACTGTACATATTAAGCAGGTCGATAATATTTCAAATGACAAAGACACTGAACCTCGCGCCCGTGAGTGAGTTATACTAACATGCAGAGACGGAGGGTCTGTTTCAAACGAAAGGCTAATTGATCACGTACAGAAGCATATTTGGGCCACTGATTATATTTTTTTCATCAGTGGCCCTAAAATGCTTCCATAATGCACAAATCTGCACAGGTTAATTATAAATGAGGGCCAAGCAGCACTCTTTCTGAAATAGGTAAGCTCAGCAGATTGGTGGAATTCATGGTGATCATTCAAATTTTACACTCTTGGGAAGTTTGAGAGGTCTGGAAAGAATTAGATGAAGAGGAAAAAGAACTCACGGGATTTATTTGGTTGCTGATAACTAACCACTGAATATTTTATATTCTCCCTGCTTGGCTGAATACTCGGGGTCCTGCTTATGAAGGAGCTATAAAATAACGCCCCCCATTTTGCGCAAACTGCTTTTGCCGTGGACGTCGCAAAATTTCTGTTCCAGGACCACTGAAACCATGGATCTCTTTCAGAAAGGAGCAGGCCTTAATGTTAAATAAAAGTCATTTTGGTGAAGTACTGCTAGAATCAGTATTTACAGTACGTGTCCAACCAATTGTTGTAATTCATTCCTCTATGCATATGGAATCATACAAGGCAGAGTCAATGTGGGATTCAAACCCACAACCTACTGTTGTAATATATATCATTTAATTTCAGGTGTGTGCTTTGCTTACATGTTTCTAGTCCCTCTTGAAAGAGAGGGGGGTTTTCTTAAAATGACAGCCTTGTTACGACTACCCTGTCTCCCAGAATAGTACGTGTTTGCTTGGCATTTCTGATGCTAGCACCACACATGTTAGCTTTTAAAAACAAACCTGACCCTCAGCATTTTAGTGATGAGGTGTTGAAAAGTCTTTGTGATGGAATATAGGTTTACAATGCTGACAGACTTTACTGCAGTTTAGGAGCCGGTCGTGAGTCAGGGTACAGGGAAGGAACCTTGCAGATGAAGGATTAGAACAGGAAAGGTCAGCAAGCCAGTTTCCAAGCCATTAAAAAACAGATGGAAATTACAAAAGGTTCCCAGAACAGACACCACCCTCACCCCCCCAAGGCTGATAAACCTCATCCACCTTCCGCCTTGAGCAGAAGGAAGTGAGGTCATACTGACTGGATTATATCAGGCCTCTTAGGATATGGCAAGCATGTACACATTTGCAGTCATGTACATGACAGCATGTGACCGTGTTCGGGTTTGAGCAGAATTTGCCACTAGCTGTAATTGCTGTCTGCTTTTTTCTCACAGGAACCAGTGCAGGCAGGACAGCTGGGTTCCTGTGTCACTCTGTAATGAGGTTTACGCCTTCACCTCCACTGACAAGACACAGCTTATACCAGGAGCCCAAAAGGAAACAATCCTGCCTTCTCCATTCCCCAATCTCTGCCTTTCTCTCAGCTTCTCCATCCTGGTGGGAACTTTCTTGAGAGTATGTGCGTGCGTGAAATCATAAACACGACAGCCGTCTTGTACCGTATCTCGCATGCTCTCCCGACATGGTTTGACCACTGTTGGTTTTGATTCCCAGTCCCCTGTGATGTTGCACTCGCACATGAGGGTGGTCTGATTGCCTCGTCAAAAGCGAAGCTTAGGCAACACAGTGGGGAGCGGTATGGACGTTCCACCTGGATGGAGATAAACACTCTCTGATCCACTTGTTCCTCTGAAGAAGACTTGGGGTTTTCATACTTTCAACACCGGCCCGTTACAAAGAGCAGCAGGCTTGTTAGAACTTCTCTGTATAACGTGTTAGTGAAGTAAGTTTAGGGGAACTACCTGTCCGCATGTCTGTAGCTCTGTGAGTGTCCTGGTTGTCTTAGTTTCTGTGACTTTATGTACAGTCACTGTCATACCTGCCTGAGACTCTGACTCAACCATGACAGGACTGGAGAGTACAGGTATGTATTTAACAAAGCTGCATAAGGGATTTTAAGGTGGGTCATCTGTAGACCAGTACTGAGCCACCAGCCACTTCCTGTTCAATCCACACATCGTTTGCCTTTGATTGACTTTGACTGAGAGCTATCATCATCTCCTGCTGCTGCACACAGCAAGGAAGCCGTAGTTTGGTGAGCTAGACAATGGATGCCTTTCTCTTGACAGTGAGGAATCTCGTCTCCCTCTCCTGACAAAGCCTGGATTTGGTCCAAGCCACACGTCTCGGTTCTTCTCATGTTTTTTCTTTATTGCCCTCAAGAGCAAACATCTCGCTTGTCTCTTCTCCTGAAAGGCAGCTTGTTTTGGGCCTCTGGGCCCCACTGAAGGGGTGTTTGTGGGGTGTTGAGGGGGAGTGAGGGTGATGTCATACTGAATGGGCCCCCTTGCCTGCAGTGGGAGGAGGGTGTTGGTTTGGAAGGGGGCATTGATGTGTCAGACTGTGAAGGAACATCTGATGGATGTGGAAGAGCTGGTTTTGGCTAGATCTGGGAACATGACATCACTGCTCTTCCTCGTGAATCCATCATCGCTGGATCATCCATCATCATCCCAGGAGAAGTTTGGCATTTTCGTGTATGCTCAGGCTATGACTGTGTGTGTGTATGTGTGTGTGTGTGTGTCTACGCCTGCCTCCCTGCCTGAGGCTCTCCTGCTTTCTGTGAGTTTGCACCTGACTGGCTGTACAACTCCTGGCATACGGAGCATTTCATGTTTTCTCCAGATATTACGTCCTACGTGCTCCACCGACACCTCAGCGTCTCGCCTGAGCTGAAGGAGCCCCCCCAAACCCTTTTCAACCCAGAGTGCTCAGCAGGACTGTAATATCTCTCCCCCCCCAGACTGTCAGCAGGCTGACTGCTCATGTCTGTATTACTGACTCACGTGTTTGCTTATCAGCCACCGTGGGGATTCACTCAGACTCCTTAACATACACTGAGTGTCACCGTGAAGGAAACTTGGAACATTTTTACTTTTTAAATAAGGCTTCTCTAAGAGGTCCACACAAGGCCAAGCTTTTTTCAAGTGTTAATGACTTTTTGTTTTCCTGCTACAGTTTAAGAAAGCATACAGGCAAACAAATAGACACCTATTTTAGTTTAGTATGTGACCAGCAATGTTTTGGGATTGATGCAAGTGTTTGGTGTCATGCGCCGAGGTTCACGAGGCCTCAAATCTTCGTGGAGGGCTTTATAGTGCAAGTTGGAAATTCCAACTTCCAACTAGGAAAAACCAAAGAACATGCCCCCTGATGTCAAAATTCCTACTCAACAATTCATGAAGGGTTTCTCAACACCGACTTCCATGTCACTTGACGTCCTTCCAATAATGGCTGCTTAAGGACTAAACGGTATATAAAACAAAACTTCTTTACTTTTGATGGGTTTAGCTGTACAGTTGTTCATAATGACTTAACAGACTACTGTGCAGCTAAAATCCATTACAACTTCTCTACTTTTAATTGATGAGTTTGGCTGTAAAGGAGTTTACTAAATGCATTGTTAGTCTTATTGCTCATAGAAGTTAACGTGAACATTTCTGCTTATGCACTCTGCATTTCTTTGTGCGGTTGTTCATGCATTTTGTTGTTCAGAGAACAGAAAACAGCAAGCAATGCTGGAGGCAGCCATGTTTTTTTCCCATATTGCACTCAGGTCAAAAATGATGTCATTTCAAGTTGCAACTTCCGATTTCCGTGGTACATCAAATGTAGCATCCCACCCAACACCTCACAGCTGCTGCAGAGAGCTACCCTCACTAGCTCTACTTGTGGAGTGCGAAAGGCAGGCAGTAAATCTGTTTTACAGCCTGCTAATTACCTGTTCCATCCCCCCAGGGTCCTGCAGGCAGTTCCTAAGGGCTGTCCAAGGGGCTTGCCTCATGTCATACACTGGCCACTATATATATTTTTAAATGGGTATGGGCAGCCTGGTCCCAAAGGAAACTTTGACATAATAGAAACTGATGCTTAGTAAAATAAAGGGTTGGTTGGCTTATGAGGGCAGAGAGAGAGGGGGTCCCACTGAATGGTTGGGGGTAGTTTTTTTGGCCATAGGAGGTCATACTGTACATGCCTTCTGGTTGGGAGGGCTTCAAACTGCAATGGTACCAGTTAGTGTCATCTTTTATGCCCTCCTCATACCAAGTCCTGTCGATTGGGGGGGGTGGTCTGACAGCCTCGTCTGAGTTTCAGTTTCAGGGTTTCAGTCTGTTTGTGTTGTGACTGTGTTAGCTCATCACCGCACAATGACTGTACCTCTGGCGCATCTTTATCCTGGCTTCCCATCACTAACCAGCCGTGAGAAGCACGACGGCACTGATCTCACACGGGATTCTGGATATCCACGCCCCAGCAGACCTGCATACTCAGGTAGGGGGAGGAGAAAAACTTATGCATTAGAGATAAGAGACACACTCGATTGAACCAGAGCAAGGGCTACAGATTTGCACGTTTCCCCCCGTTGTCAGGGCAACCAGCCTGACTGCCACGTCCCGGTGTCCTCGGGTCTGCCTCGTCTCAGCTTGTCTGCCTGACACACAGAAAGACAAATGGCAAACATTCAGGCAGGAGTTTGTTTAAAATTACATCCCTCTGACAGCTGGGGGATCTTTATTGGTTTGTGAAGCTGTGAGAGTACAAACCACAGCCCCCCATTCACTCCCAACCGCATACGTTTACCATAAACAGCAGGGTGGAATTTGATGTTGTTCCGGCTCCTCTGTGTCCAAAGAGGAATGTTTGTCCCCCCCACCCTGTAAATGTGGGTATTTGCATACAGACCCACACACACGCTTATATGGGGGCTTCTATTATAAACCTGCTGTTAAGAGCAAAAGGTAATGTCTTTTTCCTCGGTGGAGGGACAAGGAAATGAGGGACATTGGAGGTCACGTCTGTCTGTTACAATGAGTGACAGAGAGTCACAGAGACTGCCTTGCCCTGAAGCTGCAAAGATGCGGCGACTGAGGGAGGGGGGAAAGGCTGTGTAAGCAGAGCAGTCCGGCAGGCAGCTGGGCCCGGAATGGGACTCCTCCCACCCCTTTTTCTCCCTCCTCCCTCGTAACCCAGCCCGCAGGCGGAGGAGAAACAGGCCAGCCCGCCTTTTAAAGCTGTGAGGCCAGCCGGCCGGGGCTGACAGGCACAGCTGGACCAGCAGTGAGGAGGAGCGGCTACACTGGAACCCGGGGTTCTCTGCCACACGTGCAGGTGGGGACACGGGCACACGCACCCACGCCGCAGGAACACAGCACATTTCCCCTGCTGCCACAGGGCAGTGCTTTTAGGGTTTCAAGTCTCTGCTTTGGGGAGCTTTGGGGAGATTTATCATTACCTTTAAATTTTTCAGCTTTTCTGGAATTATCTCCAAGTCCCACCTCTGCAATTTTTATCTTCAGAGGTAAAATAACTAAACTTTGAAGCAGCTGAGCTCACTCTCCTGTGGGACTCACCTCTCCTTGAATGGAATCTTCAAAAGCTTGAGAGATACAAGGAACGAAGAAGGCAGAACCTGAGAACCTCACCAGAGTGAGGCAGTCGACCACAGTAACGGAGTGAGCGCAGCCATGGATTCGGGTGTCGTGGCGACCCAGGTGGAGGTCCCACAAGAAGGGGAGACCGTGTGCGCAGCTCTAGCCCGCTATGAGGCCACGCTGCAGGACGCCGTACACGAGCTCCACGGGGACCTCAGTGCCTTCAAGCTGGGTGTGGAACGCCGCCTAGAGGAGGCCGGCTGCCTGGCGGGGCCCTTGGGCTCTGCTGTGGCCCAGCTGCAGCAGGAAAACCGGCAGCTCCGAGCTCAGCTGGAGGCTTTGACCCGACAGGTGGAGGCTCTGACGGGGCTGTCATGCAACAGGAGGGGTCTCGCCTCTGACTCCAGGCAGCTATTCTTCCACGACCCTCCCGGTCCAGAGACTCCGACCAGATCGGTGCCGGCCTCATCCTCCAGTCCCACGGCAACCCGTTTCTCCAGCCATGCCTGCCTCGCTGTGTCCGGCAAAACCAGCATGAGTCCGGTATGTATATATTTGTGGTGTGTTTGTAAGGGTCTGTCTGCACTCAGGCTTGGGAGTGGCTTCACTGCTGGTTCTGAAGCTGAGCAATGAAGCCTTGCAATGTAGGTGAAATTTCACAGATTCAGGAGGCTTCCCAGGTCAGATTGTGTGACAGCTTGTGATGGCCCCACGCTCATTTATTTCCGTGAACTGAGAGTGCAGACAGTGGCAGGAAACAATCGGGTCATGCAGGTTTTGTCCCCTGATTTCTGAGTTCTGCCCCCTGTCCAAGTGGTTGTGGTTCTCCTGCTGAGTGGCCTGAGATCAGGACAGGTTTCCATGCCTCAGATTTAAAATTGCTCAAGAGGATGCTGGGAAGGATCCACACACACACACTCAGCATGAAAACCAGCTGGTCTGACGAGCACGTACACGCGCACACGCACACATTTACTCTTTATTAGACTGTCTCTGACAGGCCGTCTTGATTTTGATGATTCTTCTCTACTCTCCTGTCTTTTTCTTCTCCTCATTCGCTCCATCTTTTCTGTCTCCCGCCTCTCTCCTATTTTCCTCTCCTCTACAGCTTTTAACTATTCTTTCCATCCTTTCCTGTCGTGTCCTTTCTCTGCTCTGAGGGGTTTTTCATCAGAATGATTAATGTTCCAGGTTTCTAAGTGAGTCACTTAATTGAACGCATCCTTATTTTGTTTTTCATTTAAACAGTTTTGTAATTTAACAGTAAAATTTTACCTTTTTGTTCGGCTTTCAGAAATTAAACTGCCTCTGAGCTGAAGTTTGACTGGAAACGAGTGTGTGGCTGAGAAACTCATTTGGGGGTTAGGGTTGTTTCGGTGATGGGGCATTCCTGCTCGGTCTGAAATTTCCCAGCATTTCTTTATCAAGACCCTTTCACGAGTTCTCCTCAAACACGCACACACACACAAACACACACACCCAGAGTACACAGAGTTCTGTTGAGAATATAACCACAACTGGACATAAATGTGATTATTGTAGCAGCACAAACTGCTTCTTTCAGAACATCTGTGAGCATTTAATTGTAGAAAATAACCAGAAAAGAGACGATGTCTGGCTAGGCGAAAGTAGAAGCGCGGCTTTCGCTGTGAGTGACAGAACCGCTAACAGCAGGGTGTCCTCTTACTGGACATGCAGTGAAACCGCTTTGCACTCCTTAAACCGGACTGGATCTGTTTTAGTTGTAGTCCTCATACTAGTATGGCTGTATGCTTCAACAGTGAGACCACAGACCACCTATCCTTCACCTGGGGCTGCTGGCTTTCTCACACGCACGCACGCACGCACGCGTTTGTATTTCTAACCTTGTGGAGACTTTCCATTCATGTCTATGGGCCTAACCCTAATCCTAACTATGACAACCTTAACCCTTATCCAGCCCTAATCTTAACCACAAGTAACCCAACAAAATACAAAACTTTTGGCTCTTTTGGTTTTTTGACTGCATGCACAGATTTTTATAAAATTCAGTTTTCCCTTGTGAGGACACGACAAATGTCCCCACCAGGTAAAAACACCAGGTTTTTATTACTTCAAGGGGACATTTTGTCCCCACAATGTAAATTAAACATAGTACACACACACACACACACACATACATACACACACACACACACATTTTCACTTTGTGTCCCACATTCTCAACCATGCACACACATTTTCTGTCACTCACATACAGCACATACACATAGTCAGACACTTTACATTCCTTCCCATCAGTGGAGGGTAAAGATGGCTGTTACCTGTTACACACACTCTGGGGACAAATTGGTCTTTGGCTCACTGGGTTATGTTTGATTTCCTGGCACCAGAACCTGGAGGTTTAGCTGTGAGGAAATGACTCCCCTTAATCTTAGAATAACAGGATCCCCCGCCAGTTTCCCTGAGGGAAAATAAACCCCTTCTGCCACTCATCTTATCTCCTCGATTACGTCCTACACGCAAAACTTCAGATTTAGCTAATTTTCTTGGTGCTTATAGTCTGAAATCAGGACACCTGATGTAACGTTTCAAATGTTGTGAGTCAGATTAGTCTGGGAGAGCCTCGACTTTCAAGGGTCGTTGAATGACTCATGAAGTGAAGGTAGGATGGTGTAGTAATGATAATTCTGTACCATTCACCCAAAATGGCAGAGATGCCAAACAATAATAAGGGTCCCAAAAAGCTAAGCATCAGACTTGTTTTTACACATCTTTTGTGGGGTTAAATTTCTTAAGCACTTTAGAAAGTGAAAAATGTCAAGAGGACTGCTATTTTCAGTCTATAAAATGGCCGATTGATTTGTGAGCAGTTAATACTATAACTTACTGGTTGTTGGGCTATTTTTTGCCGCTGATGAGTTTACTTCCCCACTTAGTGGCAGATTGCATGTAAATCAGGTCCTGGCAGCCACATGTTGTTTCTGATTATTTCTTGGTGTGGTCTCAGATCTCCATAGGAGCTGTTTTAATCACTTCATTTTAACGTTTTCATAATCATAGACAGACGGTCTTTATGGCTGCAAAGAGCCCACACCTGTGAGTGCAGGTCTGTCTCCCAGTATGCCTGGCAGGATGGTTGCGTTGGATGGGGGATGGGCGGGACAATTATTTCCTTCACTTTTAAAAGTTGCTGATATTTCGATTTGAGCTATAGGGTCCACGACTGCCCTCCCCAATAGTTCCACCCAAAAACAGCTTCCTCTGACTTCTAACCCTCTATTTGTTTGCTTCCTCCTGCTATGAATTCCTGGTGGCCATTAATAAAGTTCTGAGAGAAATGGAACATTTGAGAAGAGAGAGTGAGCTGAAGGGGGACGAGTGAGGGAGGCTCTCTATGCTTCTGGCCCCCCTTCACAACTTCACTGATGGTCCTGTTCACCGTTGTCTCCCTGGCAACAGATTGATAACGTTCCATTTAGGGTCGCGACCTCACCTTCACCTGCATTGTTGAGAGCCTGAATCTGCTCAAAGCTTGGTATAGGTTGGTTTGTTTTATTGCTTTAATTCAAGTTTGTCCCACAATCCTTTGGGGCTGACCTATAGTGGTGTCTCTGTCTTTTTATGTTTGCAGTGATGGCTAGTTTGGAGAAGGTGTAGTGTTACCTTCCATGGAAAATTTATATATGCTACATTTCTTAGCTCCTTAACCACTGTTTGTCTGGAAAACACCTTATTTCTTTATACCGCATACTTCACCAGTCTGAAATATTGCTCATGATTATTCAAAAACAGTTTTCATCCAGGGATTTGAACCTATATTTTTTCGATCACAGGTCCAAGCCCTCAGCTTCTTAGCTCCACATTTATGAGTCTGAGACCTACAGAGTGCATTGGGGTGGAGGAAAGTCTATTGGAGAAGCCGGGGTGTAGGTTTGGCATGAAAGTTGGCATGGAACCAAAACAATTGCTTCAGTTATATGTAATTAAAAAAAGGTTAGGGATATCTTCAGCTGATGTCTCCACCTTCCCTAGCTAAAAGCACACCTTTGGGATCCAGAGGGCCAATCCACAGGGTCACCATCGTCAGGTGGCTAGTAAGGACAGGACACGGCGGGGCAGGGACTGCAGTGAAAGTCGGAACGAGACGACATCTCCACATGTGAGCAGTTCAGCATGAGATCAGGGTGGAAAATCGCAAACAGCACATAATCACACTACGCTAACAAAGACGACCATGGTTGTTAGTACCTCTTAATGCTTGGGATTCTTGATCTTAATTTGGTTGCTTTTATTGATCTCACACTGTGTGTGTCTGTGTGTATGGTGCACATGACACGGTAGAGTTCATTAGCCTCGAAGTTCTGACCAAACGTGTGACTCTGCATTTGAAGACATCCAATGTGATTGGTGGGGAAGAGTCTTAAGCGTGACTTATGGGAAGTCCTCTGAAACAATGCTAACACACACACGCATGCACGCACACAGACATGCACCTAATTATGGGCATCTCAAGGGTGCTGAAGGTGCCTGCATGCATCTCCCTTCTCCAGCCTTAGAAAAATTGTGGTCTGCAGGTCTCTATGAAGAGCAGGTGTGAGTCCTTCCTTTGCAACAGCCTTGCCAGCCCAGAAGGAAATAACAGGCAGCTCCCGGGGAGCCCCTCACCCCCTCACCGGGTAACACTGATCCCCTTTGCTGGGGCTGCTTGCCTCAGAGTAGTTATGGTGTTCCACCACAAGCATCTACACTTAGCTCTGTGTTTTCTCATGCATCTCACCATTTTGCCACCATATTAACTAAATATGGGGCTGGATGATATTCAGCTAGCCGCAGCTCCTTGCTTCCTCCATAGGGCTGTCCGTCCGGCTCTGTGACCTCAGCTCCAAACTGCTTCCTGGCAGCTGGTGCAGAGATTTTCCGGAGGCTCACATGCAAGGGCAGGACTAAAAGAGAAGGAAATGAGTTTGAATATCTGAAATGCTAACTCCATAACACTGCATTTTCCTCCTGGAATTGTCATCAAAACGCAGCTACAGCGCCAACGGCAGAGTGACGTCGTCACAGATTCTGCTCAGTAAATGTGCTGTGAATTATGGGAATCAGATATTGGTATACAGGGTTGGTCGCTGATTGTGGACTTTCTATAGAATTTGGAAGGATGGGCCCGGTGTTTAACTTTAAAGGAACAGGTTTGTTCACTTGGCATTTGAGAAAAAGTCAGTGCGTGTCTGTCTGCTGCTGGTCCTTTGACAATGTGTCTGTAGCCTGGAGTGATTGACATATGAAGCTCCTCCCACTCCTCAGTTCCAGAATTCTGCTGAAGTCCCAGAAATCTTGGATGTCTAGGAGGTTCCATTATCTGCATGAGGTCTGCCTGTTTTCTCTGCCTGACATTTCACATAGACTTTTTTAGACACTTAGGTGTGTAAGAAATGAAACATTTTTTTTGGAAGTTCTTCACAGAGTTCTTGAGACATTCGTAGGGTGACCCAGAGCAGGCATAGCCCTTGGTCTCAGAGTCACACTGGACTGCAGTGTTGACAACAGCAGCAGCAAAGGAGAGGACAAGACTGCACCACCAAATAACTGTGATTTCATACCTTTGTTGTTATTTCTGTGTGTTTAATTTTGCACATTACTTTTGTTTTACTGGCCCCTATAGACAGCCCAGTGACGCATTGCTGGGCTTTTAAATGTTTCTGCTGTTCTGGGAAGGAGTAGGTGTGTAGGCCATGGTTTTCTGTTGGATTTTTTTGTTGTTTTTGAGTAGTGGAACGTTGGCCTTGGTGACTCATTCACTTTGACTCGATCACTCCTTGGTGATACAAGCATTTGTCAGAACTAATCTCGGTCATTAGAGACTCTTTGGGGGGGGTGGTTTGATGTGAAGAAGGGGAAGAAGACAGAGAAAGGTGTTAGGTGTTCCCAAAGTTTCACAGAAACTAAAATCAGTGCTGGGAATTGTTTATCCTTTTACCTGCCAAATCATTAAAAGTTGAGAGATGGTTTTGGAAAGTGGAGCTGGTCATAGCTATGGGGCATATTGTCTCCACCCCTGACTATAATAACCCGTGAGACAGCCAGCTGGTCACCCACACACCATGCATACAAGCACACACGCAACCAACCCCCCTGAAACTTTGTCTCAGAATTCCTGGTAGCTGATGTCACCTGTCCATTTCTCCCATCAGCCCCATTTCTGTATGCCCTGCTCTGTGGAGAATGTTCTGGATTTACATGCACAAGGTTCTGTGTGTGCCTCTGAGAGGAGGGAAAGAGGACCCCAGAAGAACTAAAAAAAACAGCAAATTCAGCCTCTGTGCCAGAGTGCAGTCAGTCTAATGTCAGGGCAGCCACATCGCTGCTAATGGTGCCTTTGCACTGAATGGCATTCTGAAGGGCTTTTCTGCTAGTCCAGCGTGTAAGGAACCCAGCAGGAACTGCTCTTGCACAATAAAGTGGACAAACCAGTTAGTGCTCCCTGACGGACAGCACCTTTATCTTTGCTGGTCATCATGATAGCGTGGACTCCAACATGTCGTGCTTTCCTATCATGGGAGCAGTTGAGTGTGTTGAGGCTGTCTGATGCTGAGTGAGGTTTACTGTGGCTGTATGAACCAGGCAGTGACTGAAAGTATGTGATAATCCCGCACACCAGGTAAAGACCAACCTCAGACTAGAACAAAGCAGCTTCTGTTTACGGTATTACTGTATTACAGTTGGGTACATCAGCCTTCGTCTTCAAGCTTTAAGTTAGAGGCCTGACTCCTCTACCTATGTGCCTGTCGTCAGCCTCCAGCAGAAGTCAGGTGCTTGATGACTGTTATTTGTCTGCTGTCCAGAACCCTGAGGAGGAGGAGCCTATTGAGGTGGACTCCGCCCCATCTACAGTAGTGTTGGAAAATGGCCACACCTCTGGTCCAGGTAATGCCATTCTTCCGCAAACATCTCTAAATCTTACGTTTTGGCAGGACTCATGTGGAGTGTCACTGTGTGTGTGTGTGTGTGTGTGTGTGTGTGTGTGTGTGTGTGTGTGTGTGTGTGTGTGTGTGTGTGTGTGTGTGTGTGTGCACATTGCTATCTTATATCCAACCAGAGAGCTCAGTGGTAATACAAGAAGTGAAGTCAGAGTCAGATGACCAACCCCAGGAACAAGCAGCCTCTGTGGATATGGTGATGCCACACTTGCCCATCATAGCAACAACAAAAATCGCAGAATCCTCTGTTTCCATTGTGGCTAAAACACTTGAACCACCAAGCAGTACCATCCAAGCCCTGCTCCCAACATTACCTCAGGGTCTACCTGGCCAATCGGCCGCAAATGGCACTCAGGTGGAGCCAATCCCAGAGTTTTCTTATGAGTCAGGTGAGAAGATGTCTAATTAAACCATGCCGCCTTGCTCTCTGTCAGAGTCTCACTGTTTGTACCAAAACTCTAGCATCTGCTGTGAAGACATGGACACCATGTCTGGTGAGAACTATGGGTTCTCCTCGAGTCACAGGTAAGAATTGTTCCTTCACATCTGGAGCTCATACCTGTTTCTTCAGCCACAGGTAACCATTTAGCTGAGAGCTGTAACAACCAGTCAGCTGCTCTGTAGACCATTGACTGTTTCTTACAAACAAAATATTCTGCCCATCGCTAATACCCCAGTTTCCTTGCAGAGAAACATGCATCGGTAATGGCAGTGGCTTACCCTGGCATCTCCTCCATTAGTAACAACAGGGCAGCCACCAGGTATGGAGAAACCCTATAGTTGGTTCTGTGACATCATGTATAGCTTATCCTAGCATGTCACACAGAAGCAAAGGATAATCTGGCAGTCATGCCATGTTGGTTTCCATTCCATGGTGGTCAGCATCATCCTAGAGACTGATGAGCTCCGGATGCTCTTGTTCTATACAATGCCTCATCCTCCCTTCTTCCATATGTTGACACCATATTCCACTAGACATGATGATACTGCCACACGTCTCGTACAGGAGCAAAATGATCACCTGCGTATCCAGCTGTGTCATTAATTAGGCCCACAACAGAGATCTGTCATATCAGTCACCAAGGGAGGGTCGCCTGCTGCCGCATTCATCTGCGTGTTCATCTGTTGGAAACTGGCTTTCATCTTCCTCGTTCCTTCAGGTGCCTGAATGTGGAAGGTGAGAGAAGAAGGGGTCTGCCAAGGTCCCAGACTCTACCCCAAAACATTGGTGCTCAGGCCCATCGCTCTGTCTTTGAGAAGCTCGACTCAGACCTGGACAGGTAATCCCTCCATTCCCTAACCGGCTCTTTCTGGGCCTTCCTCATTCTTTCTCATCATCACCCTTCCTACAAGGAGATTATTGCTCGCTAGGGGGGTCTTCAGGTCTTCATGAGCCCTGGATCTCCCTGTCCCATCTTCTGAGCATGTGTGTGTACACGCATGCGTGTGGTTCTGACACAGTTCACTCTTCCTCACACAGGTCAAAGTTGAAACGGTCCCAGAGTTTTGGTGTGTCCAGTGCCGGTAGCATCAAGCAAGTCCTCCTGGAGTGGTGCCGGTCCAAAACTGTCGGGTACCAGGTGAGTGAGGCAGCCCTCCCTCAGCTGGGAGTGCCAGGTTGGACCAGCCTGCCAGGCAAATGTGCTGGAAAGACAGGGAAAGCCAAGCACAGTGGTGCAGGGAGCAAAACAGTTAATGTGTCATAGAGTGCAGGGCATTTGGGCTGGCACTGCAACACCCAGCATTAGCATGGAAGTAGTATTAGCATGGCATTAGCAACACCCAGCATTAGCATGGCACCAACATTAACATGGTGCTACAACATCCAGAATTAGTATAGCAACAGTATTAGCATGGCGCTGCAACATGCAGCATTTGCAAGGCACCATCATTACCATGGCATAGCAACATCCAGCATTAGCATGGCACTGATACATCCAGAATTAGCACGCGCTATAATATAAAGTATTAGCATGGTACCAGCATTAGCATGCAATGCGGCCTGCATATGTGTCGACTGAGTATGGAGAGGAGTTTGGGTCATGTGATGCCAATGGAAACGTTAATTTGGCTATGATAGGCAACATGCCTTTCTACTGACCTGGACACCCGTGAGCTTTAACCACAAAGCTGTTTTTCACTGCTGGAACAGAGCGATTGCAGTCCACGGAGGCAATCGCATCAAACAAGCAGTGATGACTGCTTTGGAAGTCCTGATCCTGGGATGGTGGATTATCTTGTTGGGATAGCCATCCCAGAAGAGACTCTGCTCAAGGAGCTAAGGGGTGGGCAGATTCTGTCATGACTCTGTCTGGAAAACATGTCTGACCTGAGCCACAGAAAAGATGGAGAATGAGGGTTTAACTGTTCAAGTCTGTTTCCACCATTACGGTTTTGGGTGAATGAAACCCAGGAGGAATTCCATGGCATTCCAGTTCTTGCAGTTAAATAAAAATCTCCCAGAAAGTTCAATTCTGGTGGTCAGTGGCAGCTGGACAATAGAGGGCACGAGGCACCGCCCTCCTTGGTTTAAAAGGGATTTTTGATTTTTATTTCTGAAATATATATTTTTGAATAAACAACAATTACTATTTTTAAGTGCGCATGCATTGAAAATGCATAATACCGTGTAAAATATATAAAAAATCATTATGTTTGGGGTAAAATCAGCTTCATGTTCATCCCCCTCTCACTCAATTTTATTGAAATATCTCTTCTTGGGAGCTAGAGAAAGCACCCATTCCATGCAGCAGCGTAGCTGATTACTGATGCAAGAAATGCACATAGCAACATAAAATTGCCCAATCAGCGCCCTCAAATCTGATGTCTAAAGGGGCGTTTAATTTATAGCCCCAAGCAGAGTCTGTTAGTGGTGGAGTACAGACGTCAATTGAATTAACATTTACGATGATGACTGATGAACACGTGATCTAAACCTTGTATTTCAGCTGCCCCCGAATTGAATAAGATCTCTTATTCATAATCCTTTTGACAGGAGAACCTTGGTGAGAACCTTTTGTATATAGTTGACATCGTTCAGCACTATATGTCACGCTAGAAAATCCTAAAACTTTGTCTTAATTGGGTGTGTGCTAATATTTTTCTTTAAATTTCTGAACCAGACTTTTTCTGTAATCTTGATTCGTATTGATTCATACTGTAAATTATATCTGAGGACATTAGGACTGTAACGAATGATGCATTTCGTTATCTAATTGATCTACTGTTTGTTATGCCAATTAAATCTTGGTATCCTGCAGTCTTGTTAAATTGTATTGGGATGGTTACTGTGATGGTTACCACAGCACAGACAACCCCACCTAGAATATTCTTCACCAGCCACCACTACTGGTGGCATTTTCAAGAATCTCCATTTTTTTTGCTAACCCCTCCCACCATTTTTCATTATTTCACTTTTTTCACTTTTGAATGACTACTACCTGTTATTTTTAAAAAAAATAAATAAATAAAAACAGTAACTGAGTTGCCACAGTCAGATGCTGACAGTCACAGGAGTCGTCCTCACCTCAGGTCTCCATGTCACAATCACTCTTAGCAGCCTTCTTCACCTTCTGCTCTGCACCATTGTTGTTTACATCTCTCTCTCTCTCTCTCTCTCTCTCTCTCTCTCTCTCTCTCTCTCTCTCAGAACATTGATATCCTAAACTTCTCATCCAGCTGGAGCAATGGCCTGGCCTTTTGCGCCCTGGTACACTCCTTCTTCCCCAATGAATTTGACTACAACCTTCTCACCGCCACAGACCCCAGACGCAACTTTCAGATCGCCTTTGGCATTGCTGAGTAAGTGTGTGTGCGTGTGTACTTCATCAGTTTCATGAAATAGATCTTTAAAGAAGTTACAAAATCTTTAAATAGTTCCTGGCATAGGTAAAAAGAGAGTCCTTCAAAAGGATTATTCCTTAAGATGCTACAGCAAAGCTCTGCCTGACTGCATATACATGGTTTTATTCATTGTTATCCAGCCCAGCATCCATTGTTGTGGATTCTTCTTTTCGTTCTTCCTGCCCAGCTAACTGCCGTCAGCCTTTGGCCTCGCAGAATTTCAGTCAGCTGGAGTCCATCAGGCCGACCACTGAAAACAGAGAGTCTTACCCAATCTCTGTATAAGATGCCCACAAGTGGGCCCGTAAACCCTCAAACAGGCTGTCAGGCTTCCTCTCTCTCTCCATCCCTCCATCCCTCTGTATGTTGCTCCCTCACTTGTACATTCCTTCAGCCTGACATCACCTCCTGCAGAGCATGTCTCTGATCCAGCTCACATGCATACAAGTCAGGCAGCATCTAGTCAACTGGTTAAAATGACATCTAAATAAACCCCTTCTCTCTACTTGCCGTCTACCCACCCAGAGAGAAGGCTGGATGTGACCGACTCATCGAGGTGGAGGACATGCTGGTGATGGGCCACAAGCCCGACCCCAAGTGCGTCTTCACCTACGTCCAGTCCCTCTACAACCACCTGCGTAAGTTCGAATGATGAGCCCAAGGCCATGCCCTTTTAGGGATGTCACACCACCCGCTAGTCATGGAGACTTGTGTTTGGAGGGGGGGTCATGTGACCTGTATGCTAAACTCCTCCAGATGTTTAGTTTGTCTTCCATGACAGAAGCCATCCAGGTCTTCAGGTCAACAACTGAAGCTATGGACTGAAAGACTTGAAGAGCACTCAGCTATTGGCCAAAAATATGGCTGCAAAAATTTTCTTTTGATTTCCATCACATGGTGGTCCTCAGTTGATCATTAGATTATATTTCTCATTGTATAGATGTGGGCAGATTTACATACATTAACATAAGTACTCAGACCTGCAGGCATTGTTGGAATTTTTATGGGCTGTTTGTAAAGTAGCACTCTCCTGGTAAACCCATCTCATAGAACGTGATGTGATGTGAGAGCTGGCATTTGAGGAATGTGGATTTTGTCCACCCAATCCCCCTCTCCGCCTCCTTGTTTTGACCTGGTTTCAGTTCCTTCTGTTAGGTTTTCTCTCAGTGCTACCAGGGCTTATGTTGTCAGCTTGTGTTTGCCGTTAGGAAACATGCAGAAATGACAGAGCGACAAAGATATGCCAGCGTGCTGCATGATGCACGTGGGTGTGAGAAAGAGAAGGGAAACCACAGTCAGAGAACACGAGCTACCCACAGGGAAGAGGAAATGTGTAACACAACCTTTCTGTTTTTTCATAAGAATAAGGCAAAATAACTGGAAATAAGATGAAAAATAGTATAGGGCTGCATCCGGACCATAGTAAAAGAGTCTAAATTTTTCACTGTAGTGCACAATGGCACCAGATACTATGAGGATGTTTGGGATTTGGCATGTATAAATGTTTGAAACGGTACTTTACATAATTACACCTGCGTGTTTTACCTGATGTGTGTAATACGCATTTTCTAAAATCATTTAATCCAGTAGTTGCCTTACCTTTCTTAGGGAGTGGGTCCTTAGTTAATGGTCTCAAAACAAAACAAGATCATATATTAAATATTATTTAATAAGCTACTTAATGAGATGTTTGCAAGGATAAAAATGCTTTAAAAATGGTAGCAATAATCTTTTTGTGTTTCGATAATATTTGAACTGACTTTTTTCCATAATGTATTCGGCAAATTCTTTAAGGCCGTGCTGTAGCCACAAGGTGGCGACATATCTCATTTTTCACATTTATTTCATGTAATTTCATTTATTTCAATGTATGACTGGAAGAGTTACTTTGTGTATACTGGTCTCTTTTTTGTAAATGAAAGAACTTGACAACTTTTTCAGTCGTTCGGATTTAATTTATTTACTGGGTTAAAAATAAAAACAGTGTAGTACTGCCACATACATCAAATTAACATTGAAATCAAGATTAACAGAGTTAACATTCACAAAATCCCATCATATGAGGCTTCTTGTAGTCTGACACAATTGACACCTGTTTAACACCAGGATAAGAAACAGTTAATGGTTCTGATTTTTCTTTACTGTACTTAACGGTGAATTTTGAGGGATTGAAGTGAACACTGCCTTTATGTTTACCTCCTTTTCTAACACGTTCTCTCATCTCCATGAACAGCCTTTTAAATACAATGTCAATGGGCCTGAAAATTTAGGCAGGCAATACAGATGGATAATTTAAATGGAGGCAGTTGGGTTTTTAAACTATTCATCAGGTGACAAACCTTTAAACCCTGTTAATTTTGATTTAGTACAGGGACTGGAGCTGAAACAGCTCTTGCCATGACTCTGCGTCACACTGGCAGAGGAAGAGGACAGACAATCATATCTCCTAAAAACAGAAAACAACGGGAAGTGATAACAATCAGATTTTCTCCATATGACTCTGTTCCTATTTTATGATGGAAGACATGAGCAATGACAGAACAGTTTCTCCAAGAAAAGAACCAACACTCAAGATAGACAAAACTTTAATAAGCAGATATTTTGGGGTGGGGGGGGGGGATTCCGCCAAGTGCATTTCATAAGTTTAGTACCACATGAAGAGTGTGAGACAGGAACAAACTGCCCTCTTAGTCCATACTCAAATACAAACATACGTTTGTACACAATGAAAAATATATGACATAATATGAAACAAAGAGCAGCAAATTATTGATTCCATTCTTCAGAGCACCTCCATGGACTAAAGTGACACCACACTAAAGGTCCAAAGATCTCATATCCCCAAATCAGTCAGTAAAAGGCTGATTACAGTCAGCTTGCACTTTAACTTGGAATGTTCCACTGAAGGGGGGACCTTCCAGCAGAATCGGTCCCCTGTTACCACCAGACAGCTTTGGCAGAGGCAACTGTGTCTCACTATGGCTCCCCCAGGTCTCCTTCCATTGTCCGGACCAGAACGTACAGCTCAGCCAGGCCGACCACTGAGGCTGCGATCACCGAAGAGATCACCCTCTGAAAGGCACCAACAGGGCAGCTGACCAAACCCTTCTGGATGATATTTAAACACAATTGAGACCAAGCTCCATTTTACATGCCTAGAGAGGTATTCTCACACTTCTTTCAAGCACATTTACCTGCCATACTAGTATATAGAACATAGAACTCAGAACTCATACTTCTGACAGGAATGTTTTATGGGTGTTTTTTTAGGGTTTCTCTGATTTAGTGCTGTTTGAAATTAGCTTGTTAGAGTAACCACGGAGTCGTGTGAAGAGAATCAAGAAGATTTTAAAATGAGCGACGGTTCTTTATTGACTGAAACATAGATTTTTAAATTGTTCCACAGAAACACTGAGAAGACCTCTGAAACTTGCATACTTTTCTGCTTAGGCTTCTGAGTTTGAAACATAGAGTTTAATTCACCTTTCTGAAGTAAATAGCTCACACTGGCTTTTCCTCAAGGTCTACAAACAGGCAGTCATGGCATGGGACTTAACAGGCCCCAGTTGAATGCTAATTCAGTGCTGTCGCACACAGTGTCTGTCATTACTGAAAGATAAATTCAGCCCACACAAGACGATGCTGTTACCGCGGTGATCTCTGTGAACAGGTACTGGCTGCCAAGGTATGCGCAGGCAAACGCAGCCACCACAGTCACCAGGAAGTTGAATACAGTGATGATAGCAGCTTTGACTGAGCGCACTGTGACACATACAGACAGGTAACAGATTGACAGACAGGTAATCGTCAGTTGCAAACGCATCACCTTTTTAAATCAGGATACTAACCTTGTCTACCAATGTCAGATAGTGTTCCACGGCGATTTATTTCCTATATGAATGGGAAAAAAACATTAGCATGTACTGATTCATCAAAACCATTGTACCACATGTTAATCACATGGGAAACTTGCAGATAAGGTAAAAATGCAGGTAACATTTTTGACATCCATATTTGTATTTGTACCTGAGGATTGACATTTCTGGTTATCCTCATATATTCATCATTAGCCAGTTTTGCTTTGATCTGCTCCAGTCGAGCCACCAACTGGGGGTTCTACAACCAAGAGAGCATACAGGGATAAGCCTTAATGACAGCTACCCTCCTTGTTTCTGTACGCTGTAAGAGGAAACTGCCATTCTTACTCTGGGGGGGGTTTCAAAGTGTGGCAGATGCACTGAACAGTCCTCCAACAACTCATGGAGGTAGACAGGGTATCCTGTAATAAAAATGACAATGCATACATTTATCCTTAATAATAATAATACTAATAATAATAAAACTGTGTCAAGCACATGCCACTCAAGTCACACCATTATCTTTAAGATATCTGTGTAACTTCCTCGCTGTATTGAAAGGCAGGGTGGACGACTCCTCTTTCTTCAGGAGTGACTCGAGCTCTTCTTGCAGATCTCCAGGTATGGAGGACTTCTTTTCCATCAGATCCCTCACCCTCTCGCGAAATTTGTCCCCAAACACAAATGACGAAGCCATCTTGTTTGATGTTGACTTCGCTGCGTGCTGGAAACTACTGTAAAAAACTGAAATTTTTTAAAAATCAAATGAATCGTAATTCCCTCAATAAACCTAAGAAACACTGTGAAGGACAAAAAACCATATTCAACAGAAAACAGCTAAAGTCGAAATGATACACAATGGATAATTTATACTACAACATGAATAACAATAAGATACAAAATATAAATTTATATTAATCAGTATGTCGCAGCCTGCAGAATGAAATGCTAGCTGGCTAAATACTAGCAAGACCGGACTGTTCCGATCGGAATACTTTTAAGATCGTACCTTGAGTTTTATCACTGGAACATGTGCCTGTACCATAAACACCTATTTCAAAGCCGACATTACAGATTATCAAAAGATAAATGTCCGTTTAAAACGCCTAAAAGGTTACTTCGTAAACATAGAAATACAACAGAATGTACAAGAGGCCGCCATAACGGCGTGACGTACACAGTGACGATCACTTCCGTACTCATGTTTTAACATTATTGTACAGCAACGCGATGTTTTCTCTTTCAGGTTTGCAATAATATTTCTACATATAAATATATATACACACTAAATTTTATGTAAATTTTTATTTCGACTTTCCCGAGGAGCAATGCAATATGGTTAGAAACCAAAGGGACGTAATACATTTTTAAAGGAATGGTTTGGCGAAATACTTTATACTTTAACCTAGTTTTTGATGACATAGGGGACATAGGTTTGTGTGGTTAAAGTTAAAATAAAAAATGAACTCCCTTGCTATTGAAAAGCAGTTACAATGTGAATATATTGATTTATTAGACGTTGAATTAGGGTTCAAACAAATATTTAAATGCAACATATATTTCTTAGTTCACTCAAAATTATGTCAGTGTTATTCATTACACTGTTCAGAAAGGGAAAAAAATTGATTTTTTTTGTTCATTATTTGGAAAATAAACATAGTTGAAAGAGGGGAAGAACTCAGTTTCTGTTTGTCCTTGAATGTTGAGTAATTCTGTATTCCAAATATTACTGCAATTTACGTGGATGCCAAAATTAGAGTGTACATTAGGAATATGAGAGAAGGAAACAGACGAGAGAACAAGCTGCCTGTATTATATGCATGGTTAATGACCACGATTTTGCAGTAAATCTGAGGCCCTTGGAACACACAGGTCAAAAGTGGTAAAGCATAAAACCTGCAGGTCCTGACTGAAGTGTACCTCTTCAAAAAAGATCAGGATATTTGTATTGTATTTCCATTATTCGTTTTTAAATTCCATTTGGAAATAATTTAATCATAAACATTGAATAACCATTTTTTAAGATATGTGCAGCACATTGTAGCGTGTAACCAATCGCCAGTAATTAAAAGGTCAGTTTATTACGGGTTAGAAATGAGATGGCCTTTAAATGGTAGCAGATAAAAGATAATAAGCCATAAATTAGAATAATTTCCTCGAGCAAATCAAGGCTGAGGAAATTTGATCAGTAAACCCTGCAATTCTTTATTATCTCCACCAGATGTCAGAATAATAAGTAGAAAGGAATCAGTCATAAATACAAAGGTAATCTTGTAGGAGTCGACGCCTTTAATCACCGCTACTCTAAGTTTTGCCAATATAACACGATGATGTCGTTGAACCTAGAGGTGTTGTAAAACTTTTCCTGATGTCCATACCAGATGTCCACTTAGTGCTGTGCAGAGATAGACTCCCGGCCCTGGGGCAATTGACGTGATGCTGATAATCCCAGGGACCTTTAGTTTAAGGCTGTATCTTGTGGGGCCGAAAGACCGTGACTAATTAAATAACAGTACTTTAATCTTAACGAAACCAAGACAAATCAATTCCAAATAAGTTGATACGAATACTGAAGAGTAACTTATTAAAGAGAGTTTCCCCTTTGAATCAGAAAACACTCTGGAGGTAATGTCTGTTATTCTTTGGGATGAATGTTGCGGCAAACATATTCCAAACGTTGTGTATGAGCAGACGTAGTCATACAACGTAGTACAACGTACATAACTGGGTCAAAGTGCAACCGGTATATTGGCGAAAGCAGTCAGCTTCATCAGACATCTATCAGACAAAAATTCGTACATTTCCGTCATTCAGGTGAACTTGTAATGCTGTGTTTAGACAAAATTCTGAGACAGTATTACCCCGGGAGTGTCACGATGTCACTGCAACACGACGGTGACAGAAAGCTGTGCCATCGAAAAACCACGATGCACCGCACCCCTCCCTACCCTGCACCCCTCGAGACGGCGCGCGCAGGCGCGCGCACAGACGTACGCATATTCGCCCAGCCGAGCTTCACGGTCTGGTACAGCAGTACAGCCGCTTAGTGGGTAACCTTGTCCTGACTCTTCCAGGACGAGCGATAATTGCATTCCACCAGAACATGCATGCGTTTTGTTACTCTGGGTGATATGTGGTTTCAGATCGCGACAACAGGGGAGATTCTGGGTCGATAACGAAACAAATGTGTGTGCGATCGGGGAAGTAAACAAAAGGCTGTCCTTAAAATGTTAATAGAATAGCCCATACGAGCCGGGAGTTCAGACTGCCAGAAATTATGGATAAACAAACAAAACTAATAAGGACGAGACAGACATTTTCCCCGGTCACCTCCCACTTTTATCAGCATCACTTGTTTTATCTGCTGCGGATCTGCTGAAAACGCGTGGATTTATAAAATGTAACATTTTAAATGATATTTTAATTGGTAAGGAAAACAAGTGACACCTGGGGGATATGTATAGGAAATTTAATGTCGTGTCGATGTTCACATGGGCGTTTTACGTGGATCTGAAATTAAGTCACGTTCAGCGAAGCACGTAGTATTTATTAGTATTGTCAGAGTTTGCAGCGTCCTGCCGGACTCTGGACTGCTGAATTCCTATCTTCTGCTTTGCGGCTATGCAGCGATCACCTTCCACTGAGCTCTTCCCAACATGAGATGTTGTCCGGTAGGACATAAATGGGGGCAGTGTACATGAACGCTGTGGATTAGTCTGTCTGGACTGCGCTGGGAAAAGTAACAGGATTGTCAGCATTTTGGTTTCAGCCGAATTATCCGTGGGGCTGTTTTTTTTTTTTTATGTCGAGCAATGGAATTTTTGCATGGTCAGATTTCTTATCCGCTTTTCCCGATAATTGTTTTCACAAAGAGCGGATGATTTAAAAGTTCTGGATTGCAGGGAGTGGGAGGAAACGGATGATAATATGGACTTGGTGGCGTCCTGTTGTGAGATTCGGATATTAAAAGCGAACGTTCAGATACAGTCATCCCATTCTGGACAGAATTACGTTTCTTTCACGTTTACCAGCAAAGTAAGCCAGGTGAGAGATTTTCTTTTGTAATCCGGGTAGAGCTTTCATAAAGATAATCTTGGCCGCTCGAGGACAGGTGTCGGGCATGAGGGCGCTAAGTGTCACGTGGGACGATCTCAAAACAAAAACAATCATACCTTCACAGAGATGGCTAACATTAAATTCTGTAATGCGGGTTGTCAGTTGAGCATTTTGCATAATTTAAATAGAAATTTCACGGGGAAATTACGTACACTGCAGGATACTCAGAAATTAGTTTGTATGAGCTGGTGGCAAAGCCGGAGGATTTTCTTGCTGCAGGAAATTATCCAGGACGCACCATGGGAACTAAACAGACGAAGGCTGCAGGGTCGGAGGCTGGGGCGACTCCGCAACACGGCAGCTGGAAGCGGACGCCGACTAAGGAGCGGGGCGACGTTTTCGCCTCCTTCATGCTGAGGTCAGGGGATCGGCTGGGTCGAAGTGGGACTCCTCCCCCCTACCAGCGACGTATCGGCATGATCCAGGAGATGATGGTGATGGCCAGGCAGGGGAAGCAAGACGAGGCCACCGAAATGTTAAAGACGCTTCGACAGGTACATGACTTTAGGGATGGGATTTGACATAGTTCGGTATTTAAATAGCCAGTGTCGTGAGGGTTACGTCACCTGTGTATCTGTCCTTGTAACTGCGCGTCAGTTTTTCTGATTACATTTAGGTGTATGACAGTTTTCATATATACCCCCCGCCAAAAAAAAAAAAACCTAAGGAGTCATTAAAACAAAGCATTCCATATGAAAATAATTACAGTGATTAAAAAATTATGGAACACCATGATCGTGCGCCTAAAAACTGCACGTTGCCAGTAGCATAAAGAAGCGTCTGCTTCGTGAAGGGGGAGTAGCAGCGAGAAGACGGGGTGTAGAATTGGAGTTTATTAAATTGTTCCGTTATTGCCATCCTTTGATAAATATGATTTAATTAGCGTAACTGCACCACTCTGCCGCTCAATACTGGAATGCCCGGTGCCTGTGGGATATGCGTTATCTCACATACTGTAAATGTTCCACAGCTACTGTATTTCCTAAAATGTCCTCCCCTAGATGTGATGAAATTAAATTAATTGCGGAAGTGTTGCTTTTTTTACAGCTGACTGAATCGCAAACCTAATTGAAATATATTGCTGCCCATCGTTCCAGTGCAGCTATTCATTAAAGTCACTCTGTTCCGGTTCAGTGCAGTATAATTGATGCAAGTGCAGATATAATCTTTCCCTATGTCTTAAGATTCACAACGATGCTTAAGTAATAAAATACCCTGGTCTAAAGTTATGTAGGTCGTATTAGATAAAAGCATCTATTTGAAGGAACTGAAGTAAATCTGAACTGCCAGGCTTTATGGTTTCCAAGTGTGTTTTATTTGACTTTGCCATGAGGCAGCAGAATGATACAGGTGGTGTGGAAGACTGCCCATCTTAGACTGTGAAGGGGGCAGTGGAGACATGGGTGCCTCCTGCTGTCTTACAGGAAGATTGATGTTGTGAACGTTGGGGATCTAGTAGGTGGATGTCTGATCTCTGTGCCACCTCAGCTGCTGGTGGCACACGTGGTGTGAAAATGCAGAGGGAGGCGATGGGTCTTGATCCATCAAATGAGTGGTGGCATCTTTCAGCCAATCAGAATGGCAGTGTTGCTGAACTTTGACACCGGACAGTCCCTCATCAGTGGAAGGCATAAACCAAACGGGGAAAAGTGCTTATGCAGAGTTGGCCTGGGTCTGCCTCAGACGGTGCTAATCAGATAAGTAAACTCTG
Source organism: Gymnarchus niloticus (assembly GCA_009936485.2). Lineage (NCBI taxonomy): Eukaryota > Metazoa > Chordata > Actinopteri > Osteoglossiformes > Gymnarchidae > Gymnarchus > Gymnarchus niloticus. The sequence goes on along the minus strand of JAACJT020000031.1, from coordinate 2,928,962 downwards.
TACCTATGCTCTGTGTTTACAGCCTGATGAGTATTGATTTAAGGGCTCCGTCCCCTAGCTGTGCAGTTGCTAGGCAGAAGTGGACTCGTGGGGAAGGCAGGACAGGAAGCACAAGTGTGTTAGTGTGGGGTTCAGAGGGGCTTATGTGGCTTTGAAGCGCCTCACAAGTTTCGGGCACAAAACAAGGTGTGATGGACTGCCCTGAGCAAGTCTGCATACTATTTATTTCATTTGCTGGACGGGGCTACAGTATAGCAATGGTCTAAACATGATGCCATTTCATATTCCAGGTGGAGTCTGGCTGTTGTGCCCTAAGAAGATTAAACGGAATTGCCTGAAAAATAATACTCTAGTGTCCATTAATCAAATCTGAGCTTTCCCCCTGAGAGGCAGTTCTATATGTACACATTTTTCACCACACTGTTGCTGTATTTGAGGCTGTTACCATGGATGATTGATGGGCTGCGTGGGTTGATGCATGACTGTCCAAGAAATCGGTCTGGTCATGAGAACTGGAGATGGATTCTGGCTCCCTCTGCCCACTGATCCTGTCTTGTCAGATTTTTTTTGTCCATTTTGACTGTCAGAGTCGTCAGGAGGTGGTAATCACCTTTTGCTGCTGATGCAGCTGCATCAAGGAAGGATGATTTACTGTTTGGTAGGTTAGGTCATACTGGCAAGGAGCATGGTGGCAAAGCTGAAGAGATGTTGCTGCAATAGGCATGCACCAAAGAGCACCTATGCCCACTTACACACACACACACACACACACGTGCGTGGCTGTCAGTGTTCTGGTCTCAGCTCAGAGAGGTTCTGGAGTGACCCCGGAGATTGCAGAGGTTACACTTTTTTCTGGAATTTTCCCCAGTGACATATGATGCTTGTGAAATTAATGATTCCAAGTAAAAGAAAAGCGCTGGCAGCTTATGAGAAATGGAGGATGCTGGGGGGACAAAAAGGTTTCTTATCAGGAGTTTTCAGGACTGAGAATTCATTAGTGGGGCACCGTGGTCAAGTGATGTCAAAGAACTCCTATGATGCTGAATGACAGCCAGTAGCAGCTCACAGCTGGGCGGAAACCGTCATGTGGAGGGTGAGAGGAAGCTGGCTGGCCAGGATCCAGGAAGTTGGAATGTTTTCTCATCTCTTTGTCCACTTTGTGGTGTTATGGACCTCTGGGACATTGCAGGAAAGAGGCAAGCCACCTAAAAAAGCAAAGAAAGAGAGAATAAGAGAAGTTATTTTCCTGATTTTTTTTTTTCTTTTCTTAAATTGGACATGTTTACATCATAGAAGGGAAATTTAAAAAGGAAATCAAAGTGGGAGAAGCTTGCATAGCTGGGAGTCAGCATTTTGGAATTTGTGGATTTTTGTGGAGTGATGTCCTAAACCTGACCTAGCTGGTTGTCACTCAGTGTCTCTGCGCTTGGCTGGATTGAACGTGGAAAAAAGGGCAGGATCAGTGGGCTGCAGCATCCCACTGTTGCCTGGAAACCATGGAAATGGGTGGGCCCACGGGCTATTTGTTCACTTTCAGTTGCTTAACGGATTTTGTTAGGCAGACGTCTTACACGCGAGTAAATTATTATGTTTTTCTGGAGCAGTTTAGCTTAAGTGGCACCCATTGGCAGTACTGCAGGACCCCTTGTTGGACTGACAGTCATTGGGGTTACAGGCTCAGGTCTTTCGCTAAGGTGCTACTTGCGGGGCCCTGAGACATGAAGAACTTCCCGCTGACTGCTCTGAGGCTCCATATTCTGTCCCGATACAGAGGGGTGTTGAAAGAGAGCAGAACATCCATCATCCTTGATATACGAACCCCTTTCCGCCTCCACTTTATGCTCTCCTCAGAAAGAACAGAAGCTGTATATTTGTCTCAGGCTTATTCATATTTAACACGTGGCTGGTGTCAAATGTACGCACTGTTTTCTTTAATCAAGAGAAGGTGCTTCTCTTTTCTCAGTTTCCCCCACTTATTCTTCTATTGCCCTCTCCCCCTGTCTCCCCCCACCTTCTGTCATTGGACCATTACCCCTGACAACTAATCCAAATTGTTGTTCTGCAGATAAGACACGCTAATGGCAGATTAGCTTTCACTTAGCAGAAAGACATGCTTATTTTCCAATTGTTGTACACGAGTGTAAACACTTTTTTTTTTTTTTACATAAACTGTAATAGCTGTTTGCTAGTACAGTAGTAATGGCAGCATAGGAGGTCCTCATGTTGTCTTTATGTATTTCTTCGTACAGTTTTTTTTATGTTGCCCATATAGAAGAGAGACTCTGCATTTCCTAGCAGCTTTCAGAGCAGTTCGAAAAGCTCTACTTTGCATAATGGTCAAACAGCTGTGGCTCATAGTTACAGTGATTGTTGAATTAATGCAGTCCCATGAGTCTTCAGTGATTCCTGGTGTGTACATTTAGAATGAAAACAGACTGAGTTTTGCTGCAGATGGGCTGTTAAACTGGGTTAACTGATTTAATTGTGCAAAAATTTACAAACCATTAATAGAAATTCTTTTTCAGGGTGGTCTTCCCAAACCAGAGGAGTCGTACTGTCAGAGTGCTGAGCAGCACTTAAGTCTCCTTTTCATAACATGGAAGAGCACAGTGTAAAAAGTGCAATAATGCAAAGTGTATTACTCAAAAACCTGAAGTCAGCTGGAGTAGGAATAAACTGTAGGATCATAAAATATTTCGAAAGGCGGAGGTGAAGTACTTTGCAACTGCAAATGAAGCAGACCTGGCAGGCGTAATAGGTGATCAAATTTAAAAAGTATTTTCTTAGAATGAAGTTTTAGTGAGACGGTGGGCACAGTCAAGCGCAATAACATGGTGAATTTCTGGGACGAGCTGTAGACGGTACCTTTTCATGCATCTGTATGCGAAATGATGTTTCACCAACTCAGGCTGGTTTGAGAGAACTGGAAGTGTAGTTAAATGAGTATAACCCAGACCATACATAAGTAGCATTAGATCATCGTGATAATTAATCAAATTTTATTCAATCCTGCAGCCTTAATGATATCGCCTTGGAGAGCCACCTGCAGTTGGCTGGGAAAGGCATTAGAGGAAACATAAGACAAATGGCCCAGTAAATGAATTGGCAGGGGGGAAAAGGAAGTGGAGAGGAAAACAGAAGCACAGATGGCAGGCAGAGCAATCGAGTGATGTAAATTCAATCAGTTATAAAGGAAAATCCCCATTTTACCCAGAAGCTTGAAAGTTACATTAATACAATAATGTCACATCCGGTTTTAAAAACAAGTGACCATTCATGTAAAAATTGCAATGTGGGACAAGATTATATTTCTCCAAGAAGACATAATTGGTGGAATTAATGTTTAATTATAAAGGTATTTAATGTTTGCTGTCATCAGCATCACCAGTAAGAACATAGACAGTGTTTTGATTAGAAAATGGGATTCATCAGAAGTGTCAGACGATATGTTAGATAGAGCAGGTTTCATTCTGCCATTCCAGTACACTGTCTGACGTAAAGCTCTCTGACACCAGCAGCTGGCTTGGTAATTTTACTCTCGGCTGCGATGCACAGTAGCGCAGTGGAAAGCACTGTTAGTTCACATTTCTGTGGGTTGTGGGTTCAAATTCTGCTCTGTGTGTGTGTGGAGTTTGCATCTGTTAACGGTGGCACGTGTTTCTGCCCGTAGTCGAAAAACATATACATTAATTGATATCTTTAAATTACTTATGGTGTATGACTGTGTGTTTGTGTGCGCGCGTGCGTTTTCTGATGGACTGGCACCTTATTGCCCTTGGGTAAGCTCCAGGTCCCCACGTGTTCTTGACCAGGATAAGAGGTTGGAAGATGGTTAGACTGGATGCTGTCATTTACAACCTCTGATGTAACGTTTCGATGGGATGTAGGAAATGGCCAGGATTGGAAACAATGAATTTTACAGACTTTTGGAATATATTAAATACTATAAAGGTAATGATTTGAATGAAATTAGCTGATTACTGGATATGTGTGGGGGTGTCGGCTTCTGATTTTAATGAAATTAGCTGATTACTGGATATAAGTGTGGGTATGGCGTCCACACTGTTCCCCTGTTCTGCCTGATGTGGAAGATGGGTGTATATGAATGTTTTCTTTTCATATATTCATGATTTTAGTATATTAGACTACGATCTGACTGGAGCTTCGCTGTGCTGCAGGGTAGGTATAAACTGTTTGTCAAATGAAATCTCCCCTTGAGCTCAGTCATGTTCTCCGTTATGCTGCGTTGACATGTCATTTGTTTGTTGCTGTGGAGAGGTGGCTCCTGCAGTGTTTGTGCCAGCTGAGCTTGTCTCCGCCCCCTCGGCAGGACCTGGGAATGGAGTCCACATCCTTGGATGACGTGCTGTACCGTTATGCCAGCTTCCGTAACCTGGTGGACCCCATCACCCACGACCTCATCATCAGCCTGGCACGATACATCCACTGCCCCAAAACGGTGGGTGGCCACGAGTAGACACACATTAAGAAAGAGGTAGTGGCCAGGAGAACTGGCAGAGTCCTGCTGTTTTCTGCTTTACGTGGTGTCACCCAGTTGATGGCCAGTCTGACGTAGACTTGAGGTAAATCAGAGCATGATAGGCTGTGATATGATTGTCGCCCTCTAGTGGACACAGGAGTCTGACACTTGCCCATGACAGGTTGTTGCTGGGAGACCAGTAACAAACCAATAAGTCTGTCAGGTCACAAAACTTATACTGCTCCATAATAAAGAAGGTACAAAAGTGTGTGTTTAGTCTGTTTGTCTTTTAAAAGCTAATTTCTTTGAAAAGTATTAGTAAATGATAAGGGGTGCTGTGATGAAACAGATATCATATAGATGAATTCACCTCTAATTCTTTGTGCAAAGGTCAGAGCTTAAAATACTAACCTGAAATAGGGAGGTCTGGTGGTGGCTGGAGGGGCATAACTTGGCAGTTTTGGATTTCATTTCGGAGCCTCTCTAGGCTTGTCTCCCAAGAGGGATCATGAGTTACTTGTGTACATATACAGGTACACAGGCCTTGTACATAAATCTGCTCACAGTCCACATGACCATTTCGCAAATCCCAATAAAATCACACAACTAATTATTTCTGGTCCGACGTGCAGATTATAAATAACATAAAGGGCCTGAGGAGCCAGATTAAGGGCACGGCTGTAAAGCGGCTCACGTCAGCCCCACAACCCTAACGACCGTCCTCGGGAATGTGGCTACAAGCACTGCAGGCTGTCAGCCCCCCAGGGAGCCCCAGGCAGAGCACCAGATGCTTGGACCTCAGGGTATCTGGTCCTCTGTGCCCGGAGAGTGTCCTTAATCTCAGGGATACGCAGGTGTTCAAATCCGGGGTCCTTGCCTGGAATTTCAGATAAGCGGCTGGTTTCCATCTGTACATCTTGCTGTTATTTGAGACCAGGCTGGTTAAGAAATGAATGGCATGGTACCAATTATAACCTCAGCTGCATATCTGTGACTCAGCCCTCAGATCTATGGGATGGGGGGTCCAGGTGGGCTGGGTCTTGTGCAAGACCGCTCCACTGGCTGCTGAGAATGCCTTAATGATTCGTTAGCTGAAGAGCCAGGGCACTCTTGAGACAGCATATCTTTTTTTTTTTTTTTTTTTTTTGTATAACAATGAACCATCAATCTGATCTGGAGAGGTCCATCAGCCTTTAGTAGAAAAACTCATTATTTCCCTGGGTCCACACTGGACTTGTTGTATAAGTCACTTTTTAAAAGTTAGACAAACATGGAAAAATTGCATGTCCTTGAAAAGTGTCATTCTTCCTTTGGGCTGTGTTATGATGAGTGAGTAAAGATGGCTGAAGATCTTCCTCTTTCTTCTGCTGCCACAGGAAGGCGACGCCCTGATATCCATGGAGAAGGTGTGCCGGCAATTGACTTACCACCTCAGCCCCCACTCCCAGTGGCGACAACATGGCCTGCTCAAGAGGAAGCCCCAATCCTGGTGAGGAGAAGGGGTTAAAGGTCACCATAGTCAGTGGTTCCCCCCCCCCCCCCCCGAGAAATGTCTGGCTGTTGCTGTATTGCCTGTCACCAGGGCCTATCATTTTCCTCATCCCCCAGCGCAAAATCGGTCAGTTCATTTCTGGGATGTCTGAGACCTGTTTTCCTTCTAGAGAGATCAGCAGTAAAGCGAGAGGGGCAAATCAGGTGACTCACGTTGTTTGTTTGCAGTAATGATCCCCAGCAAGTACTGGGCTGGGAGGGGGGTAGCTAAACGAAAGCACTGATGACATGAAAGCAGGCAGATGGGCCAGTTCTGACGTAACAGGGCTTTAAACATCTACACTGTGGAGAACACAGGCGGAAAAATCCTTCTTCTCCGAACGCTCTGAACTCTGAGGCACGACTGCTCTTGTGATTTCATGTTTCTGGGTTGGGAGGAGTTCTCTTTAGTGTGGATTACCAGTGTGATGTTCCTACAGGTCCTACTCAGTCTTGCTGGACTCACACTGGTTGGTGAGTGTTAGCAGAGGACTGCCTGAAACTACCTGATGACTACAAGCGGTCGAGGCGAAATCAGGTATAGATAGAAAGCAGACTTTACCAGAGTATCACATATGAGCAGGAGCAAATGAGTCCAGGAAAGGTGAGGGTGTGTGTGTGTCTTTCTCTCTCACTCCCCCCTTCTGTCTCTGTCTATCTCTCAGTCACTCACTCCCCCCCCCCCCCCCATCTCTATCTGTCTCTCTTTCTCACTCTTACTCCACCCCTTCTGTGCTTCCCAGCACTCACTCCACAAGTTCTAGGAAGTATCTTCTGTCAGGCCTGGTTCTGTTCATCCTCGCTGGTGTTTTTTCAGTTGTACCTGTTTTTTTCTGGAAGAAAAAAAAAAAACAAATTGTTAGAGGATTGTAGGTATTGGTAGCTGGACACGATGTTGTATGTGTTTGAGAGAGGTGTGTGTGTGCGTGTGTGGAAGAGGGAGGTGTCAGAGGAGAGGAGATGAGAAGCAGGCTATGACTCACTTCTCTGACATGTGCTGTCCATCTTTCCAAACCTCTGTCTCTCTCTCTTCATCCTTCCTATCTTTCTCAATCCCAGAGCTCCTCTTAACAAATTAGTTTTAAATTTGATTCCTGTTTTCACAAGCTCTTTTTATTCCAGTGAATATTTTTACATTTAATTTCTCCCTAATTGCTTCTCTCACGCCTCCTCCTGCAGATTACTTTCCTGTCACAAAATTGCCCGCCGGGACAACATTTCACCATTTGTCGATCAAAGGCCTTTATTGTCTGAAATTTGCATAACCGAGTGAGAATAGTGATGCACCTGCCTATTTACTCAGATTTGAGGTCAATTACAGAGGGAATAATCACGAGGTTGAGCGCTTAGGTTCTCTCAAACTAGCCCCCTCTATTGTTTTGCTCTCTTGCTACCAGGCATAAACTCATCTAGATGTGTAATTAAAAGATCTATTGTTAACTTAATTGCTATTGCCTGCACTGTGGAAAGTGTGCTGGGTCATTGACTAATCATTCAAAACAAAAACAAACAAGCAGGCAGGCAAGTGGGCAGGACGATCCAGTGAAAACGGATGGCTGGGCTGTAATTGACACGGAAATGGGACAGATCATGTGATTTCCAAGGGATCACATGTAGTTTCTATTATCACTATGATGGGGAAAAAGGACTCTCATCAGTCCATCAGACAGTGGTTTGTAATCCAACGCAGAAGAAACTTTAGAGGTGGACTTCAGCTCTTCCTGTGAAGTAAATCTGATAACATTCTGTACACTTATAAGAAACATACAGGCTTAAAATAAATACAGAAGTTGCTGTATTCTCATGTACATGGATAAGGGAGGAAATGCATCTTTTTGGAATAATTTTATTTGAAGCATCACGTTGTACAGATAAATGTACTTAATTTCTGTCATTTGACCCAGTGATGTGTTTTTCAAAATCCTCTTCTGTCACCTAAAAATTACCCACAGGCTCAGATTTACTTGCACATATTTAGGATCAGGACTGTCTGAGTCATTCACATAGAAGAGTCTGCAGCTGCAGCCTACAGAGTCTGGATTTAAAGAAGTATTCCAGCTTGTTGTTGACAGTGGTGAAGGGTTATCCTGACTGTCTCCCTATTAGCTAATATTACTATTCACCCTCTCCCTATCCACTAGGGGGAGGCAGTCAGTGAGAGCAGTTCATTCCATGGTTCCATCCTCCTGTAAAGGGAAAGTGCAAGAGGAGGTGTGTTTGTCACCTGCATGTGACAGACACCTGCCTACTGGGTGGTAACTGGTCTCAGGGCGGAAGGAGAAGGGTGAGGAGATGGAGGCGAGATGCAGCAGGCAAGATGGAAAACGAGAGATCACGTGAAGCTGAAAAGGAGATGTTGGAAGACTCCTTTTGTTCAGAGACACACAGGGTAAACCTTTTGATGGACTGTGGCCTTTCCTGAGGAAGAACCACTGGAAAGTAGAATTCAGACCAAGGTGCTAAAAGGGCAGCGTGCACTTGGTCACATTTTAAAGGTATAACACCAAAGAATTTGTCCTCCTAACACCAAAGAATTCAAACCCAAAACCACATTGTAATCTCCCACCAGCTTGTCTTTAACATGAGGTGTGGACCCGGAAAGCCTGAAGAAACAGCTTCTGCTGGTTTTTTTGTCACAGCGTAACCAAAGCGAAACCTGGTGTCCTAAAAAAAACTCTTAATATGCAGAACTGCATTAAGGTACCATGCAGGCAGGTGAGTCATCAGGAGGGAAGAGGAAGACATTCTGTCTTACTGTTTTCCGCTTTTCCTGAGTCATCTTAATTGCTACATTAACGGAATGGACTGCAGTAGAGAGAATTTCATTACTTTCTGAATATAGTCAGGATACAGTCAACAGTTCAGTGCTTTGGGGGGGTTAATGGTGCAAACTAAACACCCCTACCCCGATACTTACATGGCCCCCTTTCTCTGACTGTCCTCATGTCACCTGCAGAACAGCCAAATTTGTGTGCTCAGAGAATTACTACATTTTGCCCAGTATGTCTGAATGTGCTGTTCTTAAAAACTGCTCTGTCTTGGTCAGCACCTGTAAGTGTACAGTGTTTGTAATGCCTTTACTTTCCGGGGGGTACCTGCATTTACAGAATCATGGCTCACGTTGCATGCACAAGTGAAGCTGTGTTATACTGGACCTTGACTCTCTGCCCAATACGAGTGTGTTAGGTTAAAGGGGGGTCTGCGCTGTGTGGGTGTGTCAGGACAGAGGGAGTCTGCATAGTATGAGCGTATTGGACCAGTCACAAAGTATCTGAGTGTGATTTGAAACTGCAGCCAGAATCAGTTATGTAGCTCTCTTCTTTTATTTACTTGCTCTTTCATTGTGTCAGCATCATGGCGAGGTTCTTTAATAATAACATTTCTGAACCACGGACAGCTGAATATAACCATGGCTTGGAGTTTTCCAGTTGGGTCTTACCCTAACACTAGCAGCAGAGCTGTTTAAGTTATGGAGCCTGCCCGGAATTGGAGGGAAGGACGCAATGTATATGAGAATCATTGAGAATCAGGCCTGTCCCTTTGTCCTTGTGTTTCAGTCTTCCTATAGAGACTAAAACACCTCAGTCACTGTGTCTTACTGCAGCTATTTGTCTCCACAACCTCCATTCAGTGCCAAGCTACACTACCTGTGTGTTTATTTTTATTTACCCATTTCCTGTCACTGTGCTTCGCTTCACTGACTGACAGGTAAATGACTCCATTTTAGATAAATTAGGTAAATGGCACTTTGCTGCTCTGACTGCAGAAGTCACGTGTCTCAGTCCCATCTCCCTGTCTCTGTGTCCTCTGCCTAGCCTGAAGGCGGTGCTTTCGGTGCCCCCTGCTGGTGATACCCTGGATCTGTCGGGGATTCCTCTTGCCGCACGGGATATGGAGCGGGTGTGCGCCTACCTGCAGCGGCATGCGGTCCGCCTGCGCAGCCTGGAGCTGGGCTTCACCGAACTCACGGACGACGCCTTCCAGCTGCTGCTGCCCAGCCTAGCCGCCCTGCCCCGCCTGGAGACTCTGGCACTCAATGGCAACCGGTTGACGCGTGCAGTGCTCCGTGAGCTGACCGATGCCCTCAAGGACCCGGGAAGCTTCCCCAGCGTCACCTGGATTGACCTGGGCAACAACGTGGACATCTTCTGCCTGCCGCAGCCCTTCCTGGTAAGTCTGCGTAAACGTTGCCCCAAGCAGGGCAACCTGCCCACCATCCTGGAATTTGGGGAGAGCCAGGCCAGTGAGCCAGAGAGCCGGGCGGATGGGGACCTGGATGGAGACGATACCACCAGGACAGAGAGCACCGGGGAGCTTCGCTCTGAGGTGGAGGCAGAGATGGGCGGGGAGACAGAGATCGAGGAGATGTTGGAGGAACTGATGGACTTTGACCGGGAGGTGCGGGGAAGGGACGACGACATGGAGGATGAGATGGAGGACAGCATGTGGGTGCTGGGGAAGAAGAGAAATAGAGGGGAGGCATCCAAGGAGCAGGGGAGGGTGCTACAGAGAGCGACCAAAGCAGAAGCGGAAGAAGATTCCCAGAGCTGCTCATCTCGGTTCTCCTGCTCCAGCCAATCGCAGCAGTCTTCCGGAGCTGTTGAGCCAATGAAAACAGAGGAAGAGGACCAAGGGGTAGCCCACAGCAGCAACCAGACCTGAAAATGGTGTCGCGAGCCATTCCTGTTTTTAACCTTCTGGTGCTCTGTCAGAAAGAAACCGAAAAACACGATGAAGAAGAGCTGAGAAAGGAAGAGGAGACTTCCTGGTCTTCTCTAGGTGATATCAGGAGGAGATGGTTATAGGACATCAGATAAGATCCTGCTTATGATCAATATTACTGTCAGTAGCATTATTTGAAAATGACGCGTGTATAATATATAGTAAGAAATGTCTCAAATGTCAGTTAATAGGCAGAGGAGCAGCTGTCTCCTACCTCTAGCTGCGCATGCCCTGCGTGGTGTTGCTGCATGGCCCAGCACTTCAGCACAGTCCTGCTGCAGGCACCAGTCCCTGTTAGCTCTGCAGGTAGATGGGAGGAGCCATGAGCCATGGCACAACATGGCTTTTGTTGTGGGGAGGAGACTGTGTGAGAAAGTGCTGGAGTGACGGGAAAAGAGGCGGCAGGGCCAGGGCTTGAGGATCAGGAAGTGACATTGTCACATTCATCCAGGCCAAATTCTGGAATCTTAAAAGTTTAGCATTGGGGGAGAATGGAGAGGAGTATTGCAATTTTTGTTTTTGTTACTCATCTAAGCACAGGATTGTTTTCTCATATATATTCATAATTTTCTGAAATTAGTTTTAAATTTATTCATCCATCCAACCATTTGACAACTGTTAATCTTGGTCAGGGTTTCGAGGGGCCCTACCACTTAAACCATAACTTTAATATATAATTATTATGGATATTAATTATATGTAATAAAATTACATTTATATTTACAAGGCAGCTTAGTGGGTGACACTGTTGCCTCACATTTCCATGATTGAGAGTTCGAATCCCACCTCTGTTCTCCCTGTGTCACATGGGTTTCCTTTCACAGTCCAAAGACATGCCCATGCAGTATTATTTTGTGTTTATGTGTCATGCGGTGGACTGACATCCCATCCAGGGTGTATCCCAGGCTCCAGACCCCCGGTGACTCAGATCAGGACAAGCAGTTAAACAGTTGTTAGATAATTTATTTTTAATTAGACTTCGTACTACATATTAAGATAATAATCCATGTTTTATTGTCACAAAGGTCTGTGCTGTAGCCTCTAGGACAGTCCACATACAGTATGAAGATGTGACGTGTGAGTCCACGGTGTGTGGTGGTGAGATGTACAGTCTTCTCCCCCATGTAAGGTCAAAGCAGTCTGTTACTACTCTCTACTGCTGTCCTGTGCAAATTTCTATCTCCTCCTTTTTTATTATTTAACACATTGTTATTAAGTTCTGGATCAATATTTTGTCTCAACCAATGATACACTTATGGATAATCAATCGTGCTGTTTTTGGGTAAATGTTTTTATGTCATGTATTCACCTTTAAAGGTGACAGAGGGCTCCACAGTGGTCATCTGTCTCACACATTTTAACAGGACTCCATTTCGGCTCTTGGCCCACCATTGAGTTGGCCTGTCCCACTTCAGCTCGTACCCCACTCCACCTCCGTGCAGTCAATTCTGTAGCCTTCGGTGTGAAACAGTCCATTACAGTCCCCCAGACATTCCCGTTAGGTTGTACAGGCCTGTCAGCTGGATAAATCCAGAGAGTCAGCCCAAAATTTCCCTCCACTGGTCGACCCTGACTATCTCTAGTGGTGCCCAGAGTAGTTATTCCCTGTGGATCTCGAGAAGACAATGAGAAGTGGTGTTGGGGGAAAGGTAAACAACGAGAAGAGGTGTTGGGGGAAAGACATAAACAATGAGAATTGCCTTTTTTTCTCAAAAACCTATCACACAGGCAAATTGTCGTTGCTAAGGACTGAGCGGTGGAGACTAGGGCCTGAACTAACTGGTGCACTGTTGTGATGCACCACATCTGCTTGCTGAAAAACGGTTTTATGCGAACTACTCCTTCAACAGAAAAATTATACTGTAATAAGAAAATAATGTGGCTAAATATGTTTTAGGAATGAATTGAAATATCACACAAACGTATGGGTTTACCGTGTACTGTATGCGGAGAAATGGAAATCTGAAAATCCAAGATTTCATTAAGGCCTCTTTCTCGGGCTTCTGTTTCCTCCACTTTAGGTCAATTCTTCCTCTAATTCTTCATATCCTTTGCTGTTTTCCAGTCTACTGCAGGGACCGTGGTACAAATGAGGAATTCATGTAACAAACTGTCAATTTAAAAAGCAGAAATTGCTGTAATACTATGTAAAATGTAAAAAAAAAAAAAAATACATTAAAAGGAAATGGAATCCTAAGTTGTATTTAACTTCCTATTATCTGAGGTTTTGTTTTGCTCATGGGCTCCATGTGGCTGATATTTAATAGGACCCAGCTAGCAAATTTAATTTTATTATTTTACCAGCAGTTCACCAAATGCCTGACAGTAATTTATGGTTTTTAGAGGTAAATGAAAAACCGTTAAAAAAAGCAAACTGCCACTACTGGCAAAACTGAAAATGATTTCCAGACACCTTCAAAGAAAGTGATTAAGGAGTATTCCTAGAGAATGAAAGAGACACAGAATACATGGTACAGAGGAATGTGCACCATATAAAATGGCTCGATTATGGAGGGCAATGACAGTGTGTGAAAGATCCTGATGTGGTACATCAGCTGTTTGAAATGGGCTGAAGCTGTGGCCAGTACAGCTGACCAGGTAAGAATAGTTCTAGACACTGGTACAGACTGGCGGTCTACAAGAACTTGATGACCTGTTAGCTCATGCCCAGGTGGAGACTGAAATATAAAAGGGAATAAAAATTTATAATATCAGATTTTTTTGGTACTGGGAAGTAAAGACAGTGACTAGCCCATTTCTATTCATTTTTTGTCTATATCCATAATAGATATTCATGATATTGTGTACCTGTTAAAGAGCAACACGAGCAAACCTTGAGAGGTTTCTGTTTAAATACAAAACAGCACAAAAAATAAACTGTACCAGGTTTATTTATGTCAATTTCAAGTATTGCACTCCATGCAATAATTCTTACTATACAGGGTGTAAAATTCCTTTTTGCTTTCATAATTAAAAAGTTTTTCTTTTATCTAAAGCCTGCGCCTGTATTAAGCGAGACATAAATGCTGGAATGTAAGACTTGGCCACAAGAACCAAATTAAATAAGCAATGTTTTATTAAATTCCTGTCCTGCTCTTTCTCTACAAGGTGTATGTGATTGGAGACCTGCTGCTTTTAATTTAAATTAACGATTTTTGTTAGGTTTGATGTGTCAGTGCCAACATTTTGGCTAATTAGTGACGTTTGCTTTAAAGGCACAATCAGACCACAATGAGCTGGATAAGCGCCAGTTATTCTGTAGTCTGGAAGCACAATATTCGTGTACTTCTTGCCAAATATTTGTTGAAGGAAAGCCGAAGATATCAAGTGTTCAGTTTAACTTCAGTGTTCAGATGATCTCTCCTTCAAGAATAATCAGCTGGTGTACAGGCATTGGGATCAAAGCAGACTGTAAAAATACTGAAACCGGAAAGGCTTCAATCCCAAAAACATTTGAAACCTCAGCCTTCTGGAATCCTGCTCTGGAGCTTAGCTCAGTTATTCCAGTCACCTACTTGCCCCGTCCTTGAAACCTCAGAGTCCGTGTAGGAAACCCATATGCTACCTCGATATCCAGAGAGGGCCTACACTCCCATCACATGCCTGACAGGTACCTGCTGCAGAACCACTGGATCCTCATACGTGATACCAAACGAGTGACAAGGAAGGGGGTATGAAGATGAGCTGTGCATGAGGCTGGCCTATTGACGTCAGACAAAGCTCATTATCTGCCCAAATGGCTCTCATTCCACCTGGATCTAGATTTTCCATTTAGCACCTGTGTAAACATATGAATTCAACCTCTTCTCTTCCAATAGGAGTGACATCCAGCCTTCCTCCAATGCTATCCAGCCCATTACAGTTCCGCAGGTCAATTAGAAGCAATTGGTTTTCATGATAGCAGTCAGGAAAAAGGCACCACAAATCGTATGTCAAGGGACATGCAGTCTGGTTATCAGGGTCAGAGAAGACACCAGAATAGAAAAGCTGTTACAAACAGCCCGTTGCTGTGGAAACAAGAGAAGGTTTTTTGTCCCCACCTAGGGTAATGAATGCAATGGATTATTTTTTTTTTTTTCCATGAAAATGGGTTTAACCTGTACGCCCCAATGTGGTTGGAGCCAGTGGTAAATCAAAGGTACCTAATTGCTGTCAGTGGGGTGCCATTAAACTTGATGAAAGTGGAATGTTTGAATGCCACATCCCCTCTGTTGACACATTTGACACCTTTTAAAAACTGAAACAAAGAAGGCACCAAAACTCAATATACCAATTTATGCCTCCTCTGGAAGTTTATTAGCAATCAGCTAGAGTTGTATGCATTATGTCCAGGCAAGTCATGTTATGGTGGCCATGAGCAGATGCATGCATTCAACATCTCCACACCCTGATGTACTCACTCATCAGGTAACACTCCATCTCTGTTTCCATCTTTCCTAATTTCATACCTACCAACACTGAAGTCTAAACATACGAAAGGTTAGAAAATTGTGCAAGCAATGGCATGGGGGGGGGGGGGGTATGTGAAACAATAAATGGGCTAGTGGGACGGATTCATATCACATTTCCAGAATGAAGGCTATGAAGAAATTACGGGAGCTTCCTGGGAGAAATAACAAAATGGAGAACACCAGGGGATGGCCTTAAAATACGGTAGAAACCTGGGAAAAATTGGGGAGTTGACCTGTTGGGCATTTTCAACAGTCCTCTGCATCTTGCTGTTTGCAAGTCAGCTTCAGGCACATTTTACGTTAATATTATTTGTATTTGTCTGACAAAAATGTGTTTTCCCCTTCTTAGCTGTCTTTAAGAGTGCTTGCCCCAGTCCAGTTGTTAACATCACCCCAGTGCCGTTCCTGCCCCTTGGTTTGATCCCTGGTGATCCCGTTTTACGTTTTGAATCTTTTTTGCCTTTGGATAATAAACCCTTGTGTTACGTTTTACTGGCTTCCCTTCATCAACATGACACATGCAATGGTTTCCAAAAGTTTTTCCTCCACGATACCTTTTGAAAGTGGATTACTTTAAAAAAAAAAAAAAAATCTGAAAGCTTTTGGTAAAAAGAAGGCATTCTTTAGCCTCAGATGTTCTTTCCCAATACATAGCTAGCGGCATGTATTTAAAATATGACAGTCGCACTGGTGTACATAAACTTTGGCATAGTAGTATCTATAACTAAACTAAAAATCTGACACTTAATGTAATGAGAATAGCTATTTAAGAACTAACCACCAACACAAAACAAGGGCTAACTTGGCTACTAGTGAAACATAATATTCATTCATCAATCAATCGTCCAGTAGCTTATGCTGGTCAGGGTCATGGGGATATTGTATTATCTAGGTCAGCAGAATAATTGCAGGCTTTATTATTCCACCCAGTCTGTATACCCAACCTTAGAAATCAACTGCATGCCAAATCACGGGAAACTCGGCTTTTGTTAGGCTGGCATTCAGTTACCATGCACTTAGTTATATAAATGGCGTCCGGAAAAAATAACGTTCTATCTTACTTGTAATTTTTATTATGTACTGTTTATGTGTATATACATGTATAATAAATGGTCTAAAAAATGTTATCACTTTTACAACTCTGCAATCCTGACCAGGCTAAATGGTAACGATACAGTAGGTGGAAGGAAGATACTTTGCATTTTGGTATTCTATAGCTTACTGCCACCTGATGGTAATATTTAGATATTACAGGCATCTAGCGATAATTTTGAATGGAAATGGGTGTGCCGGTGGCTCAGTGAGTGCTACTGTTCCTTCACACCTCTAGGGTTGGAGGCTAGAATCCCGCTTCTTCACTGTGTGCACGTGTATGGGGCATTGATCGTTTGTAAAATTTTGCGTGTTCTGAGAAACGTACTAGTTTTGGCGCGTTTCACCACATCAAATGTACAACAATTTTACCCTACTCTTTTTTCTTTCTACCTTTTAGTGATAAATTTAACCAGTAAAACGACAACTTTAAAGTGGTACATCTAAATGTGTATGAAATCACATTTATAGTACTGCCATGTACATTTATGTTAAATGTAAATGTTACATATAAATGTAAATCTGTATGTGCCTATTACACTTAAATATTACATTTAAATGTAAATGTTTTGAAATTATTCTAATAAACTACGCCCCATGAAACTATGTCAGACAGTGACACCTAAAAGGCGCGAAACTTTTTTTTATTATTTAACAATTAACCAAAATACAAACAATGTACATACAAAGAGGAACAGCCAGGGTAAATATCATAACTTACGTCATAATTGCATATTTAACAAAAATGTCATGTGTTTTAACTGCTTTCCTGTTCTTCATTTTAGCAGTTGTGCTGCCATAGTCATTTAACTCTTGAAGAAAACGAATAATATTCGGTTTAGAACCAGCCCATCTTTCCTTATGTATGTGAAACTTCCCTAATATAATCAAAATGTGTGCCAACAAAACATATTCCTGTCCAATACAGTTGAAAGGTACAACAAAATGTCAAAATTCTTCAACGCTACGTTACATACAGTTTTCTGGCATACATAATTTTCAATATCCGTCCAAAACATTTTCGTATAAAAACAATCATAAAATAGATTGTTTCCCTCTCTAATCCACAAAATTCACAAGAATACTCAATATCCACGTTAAATCTTCTGAGAACATTTTTAACAGGATATACACGGTGAACGATCTTAAATGAAAGGGCGCGAAACTCTCGAGGTTGATGACGGGTGAAGATGACGAACATGGGAGCGTCACAGATACAACTGAGCGCGCAGTTTACGGCAGGTGTTAGGGCCGCATTACAGGGTATGGTTCTGCCACCAGCGATGGGGACGGGAGCGTGAAGAGTATCTTTCTCACAGAGATCAGTAAGTTAGGATTTCATTTTGTAGAAAGGGGTGATGTTCATTGTGGCATTGCCCTAAACAACAAGAGACTGAAACTGTAATTTTAACAAATGATTTAAAAGATAAAAGAGTGAGCAATTTGTTATAAAATCAGAGCTTTATTGTGTAAAAGCTAGCATTAAAATAAATTGCTGTTGAATTTCATTTCCTTCTTAGTGCATATCTAAGAAACAGTGAAGTGTGAGAGAAATTACATGAATACAATGTCTGTGTTTTTGTATGTAATACACATGTGCATTTTTGTAATGAAGGTGCATGTCGTTGATTTGTATTTTTCTTGTAGTTATTTTTGCATTACCTCCCCCCCACCCCAACCACCCCTTAAAACCACCCTACTTAACATTACATATGAAAAAACTTGTGTTGTCAACCATCAAATTAAGTTAATAAAACAATTCCCCATGGGGGGTTGGGGGTTGGGACTGCTGACAGGGAGCATTGGCTATCACTTGCCACCCCCTCAAAAGGCCCCTTGATCAATCCTCCTTTACTCTCAGTCACAGACACTTCTACCACCTTTTGGAGTTATTAACAGATAAGAAGTACAGTGTTTGAGTTGTCGAAAAGGCAGAAATGCAAAAGCAACTTCATTCTTTTTTTTTGTAAATCAAGTTTTTATTATGTACAGATTAAAAGGTACACAGCAGCATTCTATCCATCAGCTATTCAGAACATGTATAATATACATTATACAAAGTAAAACTGAAAAAGCAATGGAATAATACAATAAACAACCATAGCCCAATGAACTCAATTGAATAACATATGACACCAGAAATGATCCCAAGTATCTTTCAATTCTTGACTCCCATTCGTTGTTCCTAACATGTTTTCATAGGATGCTGTCTTGATCATTTCATCCATACATTCCCTCAAGTCGGGGATTTTAGCAGACTTCCAATGTTGTAGTATGATCCTGGAAGCTGTTACAAATGCCACCATCACTATAGTAAATTACTCATTACTTAGGTTGGGTACCCCCGCTCTATCACCCAAAAGACAGAGTCGGGGTTGTGGGTCCAGTGTGAACCCCAGCCAGTTCCCTAACACTTCAAAGATTCTACACCAAAATGGATTCACCAAAGGGCACTCCCATATCACATGCATATACATTCCCACTTCCTTTTGACATTTCCAGCACAAATCATTAGTAATTAACCCTGCTTTTTTAAGCCGGGTTGGAGTCCAGTAATACCTGTGCAATATATTATATTGAATGTGTTTTCCCTTTACTTCTCGAACATATCTACCCATATTTGACAATATCTTTAACCACACCTTATCCTCAAACACACAGCCTAGATCATTTTGCCAAATTATCCTAAGACTCTCACATGTATCCCCTAGCAGTTGAGAAAAAGTTCTATAAAACCGTGAAGCCTTGCAAGTCATATTAGTTACCTTAAGGCACTCAATCAGGGGATTGTCTTTGCTATGTGGTTTACTATTAATGCAGTGCCTCATTTGTAAATACCTCCAGAAATTCCCTTCCCCTCCAAAGTCATACTTCCCCATTAAGTCTGAATATGACATACAAACCCCATTCTCATACAAATCATCAATAGTGTTCACCCCTTTGGATTGGCATTGTTGCCAGAACACAGTCTCCTTCCCTATGCGAATTTCAAGGTTGTGCCAAAGTGATGCATATGGTTGTCCATACTGTGACACCCCAAATTTTTTTATGGATTCTGTTCTAAACAATTCTTGAATGAGATTGAATGGGATTCGAAGTCACCGAATTCGTAGTCTGCTGTGAAAGAATATCAATAGGGCGAAAAGGCCATGACAAATTCCTCCCAATGGCCACCCAATCCAAATCCTGGTCCACATCACACCAGTATTTAGATAATTTGGCTATTTCAAATGGTAAGTTGTATAATCTAACATTCGGAAGCCCCAGACCACCCTTATTCCTAGGAGAACACATCTTACTCATTTTAAACTTTGGTTTCCTCCCTTCCCAAAGAAAATCCTTAACAATATTGTCATATTGTTTAAACACCCATTCTGGAATATTTATTGGGAGCATCATGGAGACATAATTAAATTGTGGTGCCACAGCCATGTTAATAATATTCACCTTACCCCAGAGGGAGAGTTTCAATGTCCTCCATTTATCCAGGTTGTTTCTAATTTTGTTCAAAAGTGGTTTAAAGTTCAATTTCATTATTTCATCCAAATTTTTACTTAATTTAATACCCAAATACTTCATTCCAACCGGTAACCACTTGATACCAAGCTGATTCACTATATGTGAATGACAGCAGGTGGACAATGGCATAGCCTCTGACTTATTCCAGTTAACTTTATATCCCGACACACAAGAGTATAACTGGATAACATCCATTAAAGGAGGTAAAGATCTCAATGGGTCACAAACCAGTAACAGAATATCATCAGCATGTAACATCAATTTGTGTTCTTTTCCCGCCCCATTTATTCCCCTAATATTCGGATCCTTCCTAATCAATGCTGCCAAAGGTTCCAAGAAAATCATAAATAATTCAATTCAATTTTATTTATATAGCGCTTTTAACACGAAGCACGGTCACAAAGCGCTTTACATAGTCCCGGGCC
>JAACJT020000031.1:2893460-2908643 GCA_009936485.2 Gymnarchus niloticus | reverse complement strand
TAGCCTGCAGCATCATTTTTTCACTTTGATTTTTGGGGTGTCTTTGAATTCAGCCCTCTGTAGGTTGATGATTTTCAGGTCCATCAAACGATGTGGCATCCTTTCATTCCTAACACATTACCCAGTCCATATCAGTATAAACATCCAGCATGATTTTCTTCCCATTGAGATCTGATGTTTTCAAAATGTTCCTTTAATTTTTTTGAGCAGTGTATATACTTTTGTCCAGAGCTGGGTCTAGTACCTAGTTAAAATCTCCCCCCAAAAGAATCTGTCCCTCTTTTTCTCCCAACAGATCACTTACCCTGTTAATAAACTCAGGATCCTCCCTATGGGCTGCACATCACCACCCTCACTCCATTTACAAGTGCCTCACCCTTCCTGCATCATCCCTGAATTCACTAAGCCTTGTGAAATTATGTGTCTTATTAATCAGAATCATTACCCCTTTTTTTTTTTTAGATGAATTAAATACATATCCAACCCAGTTTCATTTAAATTTTTGGGCTTCACTGTCTTGTAGGTGTGTTTCTTGTATAAAAGCAACATCGGTCTGTTTATGCTTAAGGTAAGTTAATATCTTCTTTCTTTTAACTGGGTTACCATAACCATTAATATTCCAAGAAATAAAATTAACCGTATTAACCATGCTCATGTCCGGAACCCCTTGTGCCTTTCAAATAGCCGAGTAAAAGTTAAATGACGCAAGATATTACCAGCTGCTGTACCATCTTTCCACATTTTTAACATTTTTAAGTGGAATTTGAACAACGCAATATAGAACAAGTAGCAAAATCGAACACAACAAAGTTCAACCAAAAACCAGCCCGACGAATAAAGTAACGTCGGATAAAACAACTAACACAAACTCCTTAGTCAGGTAACAAAAAAGGAAAAAGGACTAATTTGGTCCGTCGGGTACCGCTCGCTATCCAGCCTTCCAATTAGCCAGCTAGCCAGTGCTACAGGCAGCCAGACAGCGGTAAGGTCCCCACCCCACCTGTACAATATCGTCTACCACTGTAATTATTTCCCAACAAATATATTTATCGTTTTAGTCCTTCGCCCCACAATGTTCTCTGATAAACTTCTCTGCTTCCTCGCTGGTGTTGAAAACCTGGCTTTTTCCATTGCATGTGAAGCGAAGAGATGCAGGATAGGCAAGGGTATATCTGATGTCCATCCCTTGCAGCACTTTCTGAGCAGCGGTGAATGATTTGCGCTTCTGAGCCAATTCTCTCAATAAATCTGGGAATATAGAGATCCTGCAGCTCCCCCATACAATCCCCCTTTTCTCCCTAGCTAATCTAAGCACTTTCTCTCTCGCAGAGGAGCGCAAAAATCTTATCGTCACTAGTCTTGGCGGATCGTTCTCCGCTGGTCTGGGAATGGCGGCCTGATGCGCGCTTTCGATCTCAAACTCTGTGGTCGGTTCGATGCCAAGTCCCTTCGACAGTATCTTTTGCACACAATTTATCAACCCGCCCGCTTCCAGACCTTCTTTCAGGCCCACCATCTTGACATTGTCTTGCCGGCTGCTGTTCTCAAGATCTTCAATACGATTCCAGAGATTTCCCAGCAGTTCATCATGTTTCACTCCTTTACCTACTAGCTGCTCGGTGATGTCTTCCACCTGTGAAATACGTCCTTCGGCCTCCGATAGCTTGTCTTGGATGGCATTCATTGCATTTTTCAACCCCTCCATATTTTCTTTAATTGTGGTCATATCAGCCGCCACAGCACATAACGTGGGGTTGATGCAACTGACCTCCGCTAGGAGATTTGCCATCGTGCAATTCCTATCTGTATGTTTCTGCGGAGAATCATCGTCTGGTGGCGGACTTTGTCGGGTGTTCATACGTATGGGAGAATCACCTAATGGTAATCCTAAATCTTCTGCAGCATATCCCATCTAGGTATCAGCACCTTGTTGTTTATATGCTGGTGTAGCGATTGGGGTAGCTAGTGAACAGTGATATTGCTCAGTTTTGGTTCTTTCACTCTTTCATTAAGTTCTGTGGCAATTTCTTGCCAAGAATTTTTATTATTAAACCTTTATTTCACCAGGTTCTTCTTAGTGTTGTCTTGCGTCATAGGAATTATTGTCATGGTGCAGTGCCTGTGTTGGCACGGGCTCTGGTATTTCACACATCCTTCTTCACTTTGTCCAGACCCGGTCATCTTCTGAGGTTACATTGAAGTATTTTATATCTTCATCCAGTCGAGCCATTTCTTCGCCCACCTGCATGGCATTTGGAGGTGCATGGCTGGTTATCTTAGCCACTGTCTGGTTGTTGCTGCGGATGATGTAGCCATACCATTTTAGTCATGTCTCACACATCTTTTCGGTGATTAGCACCACTCTCATGAGCTTGCGTACATCATCGTTCATCACATGATCGAAACAGGTTTGGCTGAGTGTTTAACGGAGCGTTCTCATCTCCATGACGTGGAGCACCTGTTAATGTTTGGTCCTTACCGGCCAGCATTCTGTTCCATACAGTGCGACAGGTCAAACCACAGTCTTGTTGATCTTTGCCTTTAAGTATGTGGGCATCTTGCGGTCACACAATACTCCAGTCACCTGGGAAAATTTCATCCAGGCGGCATTCACTCACATTTGAGCATCGGGGTTTATGTCCGCATCAGAGCTGAAGAGTGATCAAACATACTTTAACTGGGTGATCTTGGGGAGTTCTTGCCCATTGAAACAAATGCTACCATTTGTTTGTTTGCCACCTGCTAGATATTCTGTCTTTTTGAGACTGAGGCGGAGTCTGTTTTCCTCTGGTTGGTTTTTTCATTGTTGAGTAAGGAGCTTGAGAGCCTGGCACTCGAGAAATCATCATGCCATTATGATAGGATTGTGGGAAAGTCTCTTGTGATTTGGTGGTCTACATCTTTGTTCATGACAGTGCCAATGTCCTGGGCTGAGCAGTGTCGTGCACTAGAAATTTGATTGTGTAAAGAAGATCTTTCAGGCATGTCCAGTTAGTTGAATAGGTGTTCATGGAACTTGATTCTGGTTGCGGCCACCCTCCACCTTGCCGCAGATTTCCGTGTCTTATACCGCTGCCAGTCATCATCAAGTTGTAATCGTAGCCAGCTTTCCTAGGCTTTCTTCTTTTCCTTGATGGCTTCTGGCACTTCTTCATTCTATGATCTGGTTTGCCTGTTGATCAGGTGCTTGCCAGGCTTCGTCTTCGTAAAAGTTGCTATAGCTAATGTTTGAATTTGCTTGAGAATGTCATTCCACATCCCATCTACTATATGGTTGGTGTCCACTTTGAGCACCCTCAGTGCAGTCTCTGTTTTGGTCTTGATCATGGGCAATTTCCACCACTTGATTCTCTCAACGCCTGTTGTCCATACTTTTGCTTTTCGCCCAATGTCCAGTAAGATGTCTAATACAAGTAAATGGTGTTGAGGGAGCAATGTTGTCAGAATCACTTTCACATCAGCTGTCATTTTTAGGTTGCACCATCTTATAATCCAGTAGTAAATTTGCATTGACCATACACCGCTCTTGTAGGTGATGAGATGCATGAGGGTGTTTCTTGAAAAAAGTGTTGTCGTGTGCCTCAGCAAAGTCCATGAAGCAGCCCCCATCATCATTCCTGGCCCTGTAGCCTTACCCACAGTGGTACTATTTGTAGTCATCTCTCATTGTTCCCACATATGTGTTCAGGTCTATGCCAGCTAATAGATGCTCTTCCTGGTCGACTATCTGGAGATGTGCCTCCATGCTTGTCCAAAATTCATCCTCTTCTGGGCATCTGATTTGTGGCTCATAGCATAAGATGACTCATCATTAATGAACATGATTGTGATGAGGTGGTCGATGACTCGGTGGACTTCAATAATGCTGTCTCTCAACTTCTCACTGATGACTACTGCCACTACATTTTGATCTTCCGGCTTTCTGTAGTAATACAGCTTGAAACCTTTGCCAATGTCTCTCGCCTTTGCTCATCACCACTTAGTCTCTTGAAATCATGCAAAGTTGACACATCAGAGCGTCTGCCAAGTCCCGACTTCGACCAGTAAGCGTACCAATGTTGATTGTGGCTAACTGTACTTTTCAGACTCTCTTACTCCAACCATGAACAGGTAGCCCTCACATTTTTTTCGGGTTCACCTCAATGAATAGCATGGGTTCTGGAACCAGTCTCCTGGAGGAGTGGACTCTGTTCCACTCTTAAGTATTGGTGTCGAGCAGGTGTATGTATACGCATAGCCCCCGTTCAGTGCTTATATGTTGGTGACCCTGGTGAACGACAGGGTCACCTCCTTGCGACTTTGAGCCAGGGTATGGACTATAACTATTGTTTGTGCTTATGCACTGAACATCAGTTGACTAATACTGTTTAGTCATTTTCATTTACAGGAACTTTTAATACATAGACTATGTTACATAGAAGTACCCCAAGCAAACTGTATAAATACCTGTACAAATAGGAAAAAGTTATGTTTCGGTATCGATCTGATTTAGCTGATGGAAAATGTATGTTGTATCCCCACTTAACCAACAGTATTTAGTTTTCTCATAAAATAACCTTAATTTAATTTAATGCATATTAAACATCATCATTTTCTTTCAGTTGCTCTCATCAGGGGTCGCCACAGTGCATCAGCCGTCTACATCTCCTCCTGTCCTCTGCATCCCACTCTGTCACACCAACCACCTGCACATCCTCTCTTACCACATCCATAAACCTCCTCTTTGGCCTTCCTCTTTTCCTCTTGTCTGGGAGCTCTATCCTCAGCATCCTTCTCCCAATATACCCAGCATCTCTCCTCTGCACATGTCCAAACCAACGCAATCTCGCCTCTCTGACTTGCAAACCCTCCAACCTGAGCTGACTCTCTAATATACTCATTCCTAATCCTATTCATCCTTGTCACACCCAGTGCAAATCTTAACATGTTTAACTCTGCCACCTCCAGCCCATGTAACATAGCTGGCCTCACTACCGTCTTGTAGACCTTCCCTTGCACTCTTACTGGTACCTGTCTGTCACAAATCACTCCTGACACTCTTCTCCACCCTTTCCACCCTGCCTGCAACTTCTTATTCACCTCTTTTCTGCACTCCCCATTACTCTGAACTGTTGACCCCAATTATTTAAACTCATCCACCTTCGCCAACTCTACTCCCTGCATCCTCACCATTACACTGTTCTCCCTCTCATTCACAGATATGTATTCTGTCTTAGTCCTACTGACCTTCATTCCTCTTCTTTCTAGAGCATACCTCCACCTCTCCAGGGTCTCCTCAGTCTGCTCCCTATTCTCACTACAGATCACAATGTCACCCGCAAACATCATAGTCCACAGGGGCTCCTGTCTGATCTCTTCTGTCAACCTGTCCATCACCAATGCAAATAAGAAAGGTCTCAGAGCTGATTCTTGATGTAATCCCACCTCTACGTTAAACGCATCCGTCACTCTTACCACAGACCTCACCACTGTCACACTGCCCTCATACATATCCTGTACCACTCTTACATACTTCTCTGCCACTTCCGACTTTCTCATACGATACCACAACTCCTCTTTAGGTACCCTGTCATATGCTTTCTCTAAGTCCTCAAAGACACAATGCAACTGCTTCTGACCTTCTCTATACTTCTCTATCAACACCCTCAGAGTAAACATTGCATCTGTAGTGCTCTTTCCTGGCATAAGCATGCTGCTGCTCACTAATCATCACATCCCTTCTTAGCCTAGCTTCCACTACTCTCTCCCATAACTTTATGCTGTGGCTAATCAATTTTATCCCTCTGTAGTTACTACAGTTCTGTACATCACCCTTATTCTTAAAAATCGGTACCAATACACTTCTTCTCCACTCCTCAGGGATCCTCTCTCTTTCCAAAATTGAGTTAATCAATCTGATTAGAAAATCCACTGCCATCTGTCCTAAACATGCTCCATGCTTCAACAGGTATGTCATCTGGACAAACAGCCTTTCCATTCTTCATCCTCTTCATAGCTGTCCTTACTTCCTCCTTGCTAATCCGTTGTACTTCCTGATTCACTATCCTCACATCATCCAGCCTTCTCTCTCTCATTCTCTTCATTCATCATCCCCTCAAAGTACTCTTTCCATCTTTTCAACACACTCTCCTCACTTGTGAGTACATTTCCATTGTTATCCTTTATCACCCTAACCTGCTGCACATCTTTCCCAGCTCAGTCCCTCTGCCTAGCCAGTTGGTACAGGTCCTTTTCTCCTTCCTTAGTGTACAGCCTCTCATACAACTCACCATACACCTAATCTTTAGTCTTTGCCACCTCTCTCTTCGCCTTACATCTCATCTTCTCGTACTCCTGTCTACTTTCTTCATCTCTCTGACTATCCTTCTTCTCCGCCAACCTCTTCCTCTGTATACTCTCCTACACTTCCTCATTCCACCACCAGGTTTCCTTGTCCTCCTTCCTCTGACCAGATGTCACACCAAGCACTTTTCTAGCGGTCTCTCTTACCACTTCTGCTATAGTTACCCAGCTATCTGGTAAGTCTTCACTGCCACCCAGTGCCTGTCTTAACTCCTCCCTGAACTCCACCTTACAGTCTTGTTTTTCAACTTCCACCATTTGATCCTTGGCTCTGCCCTCACTCTCTTCCTCTTCTTGATCTCCAAAGTCATCCTACAGACCACCATCCTATGCTGCCTAACTATGCTTTCCCCTGTCACCACTTTACAGTCTCTAATCTCCTTCAGACTGACCCTCCTGTATAGGATATAATCCACCTGTGTGCATCTTTCTCTATTCTTGTACATCGCCCTGTGTTCCTCCCTTTTCTTAAAACATATATTCACCACAGCTATGTCCATCCTTTTCGCAAAATCCACCATCATCTGATCTTCTGCATTCCTCTCGTTGACACCATACCTACCCATCACCTCCTCATCCCCTCTGTGACCTCATCAACATGGCCGCTCCTGTCTTCCAGGTTGACATATTTCCGGGTTTCCGCCCAACCGCCTCCCAAGGAAAAAAAAAAAACTCAAAAAACATCACATCCGGTTGATGAGGTCAATTTTCCTCTTAGGTCCGCCATTTCAGTTTTTTGAAGTTGGTTCTCTCAAGTTCTTAAATTTAATTCAGAATTACGCTGATATAAGCACTGATCACAGAGAACCATCGAGCGATCATCCTTGCAGCTAAAGAGGGCCGAGCTGTTTAGGTGTACTCGGACTTTTCTTTGAACTGGAAAATATATATAACGGCTTGCGCGGGTGTCGTGGATTTCCTTAACGTGTTTCCTAAGCAGGGGCCAAAGTTTTTTTTGTATGAGTTGAATATTGGTCGCTCACACCCGGAGAGGCGAAGGGAAGGCCCGCGAAGCCTCGGCGTTTGGGGTGTCAGCTATGGCCGGGAATTTTGACGCCGAGGACCGTGAGAGCTGGTACTGGGGCCGGCTGAGCCGACAGGAGGCGGTCACCCTGCTTCACGGGATGAGACATGGCGTGTTCCTGGTCAGGGACTCCATCACCATCCCCGGCGACTACGTGCTGTCGGTGTCGGAGAACTCCCGGGTCTCCCATTATATCATCAACAGCATCAGCAGCAACCGGCAGTCGGGCACGGGTGAGCTGGCAGTCGGGCTCCGTGTGTGGATACAGCTTAAAGACCGTCTCCCAACAATTAGTGAAGCTGCAGTAACTCAGTAGTTAAGTGCTTTTACAGGGCATTCACATTATAGATGAATTGCCTTGCATTACGACTAGTCGTCTATCTTTTCTCCGCCCGGGATGAACGCATGAATGTGTGGTGTTCACTAACTGGCTGATGGGGACCCTGCCCGCTAACACCCTGGAATCGCGTCTGCCTAAAGTATAAACTGATAGAGTGCAGTCTGCTTATCCGGCCGATCTGTGGGTGTGATGGCTGAGCAAACGGATCAGTCGGGTCGTGATCGTTCCCGGGGTTCCTAAGGCAAACGCTTAGGCTTTCTAGCATTTAACTAGAGTCAGAACTTTGGGTTTACAGGTAAGTGTAGTTCGATGAAGTGTCTGGGTGGGTTCTGTGTAGCGGCGTTGCAAGCCGCCGAAGGGTCAGTTTTTGTTGTTTCACGCTCCCTCCGGCGGGACTCGCCGCCTTAAGGGCAGCAATGCAGCCCCCACGGGACACCTGGTCTGGGGGTCTACCTGTTTTAATGCAAGTATAAAGCTGATATCGTGTCATAGACTGGAAACGATAAATATTGGACCCCAAATGGACGGGATATTAAGCTGTGACTTCCCTGGTGGCGAAAATGACATGTTGCTGTGTTTACTCAGTTTCTCGATTTAAAAAATGCGTATCTCTCTGAGGGCGTGGCATTACTAGTCCCAAAAAAAAAAAAGTATAGGTCTGTCTCTCTGAGTAGAGTCGATAACGGATCAGGCTCCGTGTTGGGCTATTGCGTAACCGTGGTTCGCTGCATCTTTTGCCTGCTTTAGTGTTAATGTTTAACCAGGATGTCTCGCCTTTTCTTGAACAAACAGGCGTGTACGGATAACTGTGGAGTCAATATGACATGATACTAACCACTCTGACTCTATGGTTAGTCAACATGCTGGTGATAGGCTGTCGCGCCTGGCTTTGTGGTTGAATTTCATCACACTACAAATTTAAGGAAGTTTTCCATGCATTTTTAAAAGATGTTTTCAAATACGGGCTACACTATAGACACTGTGTGGATTGCTTGGTGCTCATGAAGGAGACTTGAGATGTGCTGTGTGTATATGTGTATACATGCCTGGGGGAGAGGGCATCATTCTCTAAGCAGAGTGTTCTCTGTCATATACTGCCAACTGATTAAAAAGTTCATCTCTAGAATGGTGGTTCCCTTACACCATCTCCACTCTCCAGTGACTCTGCTGGCTTGGTGTGTGGCTCAGGTGTGCCAGCTGTTCATGGTGACATGCATAACCTGCTTTTCATTATTTCTTGGGTGTGTTTGTTGTAGCTTAAATGTAATAACAAACTTCTAAATGTCACTTGAGATTGGAGTTATTCTTTAACGGTTTTGTCTAGTTGTGTAATTTCCCTGATGTATTGAATACAATCAGGAAGAATTTGTGGGACTAAAGGCGTCTGTGTCTATAACCTAGTTTCCGTTCCTATCTCCTGCCCCATTGGGGCTCTGTCTCTTCCCCACAGGGCATGTTCCGTCACGCTTCCGCATTGGGGACCAGGAATTTGATACCCTTCCGGCACTGCTGGAGTTCTACAAGATCCACTACTTAGACACCACAACACTAATCGAGCCTGTTAGCAAGGCCAAACACCCGGGCCTGACCAGTGCCAATGCAGGGGGTGCCCCCCAGAGGCTGGATGACCCCGAGTATGTGCGCGCCCTCTTCGACTTCCCTGGCAATGATGACGAGGATCTGCCGTTCCGCAAGGGCGACGTGCTGCGGGTGCTGGAGAAACCAGAGGAGCAGTGGTGGAATGCTCAGAACTCTGAGGGTCGCGCTGGCATGATTCCTGTGCCCTATGTAGAGAAGTACAGACCTGCCTCCCCAACCAACGCTGCTCCCACCTGCCCTGGGGGAGTCGCCTCAATGGGAAATGCTGACGGCCTCCGTAGTCAGCCCTCCGTTCTGGGAGAACCAGGCCCCTACGCCCAGCCCAGCCTCAACACACCTTTACCCAACCTCCAGAACGGTCCCGTCTATGCACAAGCTGTCCAGAAGAGGGTGCCCAACGCCTATGACAAAACCGCCCTGGCCCTGGAGGTAACTGTCTTCCCTTTCTTTCCACTCCCAATCCCTACCCATCCTTCTGAACAGCTTTCTGTGGCTCTCTCTGCCAGTGCCAGCTGGAAGATAGTAAATGCCAAGCATCAATGGCATTCTGTGTGGGGAAATTCTGCTTTGGTTTCTTTCTGGTTACGTACACTTGCAAAAGATGGTACTTTGTAAATGAACTCAAATCCTTAAGTAATCTTTGTTCTAAATGTGGGTGTAGGGTTGAGACCTGTTGCTTTGCTGGACTCTGGGAAGAGTAATTGGTGCAGTGGTTCCTTGTCTTACTGGTTATGATATTTTTCTTTTTCGGGATTTACTGGTTACAACCTTATCAACTCAGTTACTGCCTACCACACATTTCTGCAGTCACCAAAATACCAATATAAGGAGCCTCACTTTTGTGTCCTACACTTATACGCTCATATCTGGAAAATAAATTATGGTCTACTCAACACTAAGTAGCAGAGTTTCAACATCCATTGAGTAGCACAGTTTCAGTGCTATTTTTATGCTTTTTATCACAGCATCAGTAATGAGAAGTAAAAATAGCTGTTCCCTCACACACACTCAGAACAGAGAAATTAACTCCTGAGCGCAGCACCAAAGCAGCGGGGCTATAATGGGGCAGCCCTGACAGAGACTCTCAGCTTCCCTAGACTAAACCAGAGTCATGGACTGAGCGTTCAGTCAGATCCTCTGACTTTTGGTCTAAGGATGGCTATCATGAATGAGGGGGAGATCCTCAGCACCATCCCCCCTCCTCTACATAAACTAAAGACAAAGGGGGGTGGAGGAGGCAAGGCAGTTTTGGAACGGTGCTGGACTCAGACAGGAAATGCTTTGTGCAGAAGTGCGTTTCCTCGTGCTGCTCGTGGAGTTCTGACCTTTGGCTTTTTGCAACCCCCACCTCCCCAGAACAGGAGAGTCCTTTTCTCCTCTGCTTAAAATGTGCTGCTTAATTACAGCCCCTCGCACGTCACTGTTGGTGACACCTGGATTAATGATTTTTCATAGTTTTTTTTTTCCAGAAGTTTAAGCATGTTTTAACATTGTGCTAAAATTGCAGTAGGTTAAGTATGCTATTTTAGTATTATGAAGGCTGCCTGGTAACCATGCTGGATGCTGTGAATTGTCCATAAGTTTTTGCCTACTGTGTGGCCAAGGTTGAGGATGCGTGTATCGTTTTTGACTTATGGTGCCATCTTGTGGACAGAGTTGGACTTTCATGTGGTTTGTACAAAGAGGTGTCCATTTCTGGTTGACACAGTGGCTTAAGTCTTAACTTCTCCATGCTCTGTCACAGATCAGACAGTCAAGAGTGCACATCTTTGCACTCGTACTACATTTGTTCGTGTGCGTTCGCAGTCGGCGGCAATGATATTCTACCAGACCAGCAGAGGGCACATTTTCTTGCGGAATGAATGAAACTTTAAGCAAAAGCCCAACCTTTTTTGTACACTGGAATGTGTCCTTGTGCTCCTTCAAAGTGCATGGCAGCTCATGAAAGGTATCCATGCTCACAGTACTCTTTGCGTACTCTCTTCATCTACTACTACTTCATCAATATCCATCCTTTTAAATTTGCTGCCATCTACTGGAAATTCCCAGTAGTGTACTGATTTATTCCTTGCACTTGCACAGTTGACATGCATCGACATGCAAAATGTTCTCTACATACAAAATCTGGGCTGCACTCGTTCAGACACCCCTGATGACAAAACTTATGTGACACTGTCCATGGTCTGTAACAGAACAGAAAAGTGAAGTATGAACAAAGCCTTAGTTGGGAGCCCTCAGTGAAGCTTCTGCAGTTGCCCATTTGACTGTGTGCATGTCTTACAGCAACTTGTGATGCTCCAGTCCTTGTGCAGGTTATACATGATGGATGGATGTATTTCTATTCTTGTGCTTTAGAAAGTACAGCTAATGGTATGTACTGTATGTTCAAATTTGGGTGTGTTAGTCCTAGATAAAGGAAGTACAAATCACAAGATTTGGCTTTAATTTTAAGAGTAGTAAAATCAGTCTTTCATTTGACTTCTAAAAAGCATTTAAGAACAATGTGGAAAGGAATGGGTCTTTATGATGAAACAGATTTCTTTGTCTTAAGCTGCTTCTGGCACTCTTGAAGTGAGTAATGTATTTCCCGACACCTGGTCTGTGTAAAAAGAATACACTTCTGATGTCTCAGTGAAGGGTGCATGGCCTTACTGGAGTGTGCTGGTCTTGCTGCAGGTGGGTGACATGGTGAAGGTGACCAAGATCAACATGAACGGCCAGTGGGAGGGTGAGTGCAAGGGCAGGAGAGGCCACTTCCCCTTCACGCACGTGCGACTGCTCGACCAGCACAACTCTGAGGATGACTTCAGCTGAGGCCTTCTGTGTCCTGCTCCGCCCTCTGATGCAAATGCAGATATACATAAACATAGTTTTACACGCTTATGCCACTGCTCTCCACTGTGCCTATTCCAGACCTAATGGTTCATCTCCCCAATTTTTGCACCTTCATAAATGTCCAATGTGCCACTGCCCTGCTTCCTTAATGCCTTTGCTGAATAAGATGTGTAATCTGATCTGTCTCACGCTGCTTCCTGGTATTATTAGGCTTTGGTGTCTTGCGTTGATCTACACCCTCCAACATACACTCATGCTGGCTCTCTTAGGAGCTAAAGACCGTTTCTCTGCAATTTCAATGCTTAACTCAAACTCTATTGTAGAGTAAGAGAGAGGACAGTTTTTCCTGGAAGCACAGCCATCGTGATGCCCCTCTAAGATGGTCCCCCCCTCCTCTGGAGCTGGATCAGTTCCTATGATGGGAGTGGCACAGAAGGTTCCTTTCTGGGCTATAACCCATACTAGTAGTCATGAAGCAAGTTTAAGCCCCTCAAGTTTTTATAATAGAATTAAAGAAAATAATGTTCTGCGTATATGTGTATATACCTGTATACTATTACAAGCTTTGCTGTGTAATCTGGAAGACTGGGATTGACCTAAAGATTGGAGCTGATATGAGGGAGCAAGCAGATTATGAGCTGGAGGAAGATGAAACAGATTGGCATACCCCTTGCTGCCTTGAAGACTCATTCGTGGAAATTCGTGTTTCTGTTGGGGAGCCTGTGCACTTCAATAGGAGTAATGACAATGAGAAAGCAGACCCCAGTGACAGGCAGTCTAAGTTACTGGAATAGGGGTAATTTGAACTGCTCTGCTGTGGTTTTTTTTTCCTTTACCCCCCCCCCCCCCACTTCAGCCTGGCCAGGAAGTGCATAGCTGTTAAGACAATAGATAACAGGCTTAGTATATGAATAGTATTTGTGTGGTTTTGATTTCACCATAAATTCAGAGTAATTTTGACACGACCTTCTGGATTATAATTTACTAATCCTGAACCAAGTAGTTATGCCACTCATTTGCAATTTGTGTGTGTGAGTCCCCCATCAGACGGGGGAGTCACAGACCATTAGCACCCACTTTAAAGGCGGTCTCTGTTGTTGCTTGAAGATTGCAAAGGCTCATGCTTTTGCAGCTCTTTGTATCTCTCTAATGCAGCTGACCTTCAGCTAGCCCAGTTTAGTGGTGTATGCCCCCACACCACCTTTCTGCCCCTTCCATTGACTGTTTACGTGGCTCCTGTGTACAGGGATGATAGAAGTTTCCCTATTGCTTAAGTCGCGGTGTTTCTTTTCAAAATTCTGTAAAGCACTATATACTCCTGTTGAGATTTAAACACTAAGTATTTATTAGCTGTCATGAACACTAACAGTTGTTTTGGATTCCTGTGATGGGACAGTTTGAGGGTGCTCTGAAATACCTTTAACTGCATCAAATTTTGATATTTTATGACATAGCTCACATAACAATCATCTTTCATGCCTACTGGACAGTAGTAC
This sequence comes from Gymnarchus niloticus, assembly GCA_009936485.2. NCBI lineage: Eukaryota > Metazoa > Chordata > Actinopteri > Osteoglossiformes > Gymnarchidae > Gymnarchus > Gymnarchus niloticus. Next base: position 2,895,007 of record JAACJT020000031.1, on the reverse strand, counting down.
ACTACAGCTGGCAGTACAGTGTGTGTTCACAGATTCCATTTTGCCTGCATTCACTGTAGTCATTTTTCAGAGATCAGCATCTGGTTTCAAATACGATCCATCACCCTGTACATCATAACGTGATAGTGTATTTCTGTGCATTGTTCTTAAGAGTAGCGCAGGACAGGACCGAGTGGAGGATGCTGCAGTGCCCATCCCCCCTTGTAGTGCATTACCCACGATGCACCACTGACACTGTGAAAAATGTACGTGACCCTGCACTGTTAATACTGGACTCCCTCAGCTGGTAGGAGCAGTTGTGGGAAGTGCAGAGTTGAGATTATTTTTGGAATCATAGTTGTATGTAGTGTACTAAGCTTTGAGAGGGGAAAAGTTCTGATGGAATCTCTTTCATTTAAAAATGTCCACAACGGCATTTGTCAAAAGGAAAATATCCCTGCAACGACATCTAGGCATCAAGTGTGTGCGCTCAAAGTAAATGAGAGAAGAGCAAACTGCACACATTTCTTTTTATTGTTGCTATGGTAATCCAAGTACTCCTAAGAGGCAGATAACCAGTGGTTTTTTTTTTTTTTTTCCCTTTTGTTTCTAGAAGTGGGGTAGTTTTGTGTGGACTGATGTTCTGAAAATCTCAAACGACATGATATAGATTGAAACTGTCTTTTCTAGAAGCAGTGATTTCAGTCCTCCAGTGAGGGGTAAAACATTCCTTTTATATATGAACGGCAAAACACAATGACAGTGAGGGAATAGTGTGGCGTTGGAAGATGCCTCAAATCCACAGGGTTTATTCTATTTCCTTCTTAATATGATGCAAAATGAACCTTCACCATAATTTTCATTGGTGTTTAGGCCAACCCATTTTGTCACTTTGAGGTCAGGTGATGCTCCTCAAGGTCATTTTTACTTCAAGATATTGTGGCCTGTGTCTTTCTTTGTGTGGTAATGGATGCAGATAGATTGCTGCTCTCTGTCATTACAGTGGTGTATATGAACCCTCAGGGTCCAACAGATCACATCTATTTGCTCTTTTTTTTAATATAACATGGCTAAAACATGTAAAAAAAAAAAAAAAAAAATTGCATAATGTTTAATTTTATTAAAGTTCTGGGGCCTCTCATTTTCTTGATGCATATGCCGATGCATTTGGAAATGAGTGTCTGGGTGTTTTGGTGGTGGTTTATGGATATTCTTAGGAATGAGAGTAGGCCTCAAATTAACCCTGACCTGAACTCTTTATAATCTAGACTTAACCAAATAATCCTGATACGCCAGTGAGTATATGCAATTCTGCCTATATTGTCGTATCACTTGTAGGCACTCACTGGAAACAAATGTCACAATTACAACATCACAACCATTACTATCCCAGACAGTAATTGAATGATGACATAAAGAGATGCTGATCATACCAAAGTTGTTTTTCTTGCCTTTGACAGGATTTACTAAAACAACTGAAATGGCATCTGTTGATCTCCGCAGCCCGCCCCGCCCCCCCTCCTCTCCCCCGGACCTCTTTATTTTTTTTGTTTGTTTTTTACATACTC
>JAACJT020000031.1:2872308-2893129 GCA_009936485.2 Gymnarchus niloticus | reverse complement strand
ATGCGTGGCTATCACAGGGTTTTTTTTTTTGCCTTTACCGGAATTTCCCAAAACAACCGAATTGGAGTCTGTTACCCTCCCCCCCCCCCCCCCCAAGTTTTTGTATTTTCTGAATTTTTATTTAATTCCAGTTCACTTGGGGAAAATGCTTCATTTGTGTTTATTGAATTGAGTTAGAGGTCTCTCATCAGCATATTTCAAACACATAATCTGTTTAAAATTGTCTTTCATGAACATATACATATTTTAAAGTGTCATATTTTTGTAACAATGCTGTTTTTGAGAGTAATGCAAATTGATTTTATTGATATTAAGATGTGCCATTGTACTATTAAAGTTCTCTAAAGGCAAATTTACATTATTTTCTGTAGCATGTAATATGTCATAAGAAATAAAATCCCTTGGCAAATATGTGGTTCTTTTTTTAATCAACTTTTAAAATGTTTTGTTTGGTTTCCTTTTCAGCTATATGACATCATGTACAACTTTACATTTTGTAAAAGGAGTTACATAATGCTTTCTGCAGTGACTGTCCAACTCGTCATCATGGTGAAAATGCTATTAATTCTGCTACTTAGCCAATGCTTGGTTTCATCTACAGGTCAGATAGACCCATCACCCAAAGTCAAGGTTCTGTGTAAACTTTAATGACTTGTTTGTCAAAGATTCTTATTCATGTGTAGGGTGCAATGAGTCTGGTTCGTATAATCAAATAAGCCTCTTCTGACAAGGTTTTTAAAGTCATCAGGTAATGTAGTGGTTAAGAGGATAGTCACCATGGTGGTTAAGGATGCACAATCGTAACCTAGTTATTTGAGTAGCTTTTCTCCTGTACCCTTCAGCAAGATACTTAATAGCTCCAGTACAATAACTCTTAAAGTAGGGTGACTGGCCAGCTGGAGGGTTGCTATGGATTTGTACTGGGAAGTCGTTTCGTGAAAAACACGAAACCTTGTTTATTTCAATCACCACTAGGCAAAAAGATAACCTCTAACAGATGTTCAGCCCCTGAGAAATGTGAAAAAGAAGCAAAATGTTAAACATATGCAACATAGAATAAATCAGCCATCTAGGGATTGATTAAAATCTGCATGTGGAGGACACTGAATTAATACTCAGAAACCACTTGTGATATATCACCACTGAGATGTACACAAGGGTAATCTTCAAAAATATATTTTTGATCAATTCTAATAATAGCCCACAGTTTGCAGAGGACTAGGATCGGAACTAGAAACCAATAAGATGAAGAAAAGTGGACTTCAGAGGATGACAAAGAAGCAGTATTTAAACGTCTATGGTTTCACTGTTGCTTTTGTTTAATAGCAGGCTCATTAAGCGTCCAAGACCAGTTAAGAAGGATTACTAGGAATTCGGTATGAAGGAAAATGTAATAGAAAACCAATTTTTCACATTTTCTGTCTGCCGTAAAATCTTTGCAATATTATACGATCAACTATTTGAGTACAACTGGTCTGGATTGTATGATTGTCTATTTTTAAACAAATTACATTTACTATAAAGATTTATACTTATGTACTAGTGTTTCCATGGTGAGCTGAACGAGAAACGAAGGAAACACCGTCCATTATAGCGTGTGTGTGTGAGAGAGACAAAAAGAGGGGGCGGTCATGGGTGTGTGGTGAGGCACTGGCTTGGTCTCCCGGATGGAGTTCCGTCGCCATCTTTACTCCAGTGCTACCGGTAGAGTGGGGGACGCCGCTCAAGCCGCTGTTGCTCCGTCAGGAACCACCGACAGAGACAGACTCGCCCGTCGCCGAGGCTCCGCTTCTCCGCCTGCACACCTACGCCAGCCGCGGTTCTGAGCACCATGGGAGACAGAGAGGATCTGGTCTACCAGGCCAAGCTTGCCGAGCAAGCAGAGAGATACGACGGTAAGAGGTGAAACGTACGGCTTTGTGGGAGACATGTTCCATAGCGCAGAGATTTCGCTCCCATTCACTCTCTTCCGCTCCTTCTCCCTCTAGTGGGGGCTTCGGAAAAGAGGAGAGCTCGTCTGAAGATGGAGATGCTCGGAGAGACGTGAAAGATACAAAATGGCGGGCAGTGGCACGTTTCACTAGTTAGGTGGCTTGGAAAGGCGGAATGGAATTTGGCTATTAGCGAGAGGTAGAAATGTAAAAATCTGTGGGTGATAGCGATGACTGCAGTTTGGTGGAGGGTCATTCGCCTTCATCTTGAGATGGCTGGACCCGCAGCTCATGACGAAGCAGCGGCGTTACTCAGCTCGCCACACTGATTTGCGCGATGAATGTGAAAGTTGGCGGCCAGTTTCTCAGTTAGCCGCTTTCGTTTAGATTCCAGTCCCGACTAAATCGCTTCACGGCCCATTAATTTAACGGACGTGGGTTTGAGCTAAACTAAGACTAGCCCAACTTGGGGGAGACCCCGATATACGACGGCGGGAGTGCGAGACGAGGCCGGGCCGGGCTGGGCTGGGCTGGGCTGGGCGTGGGGGAGTCCGGTGTCTAGCTCGAATTAATGAATCGGTGCTAATGGAAGCCCCCCACCCCGTTTACACACGTGGGTAGTCCCTTTATGAGGAACTCGACTGGAATGTGATCCAGTAATTCGATTTAAAATGTGGGGTGGGGGGGTCTGTAAGGGGATATGAATTAAAGAGAACAGCAGTGTGAAGGCTTTTCAGGGGCATTTAGACGAAGTTCCAGGTCCTGGTCCCGGACCCCTTTTTTACCCTATTGTCCTTGCCGTTTAACCTACCTGGGAGCTTCGCCGTTTCTCCCCGCTAGCTGCTTAAACTTGTCTGGTTAGCGAGTCGCCAAGCTAGCTAGCCAAACGCCGAAGTGGACGGCTAGTTAAGACTGCGAGCCGGAATGAGTGAACACACTTCCAGTGTTAAACTGGTAATCTCACCGCACGCTTCCACAGCTACATGGCTCTAGCCTTTACTGCGAGCAGTTGCTATTGACACGGAAAGCGGGGCTCCGCTACATAAGCCGTCGTTATTGGTTTAATTGAACATATGGATAATTAACTACCCTACATGGACCATGTCTGCTTTCTTAAAACGTTTCCTGATGGATAAGTTGTCTATGTGGGTGTGGTGATCAGTGTGTCGCATGCTTGACTACACGTTTAATTTTTAAATGTCCGCCTGACTAACATTCGTCCCAGTGGGTTTTGTGCTACGCTGGTATTTCAGCGCCGGCCGGGGGCTTCGCACAGGGGGGCTGTATGGTGTCATTTCGGTGTGGTGGGTGTGGATTCCAGCTAAGATGGCGATGATGTGCGGATAACGTCAGGCGAATGACTGCGAATCGGCCTGTAGTATGGATCAGGAGCCGACTGGTCGTACCGGGACCGAGACGTGTATGAAAACGTAACGATTTACCATTTCACGGGTGAAATAAAGATGCGGAGAATGAAGTGGGCTCTGTGTGCCTGTTTGATGCAGAAGTTGAAGGCTCCTCCCTGATCTGGATAGTTCATTCATTTGGAGATGGGGAATGAAAATGTCGCTCTCTTAAGTGACTGTTTACCATGGAGGTGGAATTGCTCTTATTAATAATGACAGCTTTAATAATAAAATATGCCCGGATTTCTTTGTTGCCAGGCAGGGTCTATTTTCAGAGTCATGACAGCAGGACTCTGTGGCATAGAACCACGTTCAAGTTGAGGGGGCGGGGTTGCATATGGTTACACTGGAATCGGTGCTATCAAATTTTGACCTCTGTTTCTAAAAAGGTGACGGGGGTGTCTGTCGCCCTCCGTCAGCTCCCCATCCGGTTTTATTATGCACAGTTCTGTTTCACCGGGGGTGACCCGTTTTCCCCTTTCCCCACCTCTGTAATGGTGAAGTGTCTGTTATATTGCTTTGCCGGAGCGCCCAATCCAGTGCCAATTTCAGTAAGGCAGGCCGATTCATACGGGTACAGTCACGCTCATTACGTAATGCTTTTTATACAAGAACATGAAAACTAGTTGAAAGACTATTTTTAGAAGTACCTCTCCTGAAAGCTCAGACCTGTGAGGCAGATAGAAACTTGTCCTTTTTTGCAATTTGTGCTTGGTTGTGAGTCAGTTTGATATTGCACTTTTTAAAATTGTTTGCAGCTGTACACAAGCTGTAATGTATGTCTTATTCTGTATGGATGGAGGTGCTTAGATGGTGGCATTGCTTTTTTCGAATTGATAATTGTAGCTGCTCTGTATCTTAGTTCCTGTTACAGGTCAGGCTGATCTCCCATACCCGAGTATGCCAAAATGTTCTGAATAAATGTTCCTTGCCTTTTCCCTTGTTTGAGCACATGTGAGGATATTTGGTGGTAGATCAGATTTTTTCATAAACATTGGACTTTCTGTGTTTCATGTGTAGTGCTGGGTAATGTGGAAATTAACTGAATACATGCATAGCTTGTGTCTTGTAATGAACTTTGTGAGAAATCAGCAGTTTCCTGGTTGCTTAGGTTTAGTTGTAGCTGCTGGAATTCAAATAAACATTCCTGAAAAAGCAGTACCCAGGAGGGTGGTATCAGTTGACTTGTTGGAGAGGTTTTGCAAGTAAGCGCTTCCATTAACCTGTCTAGGAACATTTTGGGTGCAATTTGAAGAGATTATTTTGGAAAAAGTCATTTTAGGCTTATGGCCATATCTGTGCAAAGGAATGGCATTTTGTAACATCATTGAAGCACATTGTAGACATAAATTTTAAGGTTTCCCCAGTAAGTACAGATATCAGTGGAGCAGGCAGAACAAGTGGAAAAGTGACATGAAAGGTACAGTTTCCGTACAGGGTAACAAACTGCCATCAGTCCACTTTGAGAGTGCCTCCCTATGTTTCTCATTCCTGTGAGGACAGAGGACCGCTTCAACAGTAAAAACAGATTCCCAATTAGTTCCTCCATTTTGAACTAGTTTTCAAAGGAGGGAAAGTAGTGCAACAATAGCTGTAAAATAACCTGTGTTACTTCCATTGGCCCTTGCTGTCAGCATGGCCGTAATTAATTTTCGTGTAATTTAGGAAGCATCATCCAATACGAGGCTGGTGTTTGTAAAATATGCATTGCGATTTGTGTAACTGGGAAGTAATGTTGTATGACTGTCTTATGTCATTTCTCTTCATAAACTGGGGTAGATAACGTTGGGTGCATTTTAATTTATATCGTTCCCTAGTTGGAGACATTTATACAGCTGGTGATTGGTTGTTTCAGATATTGTGCCACTAATGCAGGTGTTTTTATGCTGAAAAGATATATGGCCCTTAGTATCCTAGGAGCTAGGCATTGCTACTATGTTGAACAGATAAAGATAAAAGTTCTTACATAGACATTAAATATAGTGTGTGTGTGTGACATAATTATGACGTTAAAGCAGTTGGCTGTGAATTAGACATGTGGAACAGTGGTTAAGGAACCAAATCTGTAACTGAAAGGGTTTGTAGGTTTGGGACCTGGGCAGGTTTTTTTTTTTTTTTTTTTTTTTTTTTCCCCCCCCTCTCCTCTTGCCCTGAACCAGTTCGGTAAACATGCAGCTGTCTAGATGGGTGAAAGTCCTATGAAAGCCGCTTTGGATAAGCAGCCGAACTGAGCACTCTGTGCTTTCACTGCCTGCTGTTTGTGTTCATTTTCAAAATGTTAAGCTGTTGGCCTGATCATGCTGTGAAGTAATGGGAAGTGATATGGAGGTTGAGACTTTTTTAATTAAAATATTCCCTTTGATGGTTGTGCTGTGCAAGAGGGCTGCCTGGTGTTTTCCAAGTGAGGTGAAGGGGTTGGCTAACTGTCCTTCTCACCTGTCAGGAGTCAACAACTCAGAAAGATGCTTTCATTGGTCAGCTTGTTGATGTATGCGATTGCATCAACAGCACTTACCAAGACAATGTAGAGATTTCTTACCAGCTTATCAGTGTCATTCTTGGTGTGATTGTGGAGTCGGATATGTGAAGAAAACACCTTGGTGTGAATATTCTCATCTTCACAAAGGAAGCATTTGATACCTTAAGGCCTGTCCTTCGTAATACGTCTGTTACTCTAAGTCTTCTCCAACCTGTACTGCGCAGTGACACAGGAGTAGTGTTGGGTCTTAAGGGCTTCTCTTCCCTTTTTGCCCAGAAATGGTGGAGTCTATGAAGAAGGTGGCAGGCATGGATGTGGAGCTGACTGTAGAGGAGAGGAACCTGCTCTCTGTGGCATACAAGAATGTGATTGGAGCCCGGAGGGCGTCCTGGAGGATCATCAGCAGCATTGAGCAAAAGGAGGAGAACAAGGGTGGCGAGGACAAGCTGAAGATGATCCGCGAGTATAGGCAAACGGTGACCCAGCAACTGCCACCGTGTGACCCTTATAGCCGAGGGTGCCTGACATCCACACGCCAGTTCAGACTGGCCACAGGCCATCACTAGTCAGAGCTAGCCTGTATCAAATGAATCGTCATTTCTGTTAGAAGCAAAGCAAAATTCAAATCATGACAGGACGTATTGTTTGCATATCAAGTATTTTTCTTTCTGAAGTCATCTGGCAGTCGTTCATATTTAATTAGAAGCCTGTGTTTTTTTTTTGAAGGTGGAGACTGAGCTGAAGTCGATCTGTAATGACATTCTGGATGTACTGGACAAGCACCTCATTCCGGCTGCAAACACGGGGGAGTCCAAGGTTTTCTATTACAAAATGTAAGTACGCTCCCATCGTTTAAGAGCAGCCATACTACCCACCTTTCACCCTGCAGACCCTGTTCTGATGGGGCCAGACGTTGTGCATTGCAGCCTCTGAGAACTTGGGCTTCCCTACACATGGAGGGTTTCACCATGTTTCCCAGTAGCCCCGTTCACCTACTTTTCCCTGCCGTTCTTCAGGAAAGGTGACTACCACAGGTATCTGGCGGAGTTCGCCACAGGGAACGACAGGAAGGAAGCAGCAGAGAACAGCTTGGTAGCTTATAAGGCCGCCAGCGACATCGCCATGATAGAACTCCCACCCACGCACCCCATCCGCTTAGGCCTCGCTCTCAACTTTTCTGTATTTTATTACGAAATCCTCAATTCACCCGACCGTGCGTGCAGGTCAGTGCTTTCCTTTTCCTTCCCTTTTTCTCCTCTAACTGGTTTCTGAATAGGCCTTTGAAAAATGTGTACCTCCTGTGCTTTCCCTGTCTTGAACATGTACGTATATTCCAGAATAGGATTGGTTTAAGGAGTATAACATTGGTGGCACTTCCCGGCGTCTTGCATTCCAGGTTGGCGAAGGCAGCCTTCGACGACGCCATCGCAGAACTGGACACGTTGAGCGAAGAAAGCTACAAGGACTCCACGCTCATCATGCAGTTGTTACGCGACAATCTGACACTATGGACTTCAGACATGCAGGGAGACGGTAAGGCCATCCTCACACGCGCATCTGTCTCGTTAGACTCTGAGGTCCGTGTCCCTCACTTGACACCGAGGGGACTTGAAAGGCATCTGGAGGGACGGGTGGCGTAAGATCAGACGATCAGGAGGATGAGGCATACCATTTTAACAACTTTGGGGCCGTTTTGTTTTGTTTGGAGAGCCATAGAAGGGCAGATTGTGTGGGCAGGTGGATACTGACCCAGTTTCACGGTCTCTCATCTCCCTCATTCCAAATAAATCTGTCTCATTTAGATCTGCCTCTCTCTGGGCATCTCTGACACTGTTGGATGTCTTGGGGAAATCCTCCACGGTCTACTCCATTACGTTAGTCTGACTGTCTCCCTACATTGTGTTTCATTCCCTTTTGTGTAGATTCCTAAGGAAAAAAAAAAAAAAACCCACCTGCTCATTCCTTATAAAACTGTACGTTGTAAGTCACGTTTCCTGCCTTGCGTTTCTGTCAGTCACTAACCCCACTGCATCACCACTGACACACTCGTTTGCCTCGTAGTGCTGCCCAGGTGAAGCTATCAGTTGGCTGCTACTCCAGCTCTCTGGCACCCCGTCAGTCACCTTCAGCTGGTCAGCACTATAAATGCTAACATGTTCCCATCAAATCGTCAGAAAAGAGTTCATTACATTTGCATACAGTATGCACTGATTTTTCTGTCAAACCAACTCTTGGAAAACTAAACGGTTGGACTTGACATTGCAAGGGGAAAACACGCTTTGTTGAATAACAGTTTGTTCTGAATAACACTAGATCAAAATAACTTTTTCCTACCACTCACTTCCTGGTGCACATTGAATAAGCAGATAACTGGTTTACTGCTGTCTTGCATTTCAAAAGTAGGTTTTAATCTATTGTCCTCTGATTAAAATGGCTCAATAGTGGGCTACCCTAAATTTCAGCATTGTTACAATGGTGGTGTCTCATTGTATGCCCCATATGAGCTAACAAGTACCCTTTTGTCCAAGGATGGTAACCCCTTTGCATGAGTGCGGTGAGATGGGAACACGGTTAGCGAAGGACGGCTGACACAGACGTCACGCCAGCTTCTGTGTTTTGCCGCCTCACGGGGTGCTCGTTGACGGGAATGCGCGAGCGGCAGCGGCTTCTGAAGTCTGTCTGGAGGTTACAACAAATCTCTCATGGAGCTGAAAATGCTAGCTAACATGCTGGCTCATACCTGAGGCTCTGGGAGGGGGAGCAGTTTTTAAATTGGGATTCCAGTGAGATGCACACCAAGTGCAATGCCTTTCTGAGGCGGCCACCCAATTTCTGTGCTGATTTATTTTTAATGTGAAATTGATGTTAAAACTTGAACAGATTGAGGTTTTAAGATGGTATGAGATGGATTTGATGTTGGTTGTTGATTCAGTTCATGCTGTTTAATTTTTCTTTCCCCCTGGTGTTTGAATTTTACAGTCGTCAGTTTAATTAGCCACGCGCAAGCTAAGCTTGTTTAGCGATCCGGCCACTCGCACCGTCCTGCCTGCAAATTAAACCTGCAGCTAAATGACTGACTCCTTAACAGGTGGGATGTATGTATAATGGGCTGTAACAGCATGTGAGGTGTGGTGGTGTATGGAAATCATGTCAGCGTGCGATCCTATTCAGAAGGCCAGTGGATGGGGATGGCATTGTTAGCATAATTGGGTACTTGTAGGGTCCAAGACGTATTTCACCCAGGGGGAATCGTAGAGAGCGCCGCCCCGGCTGCATGTTCACCTGTCTGCCTGCTTAGGAGCTTTGAGGATGCTTCCATGCAGTGATGGGAGCAACGGTCAGCCTGTTTGTAACGTGTGGCGCTGTCCCCAGTACGCGAGGCATGCATGAACACATCATGACGCAAAGCAGTCTGCTCTGTGCTTTGACTTTTTTTTTTTTTTTCCCCCTCCTCTTCCCACCCCCATACAGGTGATGAACCGAACAAAGAAGCGCTGCAAGATGTGGAGGATGAGAATCAGTGAGACGCCACAGCCAACATAAGAACCCACCCCCCAAAAAAAAAAAAAAAAAACTCAGCCGTCACTGGGAGCCACATGTCCCATCTCACCCACTCAACACCCCCGTGCTTCTTAGGGATGACTTTTTTTTTTAGATTTTTTTAATTATCATTTATTATAACCCATTTCACTCAAGTACATAAGAACAACCTATAACAATAAAATTCTTGAAGGCAAAGCGCAAGAGTCCTTGAATTTTTTTCCCCTGACAGTTTAGACCCAGATTTTCAAATTTTGCTGTTTAGTGTTTTTCGCAGCGTTTATATTAGTTGCTGCGTATGTTTTATTCACATTTTTTAATATATAATTATAGAAGTTAACTTTTATTACCAATGTTTACTGTAGATATGAACTGGCATACTCCTGTGTTTTAAAAATGAATCATTTTAAAGAGACAGGTGGTAATATTAATGAGGATTCCAGATATCCATGTTGAGAGGATTCCACAAGCCCTGTTAGACTTAGTGCCGTTAAAACGAGTTGTGTTTTAGTCTGTACTCTGTGCTAAAATGCTGTACTTTGTGTAACCTTTTATCTCAGAAGATGGCTGGTAGGTAGGAGCTGAAAAAGTCTAAAGGAGCCTCATAACTTTGATTCCTTAGATTATCTACACAGAAACAGCAGGTCTCCATTGACTTCAGTCAAAGTCCCATAGAGCTATGATAGCCTCTTAAAAACCCGCATGTTTTAACCTTCAGTCCCTTTGTCTACCTTTATATTTCTCTTTCAGCCTCTCTCTTCTGTCTTTTTGGTTCAGTATGTGTAACTTGAATCTAATTTGTACTACTGGATATCTGGCTGGAGCCACAAATACAGAGTCTGTATTCTTACTGAAACACAGCATGAAATTAACATTTAAACTTCAAATAAAAACGACCTAAATTAAACATCCAGGTGTGTGTGTGTGAGTTTGACGACATGCAATTTAAATGAATGCTTTGCCACGTATTTCATAATGGCTAGGAGTGTGTTAAAATTGCTGACAGCTTAATCGAATTGACATACTTTTGGAAGTTCCATCTATACTTTGGGTCAGAGATTGCTCGAAGGAGCTGTTTACTGATAAATGCAATGCTGTCTTTAGCTGTCTGTGGGCTGTACTGCGAAACCAGTTTACTGGTTTGGCGAGGTTTGAGACTTCCGATTTTCGTGTACTACGAATTGTAACTCTCAATCGTAGCGCCATCCATCGCTGGTTGCGCTAATAATCTAGTTCACCTGGCTTAATCAAGATAACTCTGGGTACGTAACACTCGCTTTGTAGTACATCTCACTGGACATTCATCTGTAGTCCTGACTCCCCCTTTCAGCGCTTTTCTGATTTCACTTTACTGTTTTATTTCCATAGCTGTCTGCTGATCGCGTAAATTGCAGCGTCAGCTAGTCAAGATGTCCTAACTGGGTGAGTGAGATCTGTGTAGCTGCTGGGGTCAAAATGGCAGCTACCGTAGGAGGAATTGTAAAAGGTGTCCCGTAATTGTGAGTGACAACAAAAGTCAAGTTCTACCATGGTGGCATGGTCCTTCTGTGCCTTCGTTGTGCATCCTCGCCACCGCCGAAAAAAATAACCTACGATTTTTATGGCCCTATCTTGTGACTAAGATGGGATTTTTTTTTTTTTTTTTAACCAAACCTTTATTATCCATCAATTAAAACAAATACAGTAAAAGAACTGGAATCCATCAAACCGGAATCTCATCTTCAAACATTTTACAAACAATATGGGTTCAATTAACTCTCACCGATAATCCTGTGACTAAAATGGGAATAAGGTTATCCTAAAATGGCCATTCCACGCGATAGTACTAGGGACTGAGATAAATTAATTTAAATGGCAAGAAAAGATGCAGAAGTTGGGTGTTATCAGCGCAGAAGCATTGCTACCCTGAGTGTGTAATATGTAATCTACTGTACATATAAAATCTGTTCTTTCGTACCACGGCAGTTCGAAACAACACTAGATTGTGTCTTTTCCACCCTTTCTTCAGTGATTTATTCAGGTGACATTCCTGCCACGGGTTAAAGTGTAGGAATGTTTGAAACAGTTCCCCAGCCCCGTTGACCTTCATTCATTGTAACTGCGTTCAATTCTGCCATGAGTCTACTGTTTTCTTCCACTGTTCAAGCAGTTGGGAAATACATCACTAAAACAGACTCCCGTAATTCCCGTGTATTCAATACATTAAGCGTCAATGGCTGAGTAGCAATGTTTAGGACAACCTCTGCCCGTATATTGCCCTGATTCATTAGTTAAATAGATGCCTGCATGTGTTTGGCAGTATTAAACCTGACTCAAAGATGATGTTCGGTTTTATGTTTTGCAGTAAGGGTTGAGGGTCCGGCTACCCTTGAACTGCTCCAGTAAAATATACAGCGTATAATAGGTGCAACTGTAAAATATTTTGTATGAAAGTATAATCTAAGCAGTCCAATGATAATCTAGCTGTTGTGTTTTTACTACAAGTGGAGCCCTCCGTATTAAATGCAGTTTGCCAGTAAATTGCTATACCGAACAAAGCTCAACATGAGTATTTTCACAGGGATGTTAAACTATTAAAAAAACTGGTTTCACATCGTTTTTCTAAACCTTACCTACGATTCAACACGTAAACAGCCTTCGAGCTATAAGGATGTACACGGAGGTTATAGCTGGGGGAAAAAGCAAAGAAAATTGCGGTCTTTGTCCTGGTAGTTCATCTCTCCTGCCACAAGAGGGGAATGTACTCCGCAAAATGCAAGCAGTACGCTGGTCTAATTAATCTATCTATCTATCTATCTATCTATTGTACGTTCGTTTATTTAGGCAACCCGCTTGTGGAGGTAAAGGACCAGCTTTTTATTATATAGTCATTGTTTTCATATTACAATCGCGTCGGTCGATAAATACTATATTATACACAACAGAGAAATTACGTAATTTTTTTGCTTATATAGAAATACTAAACTGGCTTATACAATGTGTATTTAATTGTTGATTCTTTGCCATTTGTATCCATTAGAAAGATCAGCATCATTATCGACCATTTGTATTTGAGGTCATATTATTATTATTATTATTATTATTATTATTATTATCTGTAACGTAGTTTCTAGCCAAACAATCTAGGGAACTAGCCAAGTGTAGTTTCCTCTCTTCCTGTGGAAAAAACATTACAGTAGAAGGACATTGAGAGTACTGGATAAGATTCAGGAATGACACTGACATATTTTCAGCTTCCTTCATTTATTTTTTGCTGTTAAAAATAGATAATACAAAATAAAAGACGCCCTTGGGATAATCTTGGAAAAAATAAACGTCTTCTTACTATTCTTTCACTTCTTTCTTAGATTTTTAAGAAATAAATGTGTTTCCCTGACCGTTTGTGTCCTATGAATCACATTTCTTGCTGGATCTGAAAAGTGAGGACTCATTGCACAGTATACTTTGCTGTGTGTCTAACAAATGGGGCTTTCTCACCCAGCATATTTCTGGTGTGTCAGAGGAACATCTTCTCAACCCCTATCTTCAAAGAGGAAGCTGAGATTATGGTCTGTATCCCTGGAAACTTGAGATTTGAGGCTGTTTGTGTGCGATTGTATAATTCATACATTAATAGATATTATTGTATTTTACTGTCTAATAAACCGCATTACTTAGTGGTATGTTAAGGTCATTTTGGGTGGATTTTCTTCTTTTTGGATAAACTCCATCTAGTGCTACTTCTTTCTGCACATGCCTTCTCAACCCAAGGTGTTCTGGCAACGCTGGCCACCATTTCCTCACCATGCCCAAGATTCAGGAATGTCCGTCAAAGGTCGTTGGTTAAAGGATGTGTGCTGCTGTCATTTCCTGTTGTATTGGCTCCTGATATACAAGGGTACATCCATTTTTCTTGCACTGGCAGGAACAGACACACACACAGACACACCCATTAAAAGTAATGATGAGGCTTGCTTGCATGATAAAAATACATTATATGAAGGAGGTAGTGTAGTACATAATAGGGCTTATAATATAAGTTTTTGGTTACACTCTGTTTTGACGATCCAGGAATCCCAATAAAAGGTCAGTGGTCATAATCAAGGTCACGGGGCACTTGGGGTCCAACTGCAGAGACTATTCCTGCACAATGCTTCCAAGAACCGGAGCCTCCTGTTGCTTTCACTTCTTCCTACTCCCCCCCAGTTCTTCATCTCTTTCTCTTCAGAATTAAAATAAGACTTGGCATGGTGATAGAATGCCTGAGCAAGCAAAGGATGGGGGGTGGGGTGGAGAAGGAGAGGAGGCTGCCTGTCTCATACGGAGTGGGGGGGGGAGGGTGGAGCAAACTCCTCTGGTGTTTACCTTGGGAACATCCAGGACAGGATGCCGGTCCAAGAGGAAGTGCTTCGATAGCTAGCCAGCCAGCAGGAACATCAATTACACCACAGGGGCTGGCTGAGGAAGGCAGTGTGATATTCTGTATATACTGAGGCGTCTCCCACACGGGAAATACGAATCAGCCTTCAGCTCTGCAACAGGTACTGCTCCCCGCTTCCCACATTTCCTTACACTCCACTGGATCCAATCACCTTATGGTGCTATGCACAGGTCTGGTAATAAAACCCAGCGCTTGTCCTGCTTGCGCCACTGAAGCTGGGTTCTTCGATTTCTTGGCTTGGAGACCGTCATCACTCATGGCTGAGATTCCTGCTCCTGGAAACTCAGATCCCTTTCTCATTGTAGTCTCTCTGTCTTTCTTTGTACCATGCTAACAACGCCACCGCTGTCCTCCACGCCAGGCTACCGTTGGAAAGACGGACGAACACAACTGGGTGGCAGCGACCATGATGGAGCTTAAGATCCAGCTGGTCCCTACAGGGGAGATTATTCTGCCCCCAGGAAAGAATGGAGAAAGCTATTGCCAAAATTGCCGCAGGGTAAGTAAACAATGATGCTCTGCTTTCACCATGAATGCTTGGGAATTGAGTGGCTACCTGTTACTTACTCACCTCCACTGCGCAATAGTGTTCGACTCTACTAATTGGGTGTGTAATATGACCTAAACAGTAACTAAAGCAACAATTCCGTTTAGAAGTTGTGTTTTTAAGCCTTTTACATTTTTGGTGGTTTGTAATATTATGTTGTTGTAGCTCCTCGCCACAGTTTAAATATTAAATTAATTTAATCTTCCTTACATTTTCTGAGTACATGCTGACTGAACAGCAGATCACTGTCATCTGTAATCTGACAAACTGCTGACAGTGGCTGCGACTTTCAACTCTGTGAAAAGTTCAGGGTCGATGGCTGCTTTCTCACCCAAAATGCCATATGACAGGACAAACAGGATAATTTGTGTATATTGTTGGGTTTTGTGATCGTGGCGTTACTTAAACATGTAAGAACACATCTTTCTTCTGTAGCCAGAAACAGACTGTCAGTAAAATTGCAAAGAGGGTCAAAGTCACGCATAAGCCAACTGGACGCTTTGACTACATTGGAAAAATAATATGCAGACCAAAGCTTTTCATGAACTCCCCCTTCATTTGCTTGCAATCTGTTCATGTACATGTATAGACAGAATCATAAATATCACCATAAATTGTAATACTGGGGACGCACCTTTAAACCATACCCATCAGTGTAATACTTGCTCTTTCGTGCACTCAACGGAAAACTGCTGATTTTATTTTGTGTAACAGACACAACTAAATGTCAGAGAAAGTCACCAGATGGACAAGAAAGAAACATAGCAACTTAAAAAGGCAGGGTGTGAATCTTTAACGGTTGCAGGAGAGATGCTGACGGGTTAAGGTGTTTTTTTTTTTTTTTTCTCCTAGTGATTAACAGAATGACCTCAGCATTCCCTGATGTTTTCAGCCAATGTTCCCTCCCTTACTTTGCGTAAATTGCTTTCATATATTGGGCCGGGTGTTTAAAAAAATGACGCGCTAATCTCGGCATGCTATTTGCGTTGCTGACACAGCGGTACCGTACACCAGGCTTCGATTTGGGTCATGTTAGTCACTCTGATTATGAATGGAATGCAAATGGTCCACTAGAAATCAAGGCGGGCATCGGCGAACGGCATAGTTTTCACACATTCCCTTCTGTTCACATCACACAATGTATGTGTGTGTGTTTGTGTGTGTGTGTGTGTGTGAGAGAGAGAGAGAGAGAGAGAGAGAGAGAGCACAGAATATGACCGATAAGACCGTCTACCGTTTTTTTTCTTTCTTTATCAAAGAAACAATGGTAGTCATAAATGTTCCCACATAGCCAGGGTTGACACTCCCTGAAGTTAACGCCTGAATGTCGAATGTTGCCTGATCAACAGGATATGCACTTTCCTCTCTGCTGGACGGCACTATACAAATACGTTAATGTAGGGCCGAGGTCTACCGGGAGGGGGGAGCTACTGCGCAACTCGACTGCTCCCTCCTCTGGCAGCGGAGGTATACTGCAGGCCAGTGCTTTATTGACAGACTGGTTTGGTATAAGGTCACCTTCTTCTCCAGTTCATACATGTTGCGACACTTAGAATCAGGGCGTTGTTGAAGATCTTGTCAATAGTGTAATGGCCGAAAACTTTTAAATTAGAGACATAAAGAATCTTTACTAATGTTATTAACTACAGTCATTAAACGAAACGATTGTCTATGTATGGGTATGCAACCTTTTTATGCGAACAACCACAAATAGTATCTTGCATCCTTGCCTTTCCTTTAATCAATTGACCGGTTGGTTGAGTTCCTAAAATCGACGGATTTTAAGAACCGTTTTCTCACGTTGACTTAAAATCTGTGCTGACCTGTGCTGTCAGGCCGCTTAATTGCTGATGATATATAAGGAATAGCGTGAGCGGCAGCGTCAGACCAGCTGTCAGTAGATGGTTTGTGAGCGCAGTGCTGCTCTCTTCTCGCCCACTCGGGAGGACATTTCTCGGCAGCCACTTTTCAGTGCGCTTAAAACAGTACAAACGCAACACCAAGCAATACGCTCCGGCTTCAAACAGTCGGCGAAACTGCGAGATATGAAGACGTTTTACAGAAAGACCTTCGGGTTGGAAACATTCTGTGGATAGACGCCAGCGTTTCACTACACAATATTTCGTTTTCTGGTACACATAAGTGCAAAATCGACATCTGTTTTTTAAAAAATGGTACCGATTACGTGGCATCGTGCTGCTCGTTTTAGTACACCTCACCTGTAGCTTCATAAGTATTTTTTTCCACGCAAAACTGTCCCACTGATATTTGTCATAGCTCTGGTAGCTTTGGGATTGGCTGGGGGAACTTCCTGGTGTGTAAGTCCGTCATCTGTTTGAAGGAGGAGATGTGCACTAAAATGCTGCTATCATTTCATACGTGACTTAACGTGGGAATTACATATGCTGTGCCTTGCCTGAGCGCAGTCTACATTTGTATATTTTGTATAACACATTCGTGCTCTTCTGCCGTACAGCCACGGCGTTAATCTGCTGGAGTATCAGGGATCAAATATTAGATATATAAGCAGAAGAACGGGCGTTTTTGTACTTCTCAGAACTGACTTGTAAGTGCTTGACCGGAAAGGATTGGCTGAAAACTGATTTAACGCTGTCTGGAATACTGGGCACCTCCGAAGGTTAAGGACCGGTTACAGTGGACTAAATAGCGAGGCACGCTGCCGCCTACGACACGGGACACCTTGGGGACTAAATCTGGGAGTTCATTCCGGCTTTGGCGTGACTTCACTGTATTGTCTACGGTGGATATCTGTCTATTATCTGAGTGAAACACGTCGCCGCGTTTGCCTTCGCTTCATTGGTGGAAAATAAGCAGGTAGGAATGATTAACTGTTGCTTCTGTCCGGCGGGTCCACCGCAGTGACCTCTCCCGGTTTTCAGAGCCAGAACTGATTGCTGGAAAGTTTGAGCCCGAAGAAACGTGGAGCTGCTGCGGCTGCCGAGATACCAGACGAGAGGCGTAATCTGCAGTGCGGGCTGCTGGGGCTAACCGCAGGCTCTTCAGCACTACTTTATCCGACAGGTTCTCTCTCCGGACTCAGATAGCTTTTGTAACGGGGCCTTTTGTGTATGTTGCCACCGTGCATTTTTTGGCTTTCGGCTTCTGGCCGTGAACGTTTTAAAACGGGCGTAAATGGTCAGCTGAAAACATGTAGACCTGTTTTCGTCTATGCAATAAGTTCGTTGTAGACTTAAATTTGAGTATAGCCTACGTTCTGTCTGAAATGCCTTCTAAACGACGTGCGAGGTACACGTTTTATAAGCTATATATGAAAAGGTACATTTTTTCCCCCCACCTCCCTACCGCGGGTAGATCCATTACCGCTGAATCGGATCGCTTGGTGCCGCTATACTGCAAGATGCGTGTCTGGGTGTTAATGTATAAATAATTTTGATGGGACAAATGAGGCTTCAAAACCACCGTGGGTGGGACTGTCATGAATTAACCAATTAATGCTGGCACTAAATGAGGCTTTAAAATCCGTGGTGGGTGGGAGTATGCTTAGCTACCAATAAGTGCTGGCGACAGAGATTGCCAGCATTGATTTGTCATTTGGGGTGCTCCCACTCACCACGGGTCCTGAAGCCTCATTTGTCCCATTATTAATAACTAATGCTGAGAACCAGTATCGAGTCTACTGGGCTGTGCTGAACGGTGTCTACAATGCTGGGGACAAACAGGTCACCAGTTTACCCCTGAGGGTGTTGGTGTTCCATCTTTTCAGGTAAATGATATGTCTTGATCATATTTCTTGGGATGAGTACAGCATCAGTTTGTGACTGGCATACATAAACATCAAGCATAACGGTTACAGGCCATTCAAAGGCTTTTTGAGCCACTATGTGTGATATCTAAGGTCATGTTTTTGTATACAAAGCTGGCCAGTACTTTATTTCAAACGGGTATCCCAAGCTTTCGTAGTGTGGCTGGAGGTATATGGCTGCTGTCTCAATTTTCACACATGCCTGTAAAGACACAGGTAAGTATTGATAGAACACCACTGATTGACTGCTCCACTGGCAGGTTTAATTCTAGTTTCATCGGAAATCTGTGGCGTGTGTGAGAAGCAGAACGGCATGTGCTCTAATTGGGATTTAGTCTACGCGGGATGAAACAAGTAAACTGGTCTTCTGCCCAGTACGGATAATTTATCTAAAATGTATTCTCTTGTAAAGCTAAATTTCCAGATCCTCGTCATTGTTTCTGGGGAATACGGAATTCTTCTGTTTTTAAGTATATATTTCTACCAAGAATGCAGGTGTGTGCTTTTCTAAATGCCTTTTATTGCACATGAAATCATTGTTGCTCCCCTAGTCATGAACAACGTTGAGGTAAATTATCTAAATAGTCACTCCTTATCTTCAGGAGTGGCTCAGTGTTATTTGTCTTCTGAGCAACTTGTATTGGCAGCTGCAGCTCAAAGTTACATTAAGCTCGTCTTTCATTTTTGCTCGTCTCTTTGTAGTATTTTAGTAGGTAACAGTAACCTTAAAAGTAGCGGCATTCTACTATAACAATCTTCAGTTTCCATATGCCTGCCGCCCTCCCCGTCTTCCCTTCGCAGTGCTGTGCTCGTGGCTACCCATTATAGTGACTGTATTGTCACTGTAGTGGACAGTACACACACAGCACGTAGGGGTACGTTTCCTTCGGAAATTTTATTAATAGAAAAGCCATTTCTGTTCATTTGTCCATCTGTCGATTAGTTAAGTAGTCGACATCATACTGGAATACACAACATTTCAGATGTACTTAAAAAAGGCCACATTATCTCTCTGTGGTTGTTTGTCTTTGTGTTAGCTTGTTTTTCTGGCTGCTTGTCAGTTACTGAATACATGCTCAGAAATGGGACATTACGATGCCAATTATTGCTGTAAAGCTTATGATTAACGTGTGTTTTGACTAAATGTGCAAATGTGTGTGATTTGAGTCTGCTTTTCTTCCTGCTCCGGGCTTTACAGCTTTGCTGAAAGGCAGAACGCATTTTAGGCTGGGCTTGTCTCCAGCTGTTTCCATGTCAGCTCCATCAGTCCCGTGAGGGTGGGGGGCATCCCACTGGAAAGGTGTGCCTACACTCTGCAAAAACCCCGCTAGCCCAAATAAGGCTGGAATGAAGCTTTATTTTCTCCTGCCTCTTTTTTTTTTTTTTCTGTGGGGTTTCCGTGATTGGTTCTGTGTTTTTGAGTGACAGTTCCTGGAGCCTGCACGCTCAGCATGCTTTGCAGGCCTTGGCTCTTGCAAGCTTCTGTCAGTTGACTGACTTGTTTCTTTTTGCGTCTGTGTGTTATTTATTTTTATTTTTTTCCCTCCTTTTCCCGAACCTCTGTCAGAGGATACAGCTGGCTTACTCAGCCCTGCTGGCTAGAGCTGCAGGAAGCTGTCACAGTTACCCCCCGGGGGCCGAGGTTCACTTCACCCTTCCGGCTGCAGGCTTTTTAGCTTTGCTTGTCAGGCACACGCGTTCTGCATGTCCGTTTTGGGGCCCGAATGCGTGGGGAGAGACTTCTGTATCGTCAACTTCTGCCCTTGACGGGAGGGGAGTAGGCACCCTGATCTGGGCTTTGCCCGTAGGTCGGCTGCACATTCATGAAAGGATCTTCACCCTCTGTCTTTCTTACCTCGGCAAAGGTAAAGGCAGTCGTGACAAACCAGAACTGAGTGTGGGGGGTAAAAGAGGACAGTAAAGTGTACCTCACAGGAAGTAAAGGAGAACCCAGAAATGGGAGCTATTTGCTGACCGGATCTGAGAGCTGACTCTTGTGAGTACTGCCTGAAGTTGTCCAGTTTTGGTGCTGCCATTAATGAAACGACACCTGACCCCAATGCCAGTAGCACAGCGTCTGTCTCTCGTGCGTCGCATTGCCAGTCCCTGTGATTTGTGGGAGCTGTCTACGCGTCGGCTGACGCGGCACTCGCCTGCATCCTCCTGCGGCTTTCCCACTCCCATTGGCGGTTTCCCAGCAAGCAGATGCCCTGCCATTTGGCTCCCCCCCCCGACTGTGTTTAGCCTGCCAGTGTGCTCAGGCCTTACCGCCCCGGGTCTTCTCCCGCCCAGCTACGGAAAGCCATGCTCACGTGGCGTCAGTACTCCACGGTAACGCCGGTCTCCAGTGCTGTTCTGTGCTAGATGCCACAGAAATGGCACAGAACGTGCAGTCATTGCTGCGTGTGTGCATGTCTGTAAGATGCAGTCTCAACACTGGCAGTAAGAGTTTGTAATATTTCCTATATACAAAAATTAACTGCTTAGAAGCAAGGTATACTTAGTGGAAACAAATCCGTTCTGTGTTGTGTTTATTTCTGCTGTCAGGTGATGATCTCTAACTCTGACTGACAAGGCTGTACTGTGCTGACCAGACTCCTCCGAGATCTCAAAATCCTGTTTAGTTCTGTCAGAATCAGAATATCTTTATTGTCATTGTAACGAGTACGACGAAATTAAGTGCAGTCCCTGTGTCAGAGAGATTTATACAGGAA
>JAACJT020000031.1:2777145-2865724 GCA_009936485.2 Gymnarchus niloticus | reverse complement strand
TCTGTCAGTAACACAACAATGATGTAGACAGACACCTAATGTGTGCAGAGCGTGTCAGAGGCGCTGCCCTTACACGGTCTGGTCTTTCTGAAGCGGGCTGCGACAGAGCTGCCTGGTACTATGGACATAAATGACATTTGCAGTCTGATGCATAAAACCCAAGCCGCCATCGTTGAAAATGGACTCATGATGAAACGTCTAGAGGAAGTTCAGGTTGTCTCAGCAGTTCTTTGGTGGTATTTTTCTCTCTCCTAGAGCTGGAAGTTTGACAAATTAGTTAGGAAGTGTAGACAGCTTTGGTGAGTGAAATGTTTGTCTGGCTGTCTTACCTTAATTCTCTGTTTGTACTTTTCCCTGTTAGTCACCCTCTCCTGTTTTCCTGGGGCAAACAGGTTGGCTCTGAAATTGCTCCACGTGTTTGTTCACCCTCTTAAGGGGTTAGCTGAGGTTTTCCAGAGGTTTTGAGGGATAGGAGCAGCTTGTGGGGTACACAGGTTCACCTGTTTGTGACAGGAGTTTCGTGATGTTTTTCTCAACGATGATGGTCTGAGTCTGGTGTGTTCGTGCACCCCAGGTGGTGGGCATGATGGAGAGCGCCCTGACTGCACGAGACAGGGTGGGCGTGCAGGACTTTGTGCTGCTGGAGAACCACACCAGTGAGGCAGCCTTCATGGAGAACCTGCGCAAAAGGTTTAAGGAGAACCTCATCTACGTAAGAGATACACAAACCCAGAACCTCATCTGGGTGACAGACGCGCGCGCGCACACACACACACACACACACACACACACGCAGCCGTGAACTACTGTATGTATAGCATTGTTTTTTGTGTTAATATAATTATCTTCTAATTTGTGCTGTGTATGTAAGTGTTTGCTTGAACTAAAGCATGGATGTTTGTGTCTGTGTGTGAGGAGTGTAAAGATCATCGAGCTGTGACCACGTTGACTTGCTCTCTCGCCCGCCACCCTCAGACATACATCGGGTCGGTCCTGGTGTCCGTGAACCCCTATAAGGAGCTGGAGATCTACACCAAGCAGCACATGGAGCGGTACCGGGGAGTCAACTTCTACGAGGTCTCTCCGCACATGTGAGTCAGTGAGGCAGACATGCGTTTCGCAATCCCACCTCTGCCCTCCGTGTCATGAGGCTGTTTGTTTTTAAGCAGTTGCCAGGCGTTATAGGAGCCTGCGTGGGGTGTGCAGACATTCAGATCATGGCGATTGTTCTGTCGTCATTGGCTGGTTCCAGGGCTTAGTCCTCCACATTCTTTTTGTGGGGGGGTTGTCCGTTCAGTTTTCCCGTTCGACTTTTAACGGCCACCCTGAACATGACCAGCTGATGTGAAGATGACAAACAGCTTGGTTCTTCTCTCCATTCCCCAGGGACTCAGTGCTGGTGTAACACTGAAACCCATCCCCAGGGAAATAAACAGCCTTACTGTGTCTTTGCTGACTTCTCCCACTCTGTCTGCTATTTTCTTTTAGTTCTTTCATATATACCTTTAACACTCTGCTGAAGTACGTACCTCCCCAGTCAGATACTACTGTTTACGTTCTTCGTTCCATAGTAAATATATTATAGGTGGGCAGCATAATGTATCCAGCGTTCAAGCCAAATTCACCCTGATGTCAATGATATTCGATCTTGGTGTCTCTGAGAGTGATTCACAGTCTGTAATGCTGCTTCTTTCTATCTTTCGTGCATTTTGGGCAGTATTGTCGAAACACCCTCAATTTTCTCAGTGAATTTGGTATGACTTCTCTTAAGCGTGTTAGACAATTTCATTAAAATGAAAACTATCTCAAACTACATTTTCGGTAAATTACAAAACTCTCTGACACGAGACAGTGATTCCACAGTTTAACTTGAGTAGGAGTTCTTCTGCATACTTTCATGAATTTCTCCAAGCTTCTTTGTGTTTCATTGTTGGTTTTTGGCCTTCCCTTCCACAACATTCTCTCGGGATGATCTCAGCCTTTCAATCTCTATCAAATATTGGCATCCAGCACTAAAATTCTTCCCCCATGTCATTACAGCCAGTGATGCAGCACTAAAACAGACCTCACTTTCGTCACACAGCTATGCCGTGTCTGACAACGCGTATCGCTCCATGCGAACGGAGCGGCGGGACCAGTGCATCCTGATCTCGGGTGAGAGTGGAGCTGGCAAGACGGAGGCCTCCAAGAAGATCCTGCAGTACTACGCGGTGACGTGCCCCGCCAGTGAGCAGGTGCAGACAGTCAAGGACCGCCTGCTGCAGTCCAACCCAGTGCTAGAGGTGAGCCTCCACCCTGAAACCCATCAATAGAAGGCGCCCTGGTGATGTGGGCTCCTCTATGTTGATCCAGATTTGCAGCACATTTGCACTTTGCTACTGCCAGCTTCCTGCTTCACATCCTTAAAGGCACGGAGCTGCTTGCCAGCTGTCGTTTAGCTGCCACATCCGCTTCTGCATAGCGATAGCGTTTCTGAGAACTCCAAGCACTAAGTCCATTTACACAGTTTGTAATGAAGGATTTGAAGACTTAAGGAACCGGTTTCCTTCTTCTAAAAGCATTCCTTTCCTCCCTGCGATTCCCAGGCTTTCGGAAATGCCAAAACCTTGCGCAACGACAACTCCAGCCGCTTCGGCAAATACATGGACATCCAGTTTGACTTCAAGGTGCGAAGAGGCTTGTGCTCAGTGAGCAATGTGCTGAGCTGAGATTCTGAAAGATTCAAAGTTTGACTAATGTAGATTATATTTTGTTTAAATTGAGTTTATACATAAAGCTTGCAAACCGTGCTCCCAAACTGTTACGCCATCTCCTGGCTAGGTAGCGTCTGCCTGAAAAGAGAGGGGTAGTGTTGAGGCTCCCAATGGGATATATCCCCACCCCATGGTCTGGCATGTTATATGAGTGGGGGTGTGTATCTGCATTCCTGTGTTGTAGTTGCCTGTATGTTTCACCACCCCCAACGCCCTTCCCATTTGCTCTCTCTGCCTGCAGGGAGCGCCAGTGGGTGGTCACATCCTGAATTACCTGCTGGAGAAGTCGCGCGTCGTGCACCAGAACCACGGCGAGAGAAACTTCCACATCTTTTACCAGCTGATCGAGGGAGGTGACGAGGACCTGCTGCGCAGGCTGGGCCTGGAGAGGAACACACAGCAGTACCAGTACCTGATCAAGGTGACCAGGGAGCTGACTGCTGCAGAGCTGGCATAGTGATACCCCTCCTCAGGTCCCCTTAGATACACCATCCACAGCTCTGCCGCTTCCTTCTCTTCAGTTCCCTCTTCATCCTCCCATCCTTTGTGTTATTACAGTGTCCCCTCGCCCCACCTTTGTTAAAAATTCCAGCTCTGCCTTTGTGCTGTAGTTACTTGTAGAGCCATTTTTATCTGCCCCAACCCCCCCCCCCCCACACACACACACACACACACTGGGGTCACGTCCTTTGCTTAATTAGCTTAAGTATGCATGTGTGAGGAGCAGCATACAAACGTGTGTGTGTGTGTGTGTGTGTGTGTGTGTGTGTGTGTGTGAGTGAGTGAAAGAAAGAGGGAGGACCGTGGTGTATGTGGACATCTGTGCGCGCATCTGGCTCTGTGGCAAGGTCTGACTCATGGGATTTTGCATGTTTCCTAGGGCAACTGTCCGAAGGTGAGCTCCATCAACGACCGCAATGACTGGAAGGTGGTGAGCAAGGCCCTGACGATCATTGGCTTCAGCGAGGAGGAGGTGGAGGTGAGTCCGTGCCTTTTGACCTTCACACACCACGCCCGTATAGCACAGATTGGAGGAGGGCTGAGACAGTCACAGCTCACACCCTGTCAGCTTCCTAGTGCTCCGGCTTAAATGTGGTCTGTGTAAAACTGGCAGCTGCGGCTGGCTGCTGACATAGTAATCTGACTGGACAAAGGCACTTCCTGGGCCTGCCCTCTGGTCACCAAACACCCAGTCGGATGGAGCCACAGTCAGTTCAGTCAAAGCCACAGTGGCCTGTCTGTCTTATAGATTAATGGGCAGGGGCAGGGGAAGGGGGTGGCAAATAAGAGGGCAGTTAGTTTGTTGTTGGGGCAGTAATTTGTTTCCATTAATCCATGGGGGAGGAGTCAGTGATGCCCATGCTGCAAAGCCACACCAAAGTAGTGCTGATACAAATAAAAATTGGTGATACATATAACCAGCCGCTTGATAATATTATTTTTTATTTTCTACTTCATTTTCAGTGTTTCTTAATATGTGTTTTAACCGACAGTCTGAGATTGACAGATATTTTTAGGGTGTATCCGAGTCCATGGCCCTGTCTCGTTCCCCCCAACTTTCCAGGAGCTGCTCAACATTGTGGCCAGCGTTCTGCACCTGGGAAATGTTCAGTTTGGCACAGAGGAAAGCGGATATGCCTACATAGCCACAGACACCCAGATCAAATACCTGGCCAGGGTAAGCACCTCACAGATGTCCATGACATCAGCTTCCGCTGAATACACAGTCCTGCCTGGGAAAGTTCCTCTGTCACAGCAAGTGTGTCGCTCCTCTCCTCCCTCTAATTGTGGTGTCGCGATTGACCATTATTGTGTTTATGAATAATTTGCAGTTGGTAGGTGTGGAGGGGCCCGCCCTCAAGGAGGCTCTGACACACAAGAAGATCATCGCCAAGGGAGAAGAGGTAGGTGTGGCCAGTCACTCTGCCCATTATTATTAATAAACTAGCTGTTGGTCTGACCTTCATGGTCACTGAATTGTGAGGGACTCACTAGCCCCTGAAGAATGTTGTGGTCTGCTTACTGTGCTTCAGCTGATGAGCCCTTTGAACCTGGAGCAGGCAGCATCCGCACGGGACGCCTTGGCTAAAGCCATCTACGGCCGTACATTTACCTGGCTGGTCAACAAGATCAATCACTCGCTGGCTTTCAAGGTGCTGCCTCATGTGAAGGGTCTGTCCTGGTGTCATATAGCACACCTTTGCTCAGAGTGATCTTCAGCCTAGAACTTCATGCTAGGCTGGAAAATGTGACGCTGTTTCGTTTTGGGTGTGAAAGGCAGGGCCCTGGTACAGGTGCTGGTGTTTGGCTCCCCCTTCTGGACTAGTTTTATTACTGTAGTTTATATTTAAATGCTGCTGCTGTGGGCTGTGTCAGTGGATCCCAAACTTTTTCTGTTAGGCTGTTTTTTTTTTTTTTTTACTAACATGAATATTTTAAAGCACCCCCTCCCAACATGCACACACATTAGTATTCGGGAACCACTGGTCTGAGTAGTTCTGACAATCCTGCACTGTGTGAGTGTGTCGTGATGTTGCTTTGTGTGTTGCAGGATGAGCAGTACCCCCACAGTAAAAACTGCTCAGTTATTGGTTTGTTGGACATCTACGGCTTTGAAGTCTTCCAGCAGAACAGGTACTCTCACCCTTAAGTTTGTATGGCTTCCTCGATAGAACCTTTTCCCCAAAATCTTCCACAGAGGCACTACAGGTATACTTTAATTAAAGTTCTTATTTGTTTTTCTCCATTCCAAAGTTTCCCTAACGGTGTGGTGTGTCCTGTTGTTTCTGTGCGACTTGGTGCGTCGTGATTGGTGTTGTCAGTCTCTGCTAAAGCATGTGACTGTTCAAAATCTGCGGTGTGTGAGGTCACTCGTCTCTGGCCACTTTAACCAACTTCCTGTTTGTTTCTTTCTTGGTTCCCATTAGGTTAAACCTGTATGTTGTACAGTAATGAGAGTGACTCTCTTTGTTCTGCACAGTTCACTGTGCTGAGTCTGAGCACCATAGCTTGAATAAGAGATCATTGTCATTGTGCTAATTGTTCTCTGGGGTTCACCGTGTGTGTGTGTGTGTGTGTGTGTGTGTGTGTGTGTGTGTGTGTGTGTGTGTGTGTGTGTGTGTGTGTGTGTGTGTGTAATCTACCTCTGGTTTGTATAACTGTATTTGCAGCTTTGAGCAGTTCTGCATCAACTACTGCAACGAGAAGCTGCAACAGCTGTTCATTGAGCTGACGCTTAAATCTGAGCAGGAGGAGTACGAGTCCGAGGGCATCACGGTGATTATTATTATTTCTTAGCTGCTGCCTGTCAACAGGCGCATACCTTTTCCCGATTTCCTCTCACTGGAGATTGGTTATCTGACCCTGCTGTTTGCCAGCAGGGTTTTCCTGGGCCAGCAACACATTTGTCCAGAATCTCATTAAAACCTGTCTGTAAGGGAGGCGGGGGGGGTAGCGGTGTAACATTTAAGCTTTTTATTTAATTGAATAGTTCGAGTCAAGACAATTGTGTAGTGTGGTGTGCTGTAATCTTTACTCCATTCGAGAGCCGCTTATTGTTGATGCAGCCATCACAATAATGGATGAACGAGGGAAATTAGAGTGGGGGATGGGTGCCACTCACACATGGGTCCTTATGAAGTCTGGTATGCGGGTGAAGATTCTTGAAATGCTGATGTGTGCTTCAGTTGTAAAGCCCCACCCAAGTGAGACTGGCGGGGGGGGCGTGTTTGTATAAGGGCTTGTTGTCACAAGTGGGTTTGGAATGCCAGAACGTTGGTATACTCTGCATTCTGGAATTCTTTGGCTTCTCCTCTGTTATAAGCATTGCATGGAATGACCAGTTGTTTTCCCAGGCCCGTTAAAATGCTAAAACAAGGCCCCGTATTTTCATTCCAGTGGGAGCCGGTCCAATACTTCAACAACAAGATCATCTGTGATTTGGTTGAAGAGAAGTTTAAAGGCATCATCTCCATTCTGGTGAGGGGGACAGGTCAATTCTCAACTCACTCTATAGATTCTCTAAGGTTCATTTATATTTCAGCATCCAGTTTGTTGTGTGTTGTGTTTTTTTTTTTTTTTTTCCCTGGGATATCTGATTCCCCCATGGCTAATCTGTGTTCTGCACATTCTTATCGGTCTGTCTTCCCTGTGGGCTTCCTCTAGGATGAAGAGTGCCTGAGACCTGGAGACGCCAGCGATATCACCTTTCTGGAGAAGCTGGAGGACACGCTGCGTGGCCATGCCCACTTTGTCACGTGAGTTGACATGTTCTGATGATCTCTGCTAATATGGAAAACAGAGGCTTATAGTGCTTAATGAAGTCATTCACGGGGGAGCTGAGCAGCTGTACAGCTGCAGGATAATAACTTGCTGGCCGTTTTCATACCAAAGCTAATGTCTTCATGCTTTTTGCCTGTCCCCGTGCTTAGCCACAAGCTGGCAGATGGAAAGACGCGGAAAGTGATGGGCAGGGAGGAGTTCAGGCTGTTACACTATGCCGGAGAGGTCAACTATAACGTCAACGGTGAGGAGGACCAGGGAGAGAAGAAGGAGGACAAGGCTTGAAGCCCTTTCCCCATACTCTGCAGCAGTTTACGGCATGTTCCTAGGCAAATAAACGTTCTTGACATGGTACTCTGACTAAGAGGGTCCTGATCTTCCCGCTTTTAGGTTTTCTGGACAAGAACAATGACCTTCTTTTCAGGAACCTGAAGGAGGTGAGAGCTGTGGCAAGGAGGTTGAAGGGGATGCTCCTGGGGTCGATGCTCACATGTGGGCCACATATATGATTGGCATACCCTAACGATCCCCTAACAAACAGCTGTATTGGAGGAGGAGTTTGAGGGCTTGGCAATCTCAGCCCTGAGTGAGAAGTTCAGAGTAGTTTCCCTATTCCCTTCCTGGATGTCTGCACACCTCTTGGATGTGGGCCAGTGTATAAATGGATTAATTAGGCTAATTAGGCCAATTAATGAGTCAATCAAGTTAAATGATTTCTGAATATTATGATCGTGTATTAGTGGGCCCAAGGGAGCAAGCGGCCATGTCGATTATCCCATTTTTGAGCTTGTAGTGTACGCTTGCCCCGGTCTGTGACCCTAAGTGCTCTCCATCTCTGTGACTGCGCATCACCTGACCACCACTCCTTGTCCTGCTGCGTAGATCACCTGCGAGTCAGAAAACAAGATTCTGAACCAGTGCTTCGATAGGGAGGAGCTGTCGGCCAAGAAGCGTCCCGAGACGGTAAGAGGCCCCGTCTTTCCTGTGGATGCGCGGACATGTGCCGACGGTTAACTGTGTGCATGTTTTGTGTGCGCAGACCGGGTCGTACGGTGACCTTATGAAGTCTCAAGGTTCCTCGGGTGCACGTTTGGATATAGAGCATGTATCAGTTGTAGTTTCTTCACACACACACACTTAACGGCGTGCATTTTCCGGGTAGCCGTGTTCCCTTGAACCGGCCATGTTTGTTTGTTTGTGTGTGTGTGTGTGTGTGTGTCTTTGTTAACTGTTCCTAGCCCCCCTCTCCACCTCCCACACTGGCTGTGCCTGGTCAGTCCTCACAGTGTGATTCTCTGTTCTCCTCAGCCTGCCTCTGCCCAGGTCTCACTCGTCTCTCGTTCTCGTTGCCTCTCTTTCCTTGTCCTCCTTTCCTTACTCTATTGGTCGGACCTCTCCTCCCGGGTGCTCCTCACCGTCCGCAGACGGCGACTCAGTTCAAGAACAGCCTGGCGAAGCTGATGGAAATCCTGATGTCGAAGGAGCCGTCATATGTCCGCTGCATCAAGCCCAACGATGCCAAGCAAGCAGGTGCGGTACCGCGTCGCCCACAATGCAATGCCTGAAATGCACGTCTGGGTGTTCGTGTGTGTGTGAGTGACATTTATTACATCACATTCTGTGTGGTTCCTGTTATTCAGTTTGGTTGCATATCTTCATTCAAGAACTTTTGTCTGCTTTGATGTCTGTTTAATTAGAGTTAAGGTCTACCCTACCCTATGTTGACCTTACAGTCTATGCTCCGTCTCTTACAATCTTTCATTAACTCACATGTGTCCCCCCCCCCAGGCCGCTTTGACGAGGTCCTGATCCGGCACCAGGTGAAGTACCTGGGTCTGATGGAGAATCTGCGCGTCAGACGGGCCGGCTTCGCTTACAGGCGCCGCTACGAAGTCTTCCTACAGAGGTGAGAACAGACAGGGGCGGACCGAATAAGGCTGACTGTTGGGATAGTGCCCGATGGTCGAAGGTTCAAAGCTGAAATCTGTATTTACTTCCTGTAATGGGTTTTGAGTTTTCTCTTGGGTTATAAGGATTTATATAATGTGTGCATTTGTGTATACAGTATAAAATGCATATAAACATATAGATGGTTTTTAGCAACTACAAATGAACGGCACGAATGTGTCCTAAATTTCATTTGGGGGGAAAAAAGTAGTAGAAGCTGAAGCTGCAACCTTTTCAACTTCTGGGTTCCTCTGCAGGTACAAGTGTCTGTGTCCTGATACCTGGCCAAACTGGCAGGGCCGCCTGGCTGATGGAGTATCAACATTGGTAAAACACCTGGGCTACAAGCCTGAAGAGTATAAACTAGGCAGGTGAGCTGGATGGGGACACAAGTGCCCCCTGATGATGACTCGCCTGTATGCCGTCTTATGTGATTTGTAAGCTCTTCCCCAGTCAAGCCAGCCTGTGTTCAGCTATATCTACATTTGAGATTTTTCTTTTTCCTGCTGTTATTTTAGAAATAAATCTAATTTTTCTCTCTGGTTCAGATAAATTTTCAGTGAGCAGAGCTCTGGTGTCACACTTCCAAGGTTGTGGGTTTGATTCCTACCATTGTCATTTTTTTCATGGGAGTAGATATTTCCCTGGGTCTGGGTAATTCTGTGGTTTAGGTGGATTGATGTCTGTGTACCCTTGGATAGCGTCTTCATTATTCATAGTAGTGCAGCCAATGAGCTTCAGTGGAATCCATTAAATGGGGACACGTAACATTTTAGCATATTAGAGCAGAGACTCGCTGACAGTTTGACAGAGTTCCCTCTTGGTCAACAGTCTCTTTAACACCCCGGGTCTCCACAGGACCAAAATCTTCATCCGCTTCCCCAAGACGCTTTTTGCCACCGAGGATGCCCTGGAAGTGAGGAAGCATAGTCTGGGTGAGGACCTGTTGCAGGAAGTGAAATCTGTACCTGGTTCTGTCAGTCATCTCACCCCAGGTCTCTCTCTTTCTCATGCTCTCTCTCTCTCCCTCCTCCCCCCCACCATCCAGCTACCAAACTACAGTCCTGTTGGAAAGGCTACAGCCAGAAGTCCAAATACCAGCAGATGAGACATGCTGGTAAGATTCCTGGGTTTTATTTATTAAATGCTGCCATTCTTGGTCACTCACCGAAATTACATCCAGCTTTTATTCCCATTTTCTGCTGCCTCAGGAATCGCATGTATAGTTGGGATGTTTCAACAGTACTCTCAGTCCTGTTGTTGACAGCAGGGACGGCCAATCACCATCTTGCCTGTATCTTCTTGTTCCCAGCTATCATGATCCAGGCTTGGTGGAGAGGTATCCTGGCTCGCAGGGTGGCCAAACGCAGAAGGGAAGCTGCCGATACCATCCGCAGGTATGCTCATATTGGAAATAGTCTGTTCAGTTAAATACCATGTATGAGGACTCTTGTACTTAAAGATCAGAAGCCAAAGCTATAATCACTGTTCCATCAGCTGAAGTTTAAATACTAAAACACAGACCCTTTGTCTCAGGTTCATCAAGGGCTTCATGTACCGCAAACATCCGCGCTGCCAGGAGAACGAGTATTTCCTGGACTATGTCCGCTACTCCTTCCTCATGAACCTGAAGAGGAACCTGCCCAAAACCGTCCTGGACAAGAGCTGGCCCACGCCTCCGCCAGCACTCACGGAGGTAACCCCTTGCACCTCCAGATATCCGTAGGGCCCGGTCGACGGAGGAGGGTGGGAGAACTAACCGGACTTCCTGTCGGCAGGCTTCAGAGCAACTCCGGAAGCTGTGCATGCAGAACATGGTGTGGAAGTATTGCAAGAGGATCAGCCCGGAGTGGAAGCACCAGGTACAGCCTCCTTATGTGCTTTAACACTGCTGTGATGCTTAGAATGAGGATTCACACCTCTATGACCTGGCATGTGCCTCTGTGTACATGTTCATACATTTTGATCTGAACTGATTGAACTACAGTCTCTAGAATTGGTTGCAATGACAACTAGCAGACCCGTGATGCATTAGGAGTTAAACTGTTACTTTACATGTCCTTACATTGTATTGTGGAACCTTTTGGTCACATGATGTCCTTTTGGGGGATTGTTGTGGCTTCCACTTTCTGCCACATTCCCACAGCTCTATATTTCTGCCTCTTTTATTTCCTCATCCTCTCTTCTTTATTTACCTTCCCCCCCACCTTCATTCCTCTCCTTGTTCACAGTAACTTGTCTCTTACCCCATAGATGGAGCAGAAAATGGTGGCGAGTGAGATTTTCAAGGATAAGAAAGACAACTATCCCCAGAGTGTCCCCAAGCTCTTTGTCGGCACACGGCTGAGTGAGTTTGAGTGTGTGTGTATACACACACACACACACACACCCCTACAGAATTCCATGGTATCATTCGCCAGAAGTAAATCGGTGTTAATGCCATATTCCTCTTAGGGCTGTGTGCTGTCCAATGACAAATCTTCTCTCGCTCTTCCTTAGATGGGGAAGAGATCAATCCAAAGGTGATCCAGGCTCTGGGCAATGAGAAGATGAAGGTGATGATGATGGACTGTTTTGATTGCATCATGTATGATGTCATTTGCAACTGTGTAAATATACTTGTGTCACTGTGACATGTGTGTCTGTCCCTGTCATTCCCAGTATGGCGTTACTGTTACCAAGTACGACAGGAAGGGTTACCGTGCCCGACCGCGGCAGCTCCTGTTGACCAGCACCTATGCTGTACTTGTGGATGACGGCAAGGTCAAACAGCGTATCGACTACTCCACACTCCAAGGTCTGTAAGTGGGGTAACTGCCATCTCCCTGTCATATCTCAGGGAGATCATCCAGGCTCTATACTGGGGCACATTAGGATCTCATTCTGATCTGTTTTACTCCCCAGGGATATCGGTCAGCTCTCTGAGCGATGGACTCTTTGTCCTGCACGTGCCATCCGAGGACAATAAGCAGAAGGTGAGACGGGTGGCTGTTGTCATGGTATCTCTGAGCAGTATGGAAACCCCATGGAGTATTTACTTGTAAATTGAGTCACTTCTGGCATTTAGGCACCATTGGTGCATAGCCATCATCACGTCCCAAAAGACAGGCTTGTAGTTTAGGAACAAGCCTCCTCTGTCATATCGCCAGGGTGACGTCGTGCTGCAGAGTGACCACATCATTGAGACCCTGACCAAAGTAGCTATCTGTGCAGACAAGATCAACAACATCAACATAAACCAGGGGAGGTGAGTGAGCAGGGGACAGCTTCACACTATCAGCTCCTCCTTCAAGCAATTCTCTTGCTTTTCTTTGGTCCTCTTTATAGATTCGTTTCTTTAAAAAGCACCTTTAGGCAGGTCTTGATACGATGTGATTGGCTCCCCACTGCAGTATAAAGTTTGCGTTTGGCCGGGGTAAGGAGGGAATCATTGACTTCACCCCTGGTTCTGAGCTGCTCATCACCAAAGCCAAGAACGGACACCTGTCTGTGGTGAGTCACTTAACTAGTGAGCCTCCTGGCTTTGATTACCTATTTTCCACCAGTGTACGGTTGGTGCCATTGCCCGACTGGTGCTGGAACCTAGCCTGCTTCATACCATCCCGTGTTTCCACCGCCTACATAGCAACTACATAACTGACCTACTCCAGCAGAAACCCAAAACAACCATAGTGGACCGTGTCCTCTGTTTCCAAACATACTGTCAAAGCTGGGAAATGGGATAATATTTTCACATCGAAAGGAGGGATGTGCCGATCCAGAATTCAGTATCAATATTAGTCTGACCAAAAATGCTGCATCGGTTATCGGACAAAAATACAATAAATGGGCAAACCTCTCTTCACGTTGCCAAACTAGCATTTCATTGCATAATTATTCTTTTAGTGGATTAGAGTATTTGTTTTGCAGTTTCGGCATTTTTTTTTTGAAGACTATATTACATATGGCATACAGATAGGTTTACACTTAACTTTCAAGCTATCGGAAGACTATTGGATTGGTGTCAGATGGCATTTATGGTTGTGGTATCAGTATCTCAGGTAGTATTAAACAATCCTTAATCCAAAGGTAACTCATTCAGTGTTTACCTACTTCAAAGAGATTGTCATGTAAAGTTTGATCTGGATTTTTGACAGTGTCTCTAGCAGTGTTTGCTAATGGAGAACCTAGCACAGTGTGTGTGCTGTGTGTCCCACTCCTCAGCACTTCACGTAATTGGTTCCTGCTTCCAGGCCAGCAAATATTGGGTGCCTGTTCCTGAACCAGTTTTTTGGCATAGCCACCAGTTCTTCTTAGGCTGAAACACATGAAACCGATTCTGGCACTGGCAGGCATCTTGTTAGTGGAAAAGGTACACATGTTTTCTGTAACATGCACAGAACCTCAACCTTGCCTTCATTTTGTGTTTAAATATTACGAGGCTGTGATTCAGGTCATCCATCAGTCTTCTAACCACTTATCGTGGTCAGGAGGGGGGGGCCTGGAACCCATCACAGGACACACACACGAATACATCCACACACACTCCATGGACAGTTCGGAGATGGCAATTAGCCTAACTGCATGGCTTTGGACTGAAGACAACAAAGTGACACAAAGTTTACACAAAGTGTAGTTGAGATTCAAACCCCCAACCCAGGAGGTGTGAGATGGTAGTGCTAACCATGGAGCCACTGTTCTAAGAACAACGCTTTCTTTTCCAGACTGCCCCCCGACTCAACTCAAGATGATGGACCTTTGAAAAAGCGACATGTCAACTAATCAGATCGTCTTTCTTAACATCCTTTTTTCACCAATCAGATAACGGCACATGACCTTGCTTCAGCCAATCAGACCACAGTAAAGGCCTGTGCATCCAAATGAGAATCCATTAAACTAAACACTTTTTTACATTAATACTATTGTTATTCAGTTATTGTTATGACTTGCATTCAAAATGAAGGCTGGTTGGATGCATGTCCACACTGTAGGAGCAGTAAGGGGGAATAGGACAATGCTAAAGACAGTGACCTGGGTTAAATTGTACTGTTGAAATCAGGGTTTGTTAGGACCTGGATGACTTAATTCCTCCATGGCTATTTTTCTGCAGTAGACCTTCAGTTATCTTTTTTCATTGTATGAGCAGGGATGCTTATCACCCGCTGCCTACACGTTGTTTGGTGATTCTCATGTATCACCTATGGTTGAGGCAGTATGGCTGTAATGATGATTTTTTTTTTTTTTAAATTTTGGCCTTTTTCCATCCCAGACATGATGTGCCTTTGCTTATTTAGTTGGTGTAATAAAGCTCACACGTATAATTACATATTGAAGCGCACACGCTTGTCTAGCCTTACTATACATCCAGTGTATTAAGCTGAGGTTTTAACTCATCATAAATTTTTTTTTTTTTTTTTAAATAGCCCCCCACCAGCAGTACCTGATCTCTGCATTGGCCTTGGTTCCCCACCCTCCCACTGCAATCGTCAGGGCGTTGCTTGGGCTTGTCTTGATCCAGAGCACGCTCTGCATGGTTGGCAGATCCATAGTTTGGCTTTATACCATTGTGCGGGGGGGTCAGCTTGATAACTGAAAGCAAGAGGAATGTTTGAGAAAGCCGACTTGACTTCCCAGAAATTCTGTTAAACTGACTTGCATTTTGTATAGTTTTCGTCAAGGGAATCTGTCCAAACCAAGACAATTTTATTATTTTTTTTTTTTTCTTTGACCACTGTTTGAACTGGGATGATACAGCATTGACACAAAGACGTGTTTTTGGGTCCCACACATGGGTTGTACTTGAGTTTTTCCAGTGTGGTGCAGCAAACATTTAGTAAATTATTCTTGGAACATTCTTGGAAGTTTCAGAATCTTCTTTTTAAATGAATATCCGCCCTTACTGTAAAATCTGTTAGTCGTGTTGTTAAACCAAAAAACTACAACATGCTGTCTTGTTTGCATTGTTTCAGTAGGGATTCAGTGTCTACTAGTTGCAGCATAGAATATAGAAAGTGTCACTTCTTCAGCTAAATTCCAAATGTTTAATATCAAAAGGTGCAAATGGGCTATGCTTTCTATGCCAAAGTATGCAGTTTGAGGAGGTTAAATGCTTATGTTGAGCCATAGAAGAATTTGACCACTGTGTATATGTACACTTGGTATAGTCTTCCTCCGTGTAGTACTTAACGTGGAGATTTCCTCAACCAGGACTTTTGTGTCCAGATATTTTTAGTGTTTTACTCCTGTGGCATTTCTTAACTTTACCACTGCCTTTATTAAGGTATAGGTGATATTTTCCCCTGCTTTTGAAAAATGTACTCAAAATTTCAATTATGTGATCGTTATGACCGTTTGAATATGACGATGTTTCTTCGGGTCATTCAGTCCATGCTGTGCTATACCACCTACCCAAAACTACCTGCCGTTGACATTTCAAATTTTACCTGCCGGAAGTCCATAGAGAAAAAAGCCGTGGAGTTTGGAGACGAAGTGTAGAAGTTATTCTGATGTACTCACGTACGGATAATGTTAGCCAAAGAAGCCCCGACAGACCTGTAACGGAGACTTTAAGTATGTTATATTTACGAGGTATAGCGTATACAGATACGCACCGAAGTGAAGTTTATGCTTGGCGTAAGATATATCCAATTTTATTTTTTAAACAAAATCTTGCTAACGTGCCTTGTATTTGAATGTAAATGAAACGTCACTTTTATTGAAGTAATATCTTTTTCAAGGCTGCATCAGAGTGTTTTGTTCAACTTTGTAATATATATATATATATATATATTGCTTTTCTGCTCTTTTCCTCCACCTGTTATGTCAGAGGAGGATAGGGAGTACCTGTGGTAGGAATATGAACAGAAGATATCCTGTACGTTTATAACCTGCAGATTCCTTCCGTCCCTTAACACGTCTACGTGTTCGCTCTTGCCTCCGTCTGCACTAAAGTAAAAGCCGGTAAATAATTTGTATTCGTTATATACATGCTCATGTTGTACAATCAAATAATGGGGGAACAAATCTGTTAAAGGTTTCAAAATAAAAGCGGATGTGTGAATAAGTCTCTGATTTCCTGGTTGTAAATGAATGCTTCATTGTGGTAAAGAAAAAATGTCAGTATCTGCTTTTGCTTCCTTAGAGGCAGCTTGGGTAAATCACATCTACCTCCTGTGTGCTTGAATGTCAAGACAGGAATCACTCGAATACTAGTTTTGCATATGAAAGTTTTATGAAAATGACTTGCCTACGTTTTGTGTAATACTACGGCACTTGTGGATAAAGGTGGCTGTCTAAAATCCCGGAGGGTAATGGTACCTTTGGAACTATACAAGTCCTCAAAGATAACGGATAAGATTCGCCGATCAAATCCTGTGACTTCCTCCTTTTGCAGCATTACCTCAACTGTACAGCCTCATAAATGCGTTAACTCTTTGCCGATAGAATCATGCAGAATACTAAATAGCTAAGGCCGATTATGTAATTGTAAGATATTCAAATATATGACGCGTTTGCAATACGAATCTTTCGCTTATGATGGGGTGCAGTTCAGTTAAGAAAAAATGTTTGTTATAAACCTAATGGAGGAATTGTCATGTAAATTGACTTCGGGATACATAAACATCAATCAGAACACGGCCCACGTAGAGATCCGCGTACTACGATGGCTTCCTGTCATTCATCGGAGGTGCCTTGCTCGGTTGACCAGGTGAGGCTCTTCGTTGGAGCCCGTGTCTCGCGTGGATAGACATTATGACGATCGAGTCAGAAATCCTGAGCAGGCGAAGTCTGTACACGTTCCTGAAGAAAAGTAACCTTTTGTTTACAGCTTCGCTGTCCTCTTCCAGCATTTAAAAGGAAAAAGAAGCGTCACCTTTCTCATTTTATCGAGTAAACCTCTTGGTTCTTTCACTTTCTGCCATGGAAATTACAGAAAGGTTTTTCGGAAGAAGCAGGAAAAGATTTAAATTGTTTTTAAAAAGAGTTTTAAGCCTAGAAGTGGGTTTGTAATACACATGTGGTACGTAATACTATATTTGACTTCTATTTTTTAAGAAAATAAAAATGTTCTTGCGTTAGTTTAGGGTTACATAGCTGCGCGAAGTACGTCACGTCTGTTTTGGCGTACAATTCACATTTATTTGTTATTGCCTATGATAAAATGCTGAGAGCACGATTCAGATTTTCAAGAATATTGTTTCCGGTTTGTTTTTTATGGTTAAAGCAAGAAGCTAGGATATGATTTAGGGGAATAGTTACATATAGCGAATCACAGTGAATTAGTATGTATACTTATTAATGTACTTCAATGCGTTACGGCGCGTTAGACCGTCTCTTGTATAAAAGTCCGCAAAGAAAAAATAACACGAACGACTTTTGTAGAGAGTCGAGTGAGCACTGTACTATTTCCTATCAGCGAGTAAATTGTATCTGTGCGCTTAAGCGCTTGTTAAAGTAGTGAAATCAAGTGTTTAGCAAAATATATTGACGAAGAAACATGCAAATCCTAAATCTAGGCTCTTTCTGCCGCTTCGGTCACGTGATATCATCTGACGTAACCGTGACTTTTCCGAATTTCCGAAACATACGCAACACTAAAACCTTTCGTAGAGCTATTGCAATTAATTTACCGGTCCATCCGAGATGAATTTGTGGGTGGAGGGAGTATTATTCAATTAATAAACTGTAGTGCATACAGTGACTGTCAGCATTGGTTATGTGCTTCATAAACTTTGAAATTAACATAATGTCTTCTTCCCAGATATGATGGCACGTGGGAGGAAGAGAACCCCGGAAGCAACTTATTTTGAACTGCAAAATAGCTTCTGTTTTGGAAAAAGGGGAACCATAAATGCTGATAGATGGAAGTCTTATTACACAATAATGTTATCAGCAAAGCTGCACTGTGTTCAAAGGCTTAATCTTGCGTAATGTATGTGCCAGTTTAGTGTTATAAGAATTGATGCCCTAAAAGCCTGGAATAAAAGAGGAACTTCATAATAATAAGCGTGCTTTTTGGGTGAAATCTACATTTTTATCCATGTGGTTCACCCAGCTTTTGGGTTTGTGTTAACCAAGGTAATTTAGGTTGAGAACGTTTCTGAAGGGTGCGTTATTCATTCTGTTCTCGGGACTGTGCCTATCACCCTTTCCCCTTCCCCCCGACTGCACAATGGCACTGGAGTCATGCTGCACCTACCTGCAAAGGCGGCGCGTCGAGCTGGTGGAGGAGTGGAGCCACCACATCGCTTTTCTTCTGGACTTCCTGTACCAGGTGGGGGCCCTCACTGAGGAGGATGTTGACCTGGTGCGAGGCGGGGGCAGCCTGTGCAATCGGGCCACCATGCGGATTCTTCTGGATGTCCTATATGGGCGAGGTGAGGAAGCCTGCCGAGCCTTCCAGCGGGCACTCAAGGAAGTATCCTCAGAACCACAGGTCATCCCTGCTAGCATCCCCGGCCCTAACTGTCAAGAGGTGCTGAGGAAGCATAAGGAGATCCTGGGAAGGGAGCACAGCCCTGCAGACTACCTCAGCATCCAAGGAGGAGCTGCATCAGGTGGGAATAGCAGCACTTTCATTGAGATAACTCTGTCTCAGTGTCTGGGCTACGCTGTCCCACTTCGGTATCACCATGAAGCTACGGAAGTCGGCGATGCCTTTCGGAAAATCGACATGGAAGGTGGAACTCAGAGTCAGACATGCACATTTTCCACAGTATGCAGGGATTTGCTCTTTGGGAGAAATAATGGAGTCACTTTTTTGTCTGGGGTGGCTGGCAGTGGCAAAACCACGCTAGTGAGGCGGCTGGTACACGAGTGGGCCTTCAGCGAGGAGACCCAGAAAGTGGTCTTCTCCCTCTCCTTTCGGGAGCTGAACCTGGTCAGTGAGGCGCAGAGCTTACAGGAGCTGCTGTGCGTGCACTACAGCCACCTCAGGCCTGTCCTCGCGCCCATTCTTGCCTCTGATCCCTCCAGGATTCTGCTCATTCTGGATGGGCTTGACGAGTTCAGGTTTCCTCTCGGCTTTGATAGGACCCCCAAGTGCTCAGACCCCGAGCTGCCGCAGTCCATGGGGGCGA
The DNA here is from genome assembly GCA_009936485.2 of Gymnarchus niloticus. Classification (NCBI taxonomy): domain Eukaryota; kingdom Metazoa; phylum Chordata; class Actinopteri; order Osteoglossiformes; family Gymnarchidae; genus Gymnarchus; species Gymnarchus niloticus. Next base: position 2,846,685 of record JAACJT020000031.1, on the reverse strand, counting down.
TGGTAGTGAACCTCATCAAAGGGAACCTGTTGCCAGGCCTCTCCCTCCTCCTCACCTCACGTCCTCATGCCATTTCCAAGGTTCCCCTCAGGCTGGTAGCAGTGTTCTACAACGTTCTAGGGTTTTCGCCAGACCAACAGCAGCAGTATTTCTCACAGACCTGCCGGACCCCAGATGTCGCAGATATGGTTCTTCGGTACGTGTCCTCGCACAAGCCTCTTCTCCTCATGTGCCACATCCCAGCCTTTTGCTGGATTGTAGCTACAGCCCTGCAGAGCTTCGGCCAGGTGAAGGAATCCCGCAGGAAAGAAGTCGACAGCAACCCGGAAGCAGCTGTTGTGCAGAATCACGTGGCAGACATTCCCCAGTGTCCAGAAAAGCCGGCAACCATCACTGAGATCTACTGCTGCTTTCTGAAGGCCATCCTGGTGTTCCACACAGAGGGAAGGGAGACAAACTCCGGGGTAAACCGGCTGCAGGAAGCCCCTCAGGTGCTGCAGGGCATGCGCTCCCTGCTGCGAGACCTGGGTGGCCTGGCCTTCCGGGGCCTGCTCGAAAGACGCTTCTTGTTTGATACCACTGACTTGGGAACCCTGGCCCTGAGCCACAGTGAGTTGTCCAGGGCTATCCTGGTGGAGAACCTACGGGAGAACCGGGCGTCCCTGGCCTGTGAAAGGAGCTTCCACTTCATCCATACCAGCGTGCAGGAGTTCCTAGCTGCGCTCTATTTTGTGCTGCAGTCCCTCTCTGGCAGGGACCCATTCTCCGGCCACAAGCCAGGCATGTTGGCAGTCATGCGTAACGGACTGGAGGCCGTGCGGTACCGGCTGCTTGGACCGAGCTACCACAGGCACATCAGGAAGGCTTTTCGCTGGAGTGAAAGCCACCAGTCTGGTCACTTGGACTTCTTCTGCAGGTATGTGTGGTGCTGCTGGTTTAGAGCAACGGCATCTGCCACGTTCCCGTGTTTATCCCATTGAGGAATTTGCACAGACAGCTGCTCAGTCTTCCTTATCCCCCATCCCAGGTTTGTCTCAGGTCTCTTAGTTCCCAGTACCCGGCAGATACTAGAAGGGATTTTCCCCCCGGAATCCCAGAATCTGTTTTCTGGCTCGGGTTGCCGCAGAGCTGGTGCTATGCCCCCCTCGGCCGCCCCACCGTTCCTCCTGAAGCTGCTCCACACCCAGCTGCGGCGGAGTGAGCTCAGGCCAGAGCGGCAGGTCAACGCGTGCCACTGCCTCTACGAGGCACTGGACTCGGGGTTGCTGCGAGGATGGGAGCACTGGCTGCAGCTCCTGGCCCAGCAGGGGAACTCCGGGCCAGAGCAGCTGGAGCAAGACTGGAGCGAGCTGGCCTTCCTCCTGGAGCTGAGCCCCACACTGCAGGATTTGAAACTGGAGGCTCAGGGCCTGAGTGCGACAGGCCTTCGCAGACTGCTACCTGTGTTGCCGCTCTTTAGCACCCTCAGGTGGGAAGAGCCTCAAATCATTTTTGTAGTTATTTACAAATTTATTATGTATTTGCAGACAGTAGGTACAAATATGGATTAGCAATTTTTAAGGTTTTCAGCTCCTTTTAAGCTCCTGTGCTTTGGCCTGCTAGCACTGCTACGCTGGTTATGGTATGACAAACATGGGTATTAGAACCTACACTAATGTGCCCCTCACTTCCTGCTGCCTTTTCTTGCCCCAGATTAGGCCAGAACCCCCTGGGTCCAGAGGGAGCTGCTGTCCTGTCTCTTGCCCTCCAAAGCCCAGACTGTCGTATTGAGAGGCTGTGGTGAGTAAAACATGCCTACAGAGGGTCGACGGGAAGCTAATATGCATATGATGTCATAGCTCGGCTAGAGTAAAGTCTGGAAAGTATGAGACACCTCTGTGTGCTGGAAACCACAGCCCTCTGTGGTTTGTGTTTCTCCGAGACATACTTTACAGAAGGGGATCTTGTTGCAACCGTAATATTCATTGTGACCTGTGCATGTTGGTGGGTCTGTGTACACACAGGGTGGTGAGCACAGGCCTGGGATGCGAGGGAGTGAAGATTCTGGCTGAAGCACTGAAGGGAAATCGTACGGTGGTAGACCTGAGGTGAGTATTTCATGAAGTCACTTTATTTCACCCTATTGTGCTAATTTAGCTCTGTGCTAACAGCCTTTTGCTGTAGTGTGCTAATATGGTGCTATGCAAACAGCGGTCTTTGCAGCTGCACTTTGCAGAATTTTGCTGATCCCAAATGGCACTTGGCACTTGCCGCCACTGCACTGTCTTACAGGATGGCCATTAACAGAATTGGAGACACGGGGGCAGCCTACTTGGCAGAGCTGCTGCGGACCAATCAGACGCTCAAAGACGTCAGGTGAGCAGCATCTCTCTGTGGAAAAAAAAACAGCTGGTCTGGCTCCCCCTGGAGGCTGCTGAGAGCTTTTCACTAGGGGTGTATCGGTACAGTTTTTCCACGGTTCAGTATGTGTCATCGTTTTCGAACCACGGTAACGGTACGGTTTCGGTATCTTTATATTTAAGAAGAAAATAAAAACACATCCCCTTTTAATTAAACAATGAACTTTATTTTGACTGTTTTACACTTCATTATTTAAACAAAGTTTAACATCAAATGAACTACCTAAGCATTCTGTGTTCTGATTAAGCTTTCACAACCTGGAAGTAGCCTAATTTGCCTTTTCTATTTTATTTAAACAGGCTACATACTTGTATAGGCAATAATAAATGTAAAAATAATGAAGTGCAACATTGAGTACCCTCATTAGATACCCTAATGAGATTTTACCCTAATAGTTTGTTTACCGTCTTTTTATCCCTCGTCATCATATTGACATTGAATCCAAAATGTTCCCACACCACGGATTTGAAAGACGGCGGGACCTCTTCACATTGGCTTCTCTCAGTCTCCCTACTAGCACTCGCCATTGTCACGTTGGAGCAAAGAGAATTTTTGTTTTAGTTTAGCCACTCTTCTCTAGCTCGTATATGCATACAAAGCACTGATAGCCAGGAGGCAGATAATTTATGGCATCTGCTGTTGTATAATGGCATTTAAACTCTACCCCTCAAAAATATTACAACCACAGTTATTTAGATGTATTTTTTGGGGAAAAAAAACACCGTCTTATATTCGTGCCAATACATATAGGAAAATGACAGGTATATCGTAACACCGCGGTTCATGTGTGCGTATCGAACCATCGGGGGTGTACCAAACGGTGCAATAATATACCGAATACCATTACACCCCTATTTTTCACTCCTCATAGCAAAGACAACATTGCATGTTTACAAAACAAAGGACTTGATTTCAGTTGTACTGGGCCACTCTCTTGGTCACTGTGTTTACCAGGCTCCGAGACAATCAGGTGACAGACAAGGGTGCAGAACTTCTGATGGCCGCTCTGGAGGAAAACACCACGCTGGAGTACCTGTGGTGAGTTACTGACTGGTCTATTCCCTGGCACAGACACGTGTCAGAGGTCCTGTGGTCAGTTGCTTCACTAGTCCTCACTTTGGTCTAGATTACTAAGAACACATGTCTTTCAGTTTCATATGTTTATACCACTGAGTGGGTCCACAAATTACTGAAAAAACTATTACAAACGGACAATTAAACAATTACTGTGTTTCTCCTCTGATGGTGAACTGCCTGTTTTAGTATCTCAGATTAAGAAGTGCAGATGTCTGACAATTAAAGCAGAACAAAATGTAGGTCATATTTAGTTATTACTGGATCTTAAATAGTGCCATCCATCCATCTTCCAAAACACTTATCTCATGCAGGGCTACCCAGAGCTTATCCCAGGCAGCATAGGCCACAAGGAGGGAGACAAGCTGGACAGGGAAGCCAACCCATCGTAGGGCACAATCCCACATGCACTCACACACCCAATCACACCCCGCGGGCAATATAGAAATGCAAATTAACCTAAACCTTTGCAATGAGGGAGGAAACCCACAAAGCATGGCGAGAATATTCAAACTCCACACACACACAGAGGAGGTGGGATTCAAACCCTCTAGGGTTAACCATGCCTCCCACTGCTAAAGTATGAAATTAAAATTGAATAGTATTATTGCTGATCCATACTAAAATGCTATTTTGGTTTTTTGTTTTGATTTCTCATGTTACAGACCGTGTAAATATATATACTGTAGTGGTACATTAAAAAGATTGCAGCTGAATCTGTTGAACTTCAAAACTGCATGTGTCGTTATAACCTGCAGTTAGCGTTGTATGTGTGCTTAGTTACGGTTTCTATGCAGGTTGTTCGACAACAAGTTCTCCAAGGATGGTGTTAGGAAGCTAAAGGAATTTGCCAAAAGCCGACCTACACTGGATATCAAAGTGTGTGTCTGAGCCCCTTTGGACTCCCTGTGAAGAGGAGGGGCATCTTCAACCACTTATGACCTAAAGTGACCACAGTGCCTTGCATTTAACTCCCCATTTCCTCTACTTGGTTTTAGGCATTTTAATATCATTCTGCTTGGTTATTAGCAGTATGCAGTAAATGTACATATTCGTTTTTTACTCTGAGTAACTATTGTATTTAACTTGTTTGCCTGTCTTACGCCTTAGTGAACCTTAAAGGCAATATATGAGTTTTCCTGTAGAGGGCACCCTAAAGCTCTCATATTGTGACTGTTACGAAGTCTTTCTGATTGAAAAGCGGCATTTGGAAAGTACTGTTGCTGACTGTGAAATATTATATTTTTTAGAAAGCTGTGTTTTGCCAAAAAAAAAAAAAAAATCCCTACTTCTCACTTTATTTTACAATTTTCAGTTAATGACATAGCCTGATGATCGCAGGATCTTAATAGTGTAACAGTTCTTTCAACTTATGAGATAGACCAAGCTGTTTCTGGAAAGATCAGCTGACCTTATGAAATTGTCACTTAGCCTTTTTCTTTTTAAAGATTTATATTTAATAGCAGACTTGAAACGGAATACATAAAAATGCACAAATGTTTGTTACTATGAACATTTCTTACACTTAGTTGTTTTTTTGGAAGTGTCAGTCCTTGCTGCTATTTCTTCATTCAGAGTAATTATCCATCACTCTGTACCTTTATTGTCGCTGTGTTCTGTTACAGCCTGATGTTCCATTACTGTTATATCTGTCACACCACGTATGGACTTCGTCTTGCTTGATGACGGCAGTCAGAGGTGAAATGAGACCAGGAGATCCTTTACCAGCCTTTTCCTGTTATGTCCTTCGATACTACTGAGGAAATTCTGTCGGTTGGTGCTTCTGAACTGTGGTCTAAATCACTTGGATTCCTACGGCTGAAGATGCTGTGGGTCTTGTGACTGATCACATCCCTGCCTTGTGTTTCATATGTACGCATTTTACATATTGCTGTTACACAAACTGTGGTTACATTCCTATCAGAGAAAATGAAATGTGAATATAATTTATTTTTCAAAATGCTGTTTATTTAATGGGGACTATGTGACAGTAGTTTAATTAAAAGAACATTCTGATGAATGAGTTTCATGTATTGTGGTATTAAATATTTGTTTCTCTGACTATAAATACTGGAATACATCTAATAATTTACAAAGAGTGTGCCTCCCTTTTGAAATATGGTACTGGGATGTTATTTTACTTTTTTACGCTCTAATTGTCACCATGGTTGTGAGTTTTGCTTCCCCAAGCTAACCACTGTCCCTGAAATAGTAACTAAGGAGAACCAATTTCAGGGGAACCAGCCAAAAAGTGCGGCCCATCACCACAGTGAATTCCCCACTGGCCACAAGCAAATCCCCCCGTGAAACTTCAGAGCAGCTCCATCTGTGGGAAGTGTGATGTCGTGGGGGGAGTGTGAGGTAGACGAAGTTCTGCTTGGAAAGATGTGGTCTGTTTTCTGTTCCTTCCTCAATAAGTGACCGCTCATTCATTAACACTATACTTTTCCCGTCAATACTGTTTAAACTGGAGAGAAAAAAATACCTGTTTCATGTATGCAAATCAAACACTTATATTCTGAAATAAATAAATAAATAAAATGTATAAATAAGAACTGGAAGGTAAACGGGGGGTGTTTCCAGGTCTACTTAAGGAGCTGCACATTTTTCACATTTTTTTTTTTGACTGGAAAGTCTCTGAAATGTACTGGCAACATTTTGGAAAATTTAAAATTTAGCCAGTTGATGCAAACAAAAAACGAAACTGAACACGTAGCCTTGACAAAAATCAGAGTGTCTCACAGCTACATCGTTCCCCGGCTGGTTTGTTTTTCTGTTCTGCAGGTGCCGCTAACTGTTGTGTCTGCCTTTCAGCAGGATGAAATCCAGAACCAACCTTCTAAGGTAATACTCCAGGTCCCGCAGAACCACATAGCTCTCCAAATGCTTGTGCCAGGTGGACTGAGCCTGAAGCAAAGCAGCTGGGGGAGGTTTCTCCATGGGTGGGTCATATATGGATAATGTGTATGTGTCGTTCACCCGGCATAGCTGCAAAGATAAATGATATCGGATGTCGGGCTTAAACTTGGAAGATTTTTCTATTTCCTCAATGGAACTTAGAAATCTACAGGTTGGTATGAACCCACTACCTTCTGAACATGGGTACCAAACCCTGACCTGCTGAGCTACACTCCTGAAAACTAGTGATGGGACAAATGAGGCTTCAAGACCCATGGTGTGAGTCAATATCCTGAACTCAGCGCTGGTGATAGTTTGAGATACTCCCACACACCACGGGTTTTGAAGTCTCATTTAGCACCAACATTGATTGGTTAGTTCAGGATACTCCCATCCACCACAGGTTTTGAAGCCTTATTTGTCCCATCACTACTGGAAACCACACAGTTATGGAGGATTAGAGATAAGCATCTCTAGATTAAGAGACGGCAGTCCTTTGAATGTATGCCCTATCTAATGAGTCCTTACTCACTCTTCTCTATAACCTTTGCCCAACTTCAGTTATTCTGTAGTACCAGAATTATTAGCAGTTTGAACTAAGGAGGGAATTCTACGCAATGCCAAACAGGACCAGGTCTGGAATACTATATCACCACATCAAGTTTGCATCATACTGATTGTTGTTTTTCTGCATTAGTCACTTCTGGGCAGGGGTTTCCAAACCTGGTCCTGGGCACTTTGGTCCAAATAGCTGTTCACCATGTACTCAACAGCACAATCAGAAACAGGAAAAGTGAATCAGGTTTTTCACTCTTACTTTTTTTGCTAGAAAGAATATAGACTGTGCTAGGCAAGGCTACAGGGCAGTTGATAGTTTTCTGAAAGTAAGGAGGAGTGAGTCACTCAATTTGCTTGGGTAAGACAACTTATGTCACTACCTGTATTTTAGTGAGGTGAATGAGGTCCCGTATGTCCAGGTGGACCTTCTGCATAGACAGAGTCAGCCTGCCTGGCTGACCCTTCTTCTCCTCCTCCATCTGCTGCCTCTTCAAATCCAGGTGAACCCAGAAAACATTAAGGCACCGGACGGCCTCCCTCAGTCGTTCCGCGTCCTGAACACACACCAAAAGTCATTAGCCTTGACCAGTAACGCAGAGGCTGGAATGGAAGGCCGAAGCTCTTCCACCTCAAATAGCACTAGGACACTCCAATTAATATACTGCCAAAGTAATTAGAAAATAGTGATGATATTCTAATTGGCCAAATCCTCTCCCACTGCCCTTCACCCACAGTACCTGCATATGCAGCCAATGGAAATAGTCAATTTTCAAGGAGGGTAAGCTCTGTAAAGTTAGACTTCGGTCCTCAAACTTTGAGTCTCCCAGCTCCTCTAATTTCTGTAAATAAAGATATCACACATACATTGGGATTAACATAGGGAGTTTGTAAAAAAAACAATTTTACATAAAATCCTGAGATGTTTGAGCAGGCTATCAGTACACTCTCCAACCGTGCACCCTATCGGTTTTTTGTGATGCAGATGGGTGGATGACAGTAAGAACCCCGCGGTTGCCAGGCGACCCTTACATAGTGGAGAAATAGAGCACGAACGTGTTTGTGTGTCTTCCTGGCCAGGCGAACGCAGTTCGAGAAACTGTGCGCCCTCTGGCGGCATTCTGGTTCAGGACGGCACAGGTGCAGCAAGGTAAACAGGAGCATCGAAAACAGTCTGCACACTGCGGTCATCCTGGAAATGTTTAGTCTGAAATGAAATCGATAATATTTTTAAAAGACTGTTTTTGCCTCCATCCAGTTCCATCACCTCATTAATCAGCTTACCCGAAAAATACTGGTGAAAGAAAATAGCAGTTACCTTTGACGACTTTTTATGTTATCATACTCCTAGTGCTTCGACGAAATGCCAACATTGATGACAACTGTAGTCATGTACCATTTCAGATTCCTTAAATTGGTAATTATTTCGTTATTATTTAAATTTATAAATTATTTTCGTTCAATGGACTTTTAGGTTTACGTTGATATTTCTGAATTTACTGCACAGAAAGTTATATCCAGTATCTATCTGTAGCTATAACTCCTATGAAAAGGATAACGTTTCATTGTTAAGATAAAGTGTAAAATGTCTTCAACTGTAATTGAATGTGCAGCATCGAATGTAAGACGAACTCTTTATAGATAGAACTACACTTGATAACTTAGAGGCAACCTACTTGGTTCAATAATGCGAACAGTACAGTTCATAATAGTAAATAGCACAATTTTACCTAAATTCACGTGCAAAATATGAGCATTGACTCATTATAAAAATCAGTTTTAATAGTATTGATTTCATGATCAATAAGTCGAAAGGCTTTTCCGGTGACTTAACTGGGTGAGATCCCAATAATGACAGAAACCGAAATATTTCAATTAAAATGTATTAATAATAAATAGTACAATAATAAATAAATATTACTATAAATATCCGCATTATTTACAAAGTTCTTTAAGACAACGATAATAGTATCTTACCTTTACTTCAGCTGTTGATTTCTTGTACATTTCGTCTTCATCGTCCTGCTCTTTTAAAGATGCTGAGTTTCGATTGAGCCGCTTTTTTTCCACGTGCATTGAAAATTCCGACTTGAGGGCCGGCTGTCAATACTCTTAAAGAAATCGAAAGCGCTTGGGGATACTATGTTATCACGCTTATGTATGTCTCACCCCAAGCCCATCATAGATGAGTCATTTAAACGCTAATTGAAAGCTTGAAGTCTTGCGTTAAAATGACCATCCTTAAGTCAAGTAAAATATGTTTATATAACTCATTTAAAACAACAGAAGTTTACCAAAGTGCTGTACAAGATAAACACAAAAGTAATTTAATACACAGAGGAAACAAACAAAAGCTACAAACATGAGATTAAAACACAAAAAATAAATGTCCAACAATCATGCTAGTTAAAAGCGAGTGAGAAGTAAGTCTTCATTCTGGAATTAACAGTGGCCGAAGTTTGTGCAGATCAAACATGAGTGGGAAGACTGTTACAGAGCCGAGGGGACGCGTGGCTATCAAGAGTCTAGCTGCGGAGTTCTTGACCAGTTGCAAGTGAAAAGGAGAAAATGTTAGTCAACTTTAATGTAAAGCGAGTTACAATAATCCAATCGATAACAAATAAAGGCGCGAATAATCTTCTCAAAATCAGTGTAAGAGAGTAGGGGCTTGATCTTGGCTAGGATTCTCAGGTGGAGAAGCTGGCTTTGACAACAGAATTTATTTCTTATCTGTAAGGACTGCAGGGACGACTCCAATTGCAGAGAAGATGTTCAATTTACAAAACAGGCTGAGGCGAAGATCTCTAGTCGGGACAGGCAAAAGAGTCGGTACACGGGCAATCTAAAAATCCAGCCAAACAAATCCGATATCAAATCCAAAAATCCGTAAGCAAAATGAGTAGTACTTAATACAGGGAAACCATTACAGGGAAAGCACGCTCAGTAAAGAGTCAGGCACAATACTACGCGCCGAGAAGGGAAATGCTGACTTTCACAAGCAGGACAGGTAAGTAAGTAAGCTACAGGGAGGAAGAAGACCACGTAAGACGAAACGGGTGGACGGAACAGGTATAGGCAGGGCATTATCAGATTTAAAGCCTCTATTACCTTTTCAAAAACTGGCTTATTGTAGTGTGCCTGTGAACCGAGATGATAATCAGAAACACTGAGAAGTTTTAGGGGCCCAAACACCATAACAATTCCACTTGTCCACCTGGGTTAATTGAATTATTAACAGATTAAGTGTTAACCACTCTGTAACATTATGTAAATATCTATAAAAACGTCTGAAATGAATCATAGCATGAAGAACGATGGTGTGAGTAGCTCCTCACACGACCAAGTATATAACGCCCCAATCAGAAGTTTAGCTTGTCTTGCAAACTGATACTAAGTTTGGCATGGCAACTAAAATTTTACATCAAAATATAGCTAACCCTTCACTTTGCCTGTGAGGAGTTCAGTTTGAGAGTTAAGCAAATGCAAAAGAAATTTAAGACTAAAAATAGGAGTTGAAACACTACATATATCATCCCCTTTCATTGTCGTAAGTTTAACTTCCAGGACCAAAATGGGGGCTCATAGCTGAAAGGGTGCACAGTCTGGGAGAAAATAGTCCCGGAGTCCTCTAAAGTTTAATGGTTATGATATGTATGACATTGCTAAAATATCTACCCTGGATTATGGAAAGGTACAACAATCACAGAAACATAACTACATGCGATCTGCAAGTTTCAAATGAAAAGTCAGTTGTAAATGGCGGACTTTAAAAACCATCATTTCACAATCGACCATCTGACCCATCTTCTCCCCGTTAATACAAAATTTATTGCTCATTTAATCCTGTTTTTTTTTTTTTTTGCATTGGTTGTTTATGAAGATTTAAAATAATGATTTAAAAATAATCTTCACATTAAATACTTTATACTGTAGGTTGCAAATATTTCCTCTACAGTCCAACAATGTATAGGGTTTAAAAATGGATGGATGGGGCATATCTCTCTGATAGTACATACAATTTATCAAAATCTACAGTAATGAATGTGAAAAAGTTTTAGAGAGATGAAGAAAATTATTTTTAACATTATGTATCTGTTGTTGTAAAACTGACTTTCTGGTGGTCGAAGTGTCAGTCTTTATTTTAAGACATCCTCCTCAAGTAACCTCAAAATTAGCAGCAAGTAACCAATATACCCATGTATTTCTTGAACTCAATTATACAAGTATCCCTTGCTTGGCTAAGCAATACTTCATAAAATTAATTACCTAAATAACTTAACTAATTAAATGAGCCAGGGTCCGTTTCAGGCTTAACAAATCCTGTACTCAAACCTGAGTTTTGATTTGAGCAACCTGAAAACCAGACATCAGGATATGTTGATTCCCTGAATACTGAGTTAATAAGTCTCGCTAAGTCAGAAATCCTGCTTTCTGGAATGGATGCCCAGTAGTGAAATGTAACAAATAGATGGAATGGTGGGGGTGCTCTTGAGGAGAGGTTTGGGAACCAAAGCTGAGTTCTTATAGCCATCCAACCAGATATCTGTATCATTTTGGAGAACAGAAGAAGTTATTATTTTCACTTGTTTATTTGAATATATTGTAGTGTTACGCGTATCATGCTTTTTCTGAGCAAATATACACATACTGCTCAGATAAATAGTCTTAGACATTTAATTTGCCTGCCTAAAACTTTTACACTGTATTGCGTATACATGTATACAGTACATATCAGCAAGGCTGGATTAAGCACCAGGCCAGTGGGGCCAGTGCCCCAGGGCCTTGGACTGCCAGGGGCCCTCCATGCCTCAGGCCATGTGCAGTGTGTGGCTCAAGATGTCCAAAGGATATTGAATGCCATGGCCCTCAGTGTGCACAGCATGAGCTGACCACAAAGCCCCTGGGTGCTTACAGCGTGAGCGAACCATTAGGGCCCCCCAGACTCCTCAGTGCTTACAATATTAGGACCCCCACACCCCTCGCTGCCTACAATGTCAGGGCCCTCACACCCCTTGGTGTTTAAAACATAAGTTAACCACTAGGGCCCCTCAGTGCTAACAGTGTTAGGGCCCCACAGGCCCCTTGGCATTTAAAGAGTGAGCTGACCACTAGGGCCCCTCAGCACCTATAGTGTGAGGAGGAACACAAGAAAGGCACCAGTATAAGAAAGCTCCAAAAACCATGTGCCTCAGGGCCTCATGGTACCTTGATCCAGCCCTGCATTATCAGTGAACAACAGTAAGCGTAGCGATTTGAGAAGCGTTTTTGTATAGAGTCGCTGTGTTTCAAGATGACTAACTGTAACCTGTTCTTCACGACTTTTCTAACGGTTTCTTAGGGGAACTTTTTGGTGAACCCCCTTTCACATCTAGGCTCTGAGGTATTGAGGTTCCTAGGGCAGGGCTGGAATTGACGTCTGGAATGGTGTAACATAGTAACCTATGAACATAACATCTGAACATACAAAAAATGTTGTTCCCCAAATGTTGCCTAATGATATACGATTTTACTTTTGAAAAAGCAAAACCCTTGAAGAACATGCTGTAACAGGGCAGCAACACAGCAGATCCCCCTCTGTTTCTGGTGGAGTCCCACCTGAGGAGGGAGAGCAAGCCCTTTATACCTCTTCTGTTTCCAGAAGCTTCTCCTAGTCCCCTAATTTCCCTACAACAATTAGGTGAAGCACCAACACAGCAGTCGCACAATACATTTCATACAGGGCATTTGAACTATGATTGAAATCTTCACTTATCATTACTTATATTCATATTTAATCACCTAACACTACACATATCTATTGAATTCTTCATCCACACACCCTCTGTCTCCGCAAAGAGCTTCAAACCACTTGTTTACCAGAAACTTCTCTGAGTTCCTTAAGTTCTCTATACAACCTTGAGGTGGTATCAGGTGAAGATGTCACCACATTCTCTGATCGTCTTCTTCCTTTGTTACCTGAATTCATAACTGTTACTAAGGACCATTTCTAATAGATAGACCCCCCCCCCCCACACACACACACACACACACCACCACCGGTTCCCATTGGTTCTTATCTTTATGGTTGTACCGAGTCCCCAGCCTCTTCTTCTTGTCCACCACACCATAACCCATGTCTTCTTGTTTTTCTTACTTGTTATTCTCACTTTCCCCTTTCACATGATTCTCTACTAATGTACAGAGCATACAGAGTATTATAGAATTATTCACTTATGACTGGTCCCACTTACAGAATTTGTAAGCTACTCTATGTACACTATTATATATTATATATATATATATATATATATATATCGTGTTAAAAGCGCTATATAAAAAAATAAAAAAAATAAATAAAAAATATGTGTCCGTAATCATTCGCACTCCCCCTTTTAACATTGTAAAGTGTCACTTCCTAACAGCTGATCTCAGCCTCCTTCATGCAGTGAAACTTCCTGAAAGTCTTATGTAGTCTTGCTATATTTGGCATTTATTTTTATCTGAATTGTGTTAGAAAACAGGATTATTGAAAACGGGGAAAATAAAATTTACACTAAGTTGTGTTGTATTTTCCTGCTATCTATAATTTTCTTACAAAATCGCTTGTGTTGGGCTTGCAGTTTCAGGGTTTCCTTGGACTTTCCTTGAAAGCTACCCTGTTAACGCGGGTGTAGAAAAAAATCCTGAAGAAGTAAGCTGACGGTAAGCAATTATCAAAACTGGGTATCTGGCGGCCTACGTTTTGGCGTGACGCGGTCCGTGTTGCAACAGTATGCCCATGTGTTTCTCTTATAGCGCAATTAGGCATTACTTCCATCTTGTCAAAAACAGCTTTCTCATGCGAGTTACGTGTCCCCCATTATACCCACAAGGAAATCACAGAATGAATGTAACTAGTGATGTTTATTCTTAGTAGTGTAAACTATCCTGCATTTCGTCAGTTTCGAAAAAAATATCCGAAATATTTAGGCAGTTACCGATTTAGCCCTAATATGATGAGTCCGGTGTCTGACAAATTGTCATGCCTTACCGAAATCCTCCCTGCAAATCAATGTATTGATACGTATACTGTTCTGCTAGAAGATGCTACAAAAATAACTGTAGGGCATATTTGGTGGCACATGTGGTCATTTCTCACACGTTGCGGACCGAAGCATATTTTGACTGTCTTAATTAGTATTGTAACGGGTCAGGATACGGAGGGTCTGTGTGCTCTACTCCCTCATGGGACTTGCCATTCTTGGTCCTGAGAGGCAGACATGCAAACACAGTGTACGTGACAGTGCACATAACAGCGCTCGGGGTCATAATCTTCTCTTCGCTGAAGACGATCGTTTCACGTAACAGACGGAGCTTTCCATCAGGTTCACTCTGATTTACGTTGCATCGGTTGCTGGTCCTGCGGCAATCAAAATAGTTGTTTCTCTCTCTTGGCTTGCCTCTTTCCTTTTCAGCTGCCGGGGCGCGCTATTCCCATTTGTTAATTTGGAATCCGGACCAGATTTACAGGAGTCGAAGGCTGTGGAGCCGAGATCCTCGCAGTCGAGGAGCGTGTAGCTGATCATGAAAATTCTACCGACATTATGTTTCATAGCAAATTTATTTGTGATACCTTGCCCTTAAAAATGATCTGGCAGCATTTTTTCATGGCCTACTTTTCTTTATTCGAAAGTTACCATTTATGTTACTGGAAATATGAAAAAGCAAAAGCCATGGAGTATCCAACGTGACAAAATATATAGGTCTTAACAAATCAGCCTAAGTTTGGCTTTGTATAATAAAATAAAATAATAATAATAAAAAATTAACAGCACGAGTAAAATAAAAAGTGAATGAAAACATCGCACAGTAAACATCCAAGCTGAACGAGCATGAATTTATGCGTCTGTCGCTATAGATATAAGAATTAACTAGCCTAACTGGAAGAACGAATTGATTGGTAGGTTGGCTAACCGATTAACCCCATAATATTCAACACTTTGCTTACTACGTGCTTTCGAGAATGTTTTTCAGAATACAGTAAAAATTACAGAACCTGAAGCATATCTGTTTTTTGTGTGGTCCGAATAATATTGTCGACTACTCGCTTTAAATGAAACCGTGCAAAATCGCAAAAAATACCGATGTGCTGTTGTATTTCGATTGTGCTTTTGAAAACCACTATATAAAACATACGTGTTAAACTTGCATACAAAAAATGTCGCCTACATGCGTTTGTATAATATATAGTTTATCTTGTGTATAGCGTGCCTTATAACGGAACATCTTTCAACGTGTATTTTTTTTTTTTTTTTTGCCGATTATCATTAATTTTTTTTCATATATTGTTTTCTTCATCGAAACAGGTTATTTTTCATTCGCCAAGACTCGCATATTTTTGTGTCTTAAACCTTTGCGACCTTTAAATTACGTAGTAAAAATAATGGAGATGGCAAGAAAGTTTTCCAACTATATATTTAATAGTGGTTTAAATATTTATTTTTATTGAAGGTGTCAGAATAGTTTGTTAAATATCTTAATATTATAAATGTTATAATTATATTTCAGTTTAAATTTTAATATTCTGTTTTTTCTAATATTTATATGTGTTTACACATATTGTTTGTGCGCTATTTACAGATCTTAATACCATGCACTGATATTAAATAACGATTCTAACCAGTAGAGTTAAAGTTTTAAAACAGGGATGTCCTAAATAGTTTTAGTTCTCGGGCAATCCCCAATATAATATAGAATTTTAGAAATAAATGCAAATTTTATTTGACAATCTTATTTCATCTTCATAAATCAGATGGTTATGAAATACCGTTATATTTAGTACAATAAAAACACTTCTGTGTTTGTATTAATAGGGTAAATATATGAATCCATTATCGCTTACCCTGTACAACACAGGCATAGATTACGGTAGGGACTTTTTGGAAAGCTGGAAATATCCCTATCAACTTTTACAGATGTATAATTGAAGCAATTGTTCGTATAACTGCTTTGGTCCCCCACCAACTTTCAAGCTAAACCAAAGCCCGTGCAGTGCAGGGTCGCAGTGTTGGATTAGTATACAGTTGAGAGGAATGTATTTAAAATATTTAACTTAAAAACTAAATGAAAATAACTGACATTAATTGAACAAAATAAGACTAATTACTGTTATTATATCTGAACTTCAGACATTATGATATTGTAATAATTACAAAATAGTAACAAAATAACAATATAATAATAAAATACTGAAAATCGGAAAAAGTAACATTAACAGCTGACCGTTAAATATCACGTTATTATTGAAAACAGGGGCTGAGCTCTGTCGTTAATAGGCTAATTTGTGCTTTTTAAATAGTGCCGTGCTATCAGTACAAATGTTCGAGAGATGCAAATTTGAACGGTCTGTTGTAAAATGGTAGTACTTGAAAAGAATCACAAGAGGGCGAGATAGAGCTTTTAATCGGGTTGAGTGGAAAAGGACTGCATTTTCTGCTGCAGATATCTCTCGGCTGCTATTGCAGTAAGAATTTAACCTCCGATATAGGGTAGTGCTTCCACTCAGCTTTGGTATTTACCGAAGTGAATGGATAGGTAAGGCCTACTTTGACAGTCGCATTGAAAGTAACACTGGCATGAGGAAATCTTAAAAGAAATACATTAATAAAGTGGCAATTTAAGTGATGGCCTATGATAAATATTACATTTAGCCTTTATCCAGGTGCCGTTTGATATATTCTGATTTCATTATGAAAGTACTTAAATTGTCCGAATATTGTATTCACTGATCAAAGTGCGCCTTCCTTCCATGGTTAACTGTTGTGATTTTGCAGTTATAAATTCTGAATAATGATTCAACTTTTAAGGTAATATAATCTATATCATTGGCCTGCAAACAGCAAGCGTTTAAAACTGTCATCATAATATGAAATAATACGCTATTTGCTCCTGGGATATTTTTAGGATCTTTATATGACTCTTACGAAATAAAATCGATTTAAAAATCATTGTTTCTTTCTGCACGACTTCTGAGACCAACGGAGCAGATAACTCCACAAGCTCAAGTGATTGGCGTGCTCATGCTGCGATCAATACAGTATGATAACAACTACACAATATATATGTTCATCAATGACTGTTTGCTTCTCCGGGCGAAAGCAAAATGGAGGCAGATAACATCCTTTCTACGTGAGCTTTGCACAATACTAAATAAGTCATTTTTATTTATCTGTTTGACTGGGTTTATTAGGGCAAGACACGGCTGGGACTAAACTCCCTGTTCAAACGCTTAAGATGTACATTTTTTCTCCTTTGTAACTTAGTAATTTTTGCTTTATAATGTAATTATCTATTAATATATTTGCACTATATTGCCAGTTAAAATAAATGGTATATTATTATACAAAGGAAAATGTGGTATCTTTCTGGTAACCTTCTGAAAATTATATAGTCATATATTGGAATAGGGTGTAACTTGCTAAATTTGTGATGTAATCGGGGCCTGCATTAACTATAGGACATTTGCTTGCAAATGTCAATGTTTTTTCAGTCATATCCTCATTTTATCAGAAACGTCATGTTTGCTATATACGTACCTAGTCGGTCTCTGTAGGAGTCGTATGAACCCTTATCCCCTCAGTTTAGAAGTTAAATCTTAACTTTAATTATTTTTTCTATCGAAATGAGCACACACAGAGTATCTTCAGCAGCTGCAGATGCGCTATATGTCTATTGAGTCCATTTAACACGGTGGTATGGAGTTGCCTTTTAGAGGTTTCAACCCCATTACAGTCAGGCATTTGTTATCGCCAATGAGACAAGACATTACAACACTGCTATGGACCTGGGAGTTACCACCAGTGAGGCTATTTATTAAGCAAAGCGAATAAAACCAACATTCTGCTGACAAGCAAATGTAAATAGAGACAATAGATGGAAATAAACAGTGTAAGAGCCCCGGCAGCACATAACTGGTCGTTTTTAATCTATACAAAGGAGACATGTGGACAATCGTTTTAGCTGTTTTATATAGTATACAAAAGTGTATAGTTTCATTATAATTAATCATTATGTTTTTAATGTTAATTCATTACGTAAGCTATGCGGCGTGTTAAGGGCACGTGATGCTTGATGTATGGCGCTGACAGTTTCCCGGAAAACTGAAAACAACTGAAATCTGATCTTAGGAGTCTGGGGGCGCGGTGCGTATATGAGAATACGGTGGAGACGTTGGCACAAGCGCAAGGAAAGTGGTAAACAAAAAGCTTATCGGCTTGTTTTTCAGAAATATGTTTTTGAAACATGGCACCGTCATTTAACAGCGCTGTGAATATGTGCACTTTTGCCTTGGAATTTTGAAATCGGTTCAGTAAAGCGACTTAAAAATATGAATTATCGTATTTCCATTTGCAAGCACTTTAACTTTCAGCATTCATCCAGTACATGTAAGCAGGGCCATGTGGCTTAAATTGGTAGTAACCTATCTCAGTGGCTGCAGTATAAGTCATTTATAAAAACCTAACACCATGACCGTAATGGGGTGTCAGAGCACATAGTTAATACACCAAAAAGGGGGATAAACACACAAGACCGCTTGCTGTATTTTCAATCTTTTTCTTTCCAGGAACCCTACTAATTACAACAGTAGCTCTTCCAAAAGCTTGTTTTTCGGCTTCTTTTGCTGAAAAAAAATCGAAGACCGTAAGAGCTATATTGTATCGTTTAATTATTTATTTAATTGCGCAGGGTCATTTTTGATTGGTCGAGGTCTGTCTCTAGCTCTTTAGTTGACCAATGGCAGTGAGCGGTTGTTTGTGCAGCGTTCACCGTAGCTATAAAGCAGCAATCGGTGTGGAGATGGGAAGTATTGATGGAAAGGATTTGGAATTAGTGTATACTGGAAGCGAAGCTTAGTTTTCTACTGGAAACGCTTTCAAACCAAAGGCAGTCAACATCCAGCTGAATTGGGCGGTTCGGTTCGGGATTTCAGTGAAACTCAGGTATGACATGTACTGCATCGTGATACCTTGGGATGCTGAGAAGTGAAATGGATTAAATCGGGAAACCAGTCTGCGATCTCATTTTTTAACATTGCTGATGTTGAGTTTCAGTATGCTTCGCACATACGAAGCCCTCTGTGTCTGAGCAATCTATTATCTTATATCTCATTTTTTAGACAACATAATAAAACGTAAATGTGAGTTATTATTAGAAAACCGTACCAGTCAATTCTAATACTGCGGCAGAGTCGCAGCTGATGATCAGAATATCCATAAAAAGTTATACAGACGTCATAAACATTGCAGTTGTTTATGTCCGCATTACTATCATCATCATTGGCATAACTGGATTTTTCTGTGTGGCTCAACGGTTCTTAATCTTTCGGTTCACCAACCAGTTGATGCATTGGAAACCGAAGCTAAGTGGAATTGCCAATAGTGCGGAAGGTTTGCTTTCAGTCCAGCAACTTAATCTCCTGGTTGTAACAGCAAACACTGGCGGTTAATAAACATGAATTGCCGACTAATTGGGACGTCAGTAAAAGATTTCTGTTCCTTTGAATTTGTTCTTTTTTAAATTTCATCTACGTTATAAAACCTAAGTCATCCGGGATTTAATACAGGCATCTCGAAGTTATCTCGAATGGTTATTACAGTAATATTTCATTGCACATCGTAATATATACAGTGAAAATGTACTTGGAGTTAATTTCACGGAAATGAGACTCTATGTCTTAATTCGTTTAATATGATGAAGTATATGTGTCACTAAAGCATTGTATAATATTTTGTCCGAATTGATATATACATTTGTTCTGATGATCTTATTAATATGTAATTGTAGCAAAAGGAAATGTTACCATCCATACTTGAAGTGGCACTAGCCTGGTGAAAATAGTTAGCCTCGTATCCGCAATACGTCAATGGATGGATGCGATGTTTGTGCTGGAAACGCACTGTACAAAACAGTACGCTGGTGGGTGTTAAAAAAACAGCACCTACAAAACCAGGGAAAATGAAAAACCAGGAAGTGTCATCGCAGATCCGTTTCGCCTGTAAAGGATTCGAGCGTAGCATTGAAATGAATTAGAGAATAATTAGAACGAGACGAGTTAGAAGAGACGCAAGGTAGACGCACGGGTGTGTCATACACTGTGGCTGCTGGAGTGAGCTAACGACAGGAGGAGGCGTACTTGAAGGGGCTGATGGTTTCGGTCCAGTTCAGACCAGTTTAGGAGGCTGCTCATTTCCCCGCGGCAAACAGAAGGGGCACCGTCCTTAAACGACATAGTACATTGTTTTCACTACAGAAGCGAAAGAAATAGTATTTTACAGTTTGTGAGCTTTTTGAGATGGTGTGTGCATGTTTGTTTACGCGCACACCAGGAAAAGCGGAGAGCAGATTATTTATCTATAGATGGAGATGGCGACAGTTGATCCGCCGCGACGACCCCTGACGAGAGCAGCCGAAAGAAAATGATGACGATATATGCATGTTTATGTAATGTGGCGCAAAGACATTTTCTAAACATACGAATTTACACGGCGATATTGCGCTGTTTATTTGAAGCCACGGCAGCCTATCCAAACAATATTGCCAGTCAGAATGAGAATACGGTCATTCGTAAATAGAACAAGCGCATCCAGCTTTATACCGGCTTCCGTACCCATAGTAATGAGAATGGAAGAAGAAAGAAATTTTCCACAAAATCTCGCGCCGCACCGGTTCGAACCGGCTACAACACGGCCTCACGTGGCGCCCCCTACGCAATATTGTTTCCGAGCAGCAAATGGGTGATGCGTTAAAAACGTATAGCCAATCAGAGCAAGCCGAGGCGGGGTTAGTAGACAATTTTTGCGGGCGTGGTTTGTCACTTTCACGCGCTCGTTGCTGTTACACGCGGTTTTTATTAGCTTTTGGTAGTGCTGTCTGATTCCAAAAATTTTGGAATCAACTCCGATTCCAGTTTTTGGGAATCAATGGAGTTGATTCCAGGAGTAGATTCCAGTTCTCAATTGCAAAGATTTACAAGACCTACATTTTAAAATAAAAACAATACATTAATAATGATAGTGTGAATGACGAAAGGGTCTTGACAGTTACAAGTAATGTATTACCTTCACGGTCTGCCATTACATTTTCCATTTAAAATTACATGCGTATATACTGTATACTTCATATCATATACATGTACGGTTTAATAAACAGACAAAAATTTAGTTAGGTTATTCGTAATTTGAGTTATCTAAATTAGCTGGTTAACGGACGCTAAACCTGTAATCTGACTTTCCTCTCTCAACTCCTTAGGATGGACCGCTTTTAGAAATTTCAAGATTTGGCGACGTGGTTTTGTTATATGCCAAGGATTTGCTGCCATTAGTACATTTCACTTTGTTTTCCAACTTTTTTAACGAAAAGTATCGCCAGACATTATACGGTGGACAGCCGAATCGGACTGGACTGCTCTCACACTTCTCACGACGTCTGTCTTGGGAGGAGGGGTGGGGGCAGGACAGACACGCTTGAGCCAAAATCAATTTACAATTTAGAATTAACGCCAAGGCTTTGGAGTCAACTCTCCATTCCGAGTTACCTGGAATAGAAGAATTGATTCTTTTTGGGATCGACTGTAGCTTTTGCTCATGAACAAACGACAGATGCACGTTAGATACGTCATGCTTTTTGGGACATAAAGGATACAATGACTAGGCCTCTATCAGTCTAAAGTAAAAAAAATGGCATACAATAGTCATCATACACATTTGGTTGCTCTAACTGGTATCAGATGTGTTGTGAACTGATTGATATGGGGTTCTGGAGAGTTCAAATGTTTTAAGCTATAAGAGCACAAACACATGTTATCAGTCTGTAAGCTAAAAGAATCAAGAGTTTAGAAATCACATAGGTAAACTGGTGGTGAAACCACCCGACAGACCTTGTGCCTGATGACTGATGACTGTCATCCATACTGAAGGATGTCTGACCATTGTACCTCTATAAAGTGGGGTGTGATATGATCTGTCAGGGGTTTAGTTTCTCTCAGCTCGTTCTCAGCCAACCATGCTGATAGTAGTTAAAGATGCATCAAACCTTTTGAATGTGTTCTCTTTTGTCTGTTAGGCACTCAGCTGGGCTGTTTTTCCAGGCTTCCTCCCATCAACACCAGCAGTGAACACCTAACCCCCCTGTTTGTGTGCATCAACCCCATTCGGCCATGGCTCCCTCTCTGACAACAGCCTTCTCACGCCGCTGGTGGATGGCAGTAACAGCAGTGGTAGAGAACCTGCTCTTCTCTGCTGTGCTGCTGGGCTGGAGCTCCCTGCTGATCATGCTGAAATCGGAAGGCTTCTACTCCCATCTCTGCTCTGAGCCAGGTAAGAAGGCATGGGAGGAAGCTTCTTTTACCTCTGCTAGCCAGAAAGAGGTTTCAAAGTGTGGGGCAAGCTTCTATTACTTCTGCTAGGGGCTAGATTAGGAGGTATGGAGGGGGTGTGGCCTCAGATATCCTGCCACTTGGCAGGTAAGGAGGTCCTCCGATTACCTCTGCTGCTTGCCAAGTCGCTTGCAGCTGGAGAGTGAGAAGCTGAGATGGGGTAACAAAACAGCCTTTTCTGGCAGGGGATTATAAGAAGGTGAACCAATCATTATTACAATAACAACCCATTTGACTCATTTTATGTGCCTCGAGCTTCCAGAAAATGAAACGTGCAGTCAATGTGGTGTTAGTGCAATGTTGTAGAGTTCTCTGCTTAGAAACCCCAACGCTAGCAGGAGATTATATGTGATGAGAGCATGGCAAGTTTTTGTAAATAATGTTAGAATCTTAACATGTTTATGATTATCATAATGTTGCATAAAATACCAATGCCTAGCTGTCAACAGAGCTACATTTGTGGTTATATTTGCACTATATAAATGGTTTCTCCATACAAACATTGGTCTCACTGCTGTTCATAGCCCCAGATTGTTTATTTTGGTCATTTGTTGACAATGTAGCAGGCTTTTTCATTTGATTCCTCTCAGGGACGCGCCACATTTCAGAAAACACTGTAATGGTAGGCACCACAAAAGGACAGACTTGAGCACGGCGTTTCTCTCAGACAAAGATTGGGAGGAGATCTAACGGTAACGCCAACAAGCGCGTCTCCTGATAGCAGGATACGTTAGACAGAGCCTCGGCATTGAGTAATGGGAGTGGCAGAGACTGCATCTGTAAGCAACATGTAAATAAGTTGAACAGACAACTCGAAACGGTCAGGGCTGCTTCTCTGTACCAAGAGGTAAGAGGATTGCTGATTGTGGCACTGTTCTGTGGGAAAAGAAGATCCCGTGGCTCATATTCGTTTCGCTTGCATCACAGAAGCTCCTAAGTGAACGGGGTAATGAGGCCTGCTTTAGCACAAAGGCTGAATTCAGTGACGGGGAGGTGTGTGATATTCTGATACCCCCATGTGCTGAAATCACCGCAGTAACAGGTAACAAATAGCCTGTTTTTATATCAGTGGTGATCATTTGTTAAAGCCCTCAAGGGAAATGAGTTGGAACAATGACATGAAAGAAAGCAAGCTAACCAAATGTGGCTATGACCCATTTTCTTTCTTATGTTGTCCTAGATGGAATGGCAGTTACAAGAAATGTTTTCTGCCACCTGGCCCATTCTTTTCAGCATGCCCTCCATTCATTTCCATTTTGACTTGTGTCCCAGTTGAAAGAGCGTTTTTGCAAACTCGATGACGCCCCGATCATACCGAGCATTCGGCACACGTCCAGCAGATGGGATCTCAAGGGTCTCGCATGTGAAGTTGCATTTGTATGCCGAGTTTCTTATCTTTGCGTTGGCTCGCCAGCCTGTGAGCGGGGATGTCTGGTGCGCTCCCAGTGGTCCGTGGACCCCCGGCCATTTCCGCTTCCCTCATATCTGAGCGATCTGGCAAACGCTCCAGGTTTGAATGGCCCTCACAGTAATGCCCTTTATTGCTTGTCTCCTTTTTATCCTGCTTTTTATGGCCTCCCCTTTCAGCCGTCAGTCTCTGTTGTTTTTTTTTGTCTCTCTTATCTCTTTAAAATTCCTTTCTTCTCCCTCAGCCCACTTTGCTGTGGAGTGCCTGCTTGCTGTGCATTTTTTTAACACTTTGTTTATCGCTAATGGTGTGACTTGGCGGCAGGAGTTAGAGGGCAGAATCAGACGTCCGACTTCGGTGTAGTCACAGAGGTAGGAGACGTGCCCTGCCCCCCACCGACCTCAGTTTACACCTCGAAACTGTTCCCTTCCAGACAGGCCAGTTATCACGTGCCTGTGAAGTCACGTCATGTGATATTTGACTGGTGACATGGCTGGTTGGGTTCTTGTGTTTGGGATGGGAGAGGGGTGTCACGGAGGCCGTCTTTGGATAGTCAGAAAACCACAGCAGCTGAAAGGGGGTTGGGGTCTGTGATGTGGTAAGGTTATGAGTGATGCTTCCCCAGTGTAAGGGCTTTGACCATTCTCTTCTTCACAATACTTCTCTTGTTTTTGCTGCGGCAGCACAAATTACCATTGCCTGACTCTCTGTGTGAAACCTCTCAGCTGTTTTTGATCCACTTCCTTAAATGGACGTCTGGAGAGGAAGCGTGACATTGCACAGTGATGGCATGAATTCCATTGCCAAATCTGGTCAGAGTCTCCATGGTACCTTGCTGGTACAGAAACTGTCGACGCGCTGTCTATTGTTTGTGGCAGTATATTTGTGCGCCATCAGATGTCCAGCACCTCCCATTCAGGATTCTGGAACGTCACTCCCGATTTTCTCATGTAAACTTGTTTTTTCATCTGCCCATCACAAAGTACAGTTAAAAGAGTCTGACGCAAGAGCGTTGAGTAACAGTCCATAACATTAATTACATGAATATTTATTTATGCTGGTAAATATGGGCCTTACATGGAAATATGCAGTACTAATCATTTATCCATTAAGTTCTTCCCTCTGTTTTGTCACTGATGAGCCAGTAATGACACTCAAAAAAAGCAGTGACAGCAGAGGCTGTCCCTAATTAACCACATCATGTTTGAGGCTTGTGGCTGCTCTCTCTCAGCTTCCCAGCCTTGCCTCTTGTGACTCTGTGACCTTCGAGATGGGAACTAACATTGAGGTGGGGGCTAAAATGTCATGGCTGCATGATTTTTAGCTCTGAAGCCAACAAGAATGTGGCAGACCCTTTCCATTGCAAGGAGTGGCATGTCCCGTTCTACTTGTTCTCAGACACCAGCTAGGCAGGCGTCATACCGACGGTCCTTTTTCGCTAGCTGTCCTCGCTGCCGACCGGACTGATGCCCACCTTAGGCACGGTGATCCTGCAGTCGCCATTACTGATTAACGTTCTCCACTCCACCCCCCTGCGCTTGTGAATAAAGGACTACTGTTTCAACGTAAGAGCGTGAAAGTGATCAAAATGCACAGAGATGAAATTGTACAGTCACTGTCAGTTTCCCAGAGGCTCAGGTTTCATTTTTCATAGGCTTGTGGTAGATTTTAAGTAGTTCAAAAGGGCCAGTTTGGAAAGATTTTATGAATAAATGTCCCAGTGCAAATGCTGAGGTGTTTAGACCCTTTAATGGTTATTACCCTGGTGATCAGTGCGGCCACGAAGTTCATTGGGTCACCAATGCTTGTGCTGCCCATGCAGAGGCTGCACATGGAGTCCACGGCTATTTTCTGCCACTTGTTTATCTGTCACAGGCTGTTTGTATGACATTTAGCCATCTCCCGGCTTGAATTCAGCAGCTGTGTAACTCATAGCAGCGGAAGCTACGGGAAGTTCGTTTCTTAGAATAATGGAAGATGGATTTTCAGTGTTTCCTCAGAACGGCCTTTGCAGCTAAAAGCTTTGTGAGTTTGGAGATCATCTAGGGTGCGAAAACAAAATGGAAGCGAAATACGTCTTTAGCACAAGTTAGCTGCTGTCTATTACCAGTGACTGTCTACACTGAAGTACACTTTTTTCCAGTGTCTTGCATGCTTTGAATTTCAGAACCCGGAGTTTTGATTTGGGAGCTGCTGGTTTAATGGTACACTGCATATTAGTCATTAATTAGCTGGTAATTAGCAGACACAGTAAAGATCACTCAGGGAGTTCCTGGTACGCTTTGGCCGGAGCTTTAATAGTGCATTATGCTAGAGCATGTCAAGTCCTCTTCCTCTTCACCAGGAAATGGGTCATGGCTGAACCACTCGCAGGTCGAGGTGGCGGGCGAGGCGAAGCCGGTGCAGGAAGTAGAGAATCAGCACATGAATGGCTGGCTGACCTGCAAGGAGCAGGACGAGATGCTGAATCTGGCCTTCACCATTGGCTCCTTTCTGCTCAGCGCCATCACCCTGCCGCTCGGCATCGTCATGGACAAGTACGGGCCGCGAAAACTGCGGCTACTGGGCAGGTGAGGCCACGTGGGGGGGCAGGTGAGGGAGTGGGTTCGCTGTTCCTAAAGGGTGGTCCGGCATAACTGATGCCGTGTCTGTGTTTCTGTGCCTTTTCAGTGCCAGCTTTGCCTGCTCCTGCATCCTGATTGCCTACGGTTCTAGCAATCCTCAGAGTAGGTAGCCCCCCCCCCAGCACCTCCATGTAGGGTGATCCCGGATAGTGAGCTAATAGAGCGTGAAATTGTGTAAGCGCCGGTCTCTCTCTCCACCTGACTGTCTCTCTTCTCCCCATTTCAGCTTTGTCTGTGCTGATCTTCATTGCCCTGGCGCTCAATGGCTTCGGTGGCATGTGCATGACCTTCACGTCCCTCACGGTGAGTTCGACCCCCTTGCTTTTTGTGTGGGGGTTCAGTGCCCCAGATGTGATGTAGCCACCACTCTCCGGTGTTGCATAACTACCGGGGTGGGGGTGAATCACAGCCTGCTGGTTGTTTAGGGTTATGTTTACCATCTGGGCCTCTCACATCAGCTGGATGTTTTTCACTGAAGAACCCCTCCCCCTCCCCAGCCACACACACGCACACACAACTGGCACAGCCAGGGATGCTGGCAACACAGGCAAGTAAATTATAGCCATTTCAGGATGACGGCAGCAGAGTCCACTTCAAGCTGCTGGAATTGCAACACTGTGGCATCCTGCAGACATTCATTATATGGTGTCAGGCCAGCATCGCAGCATGCCGAGCGTACGGCCGAACAAGAGTCAAAATCACTGGGGGATTTCTTAATGCAGCTCGCAGAACGGTACTCAGAAAGGGTCTCTTTTCAATGCCCTGCCCTGGAAGTACAAGGGACTGTTAATAAAGAATTCACAAATTAAAATAAAGTGCACCATCACGGTGGCTCAGTGCGCAGTGCTGTTGCCTCACATCTCCTGGGTTGGGGAGGTTCAGATTCCACCTCCGTTCTGTGTGTGTGGAGTTTTCAGAGTCTCCTCGTGCCACCTAGCTGTCCCACGATCACTCTGTGTTCCTCATACAGTTTGGTTTGTTAGTGTATCTGCCCTGCAATGGGCTGTCCTGGGTGTACCCCTGCCTTGTGCCCTAAGCTGCTTGGGACAGACTTCAGGGCCCTGAGTGTCTCATTCATGGGTAAGCAGTTGGTAGATGGCTGGATAATTTGGTGAGATTGGGATATCACAGGTTCAGAGCCATAGCCGTCGGCTCTTAGCGCCATAACCAGCGCCACTGAGATGAAGATGTGCTCAACTTCCCTCGCTCAGCAAATCCAGAGATAAGCACCGGTGGGGAGTAGCTGTCTGTAGTGATGCGGCAGAGCTGACCTCGTGGAGCAGATTTTTTCTCATCTGTTCGTTCGGCGACATGCTTAAACTCACCCGCAGTGCGATTGCACATGTGCAAGCGTGAGTAGGTGTTTTACACAGTGGTGTGTCTGAGTTCAGGACCAGGATACAGAGCAGCTGGCTTCAGCTGCTCCAGTTCACTAAGCTAACAACAACTCTGTCCTCCATCCTGCTTTTCTCTCTCTCTATTTCTTTCCCTCCATTTTGTGCCGTTTCCTCCACCGGCCTCCTGCCAGGATCTGTCTTTTGACAGCGAGGTGGACATGCAGCCTCTGGTTCCTTTGATCCTGTTAACAGTAATATTAGTTCCTGTGGGGTTGATTCATTGTTGATGGCATCTGTAATGTGGTGAAAAGTGCTGGAAGATGAACCTTCATGATCAGCTTTACAGGATGTATTAGAAGTTTGTGTAAGAAGCCTTTGCACTCAGTTTAAAGCAAAATCGGTCAGTGTTCAGGAGATTAGCACTGATTTTGGTCATGAAGGCAAAGGTTGTTGTAGGTAGAGACAACTTTGGAAAATGTTTTGGTGGGTGTTTTTGGAGGCCATCACACTGAGGGAAGAAAAGTGGGTGGAGCCACTCTCTGGCTGGCTGCCACTTTAAACTGCCTGAGTGGCGGCAGGCCGAGGTCTGACGAGGCGTGTGGACATGGTGCAGTCCTGATCACCCGCAGATCATTGTTACTGGCCGCAGGTAGCAGCACAGGTTTCAGCCTGTGTGCCATTGTTTGAATTCCAGGCTGGGAACTGCCGTTGTACTGTTACAGAATTTTCAGATCTTTGTAAAAAAGATATCTGCTAAATGGTATATTAGTAACAGTAGTAAGTATAAAAATCTTCCTGTCTAGTTCTGTCTCTCCAGTTCCTCGTCTTACCTTGTTCTTCCTCATGCAGCAGGCGTGCTGAATCAGCCGGGTCCGTGTCGAGCTAGATTCAGCTGTAATGTTTGTTTGACTGGCTGTAATAAATGTGTGGTTACAAAAAACAGTTTCAGACGCAGGCGGTTGGCAACATAAGGGCTTTCTATTCCTGTAGGGACTCCGCACTGACCTGGTGTCACCCTGACAGCTTGGAAACAGGTGAAAGTTGATAAACAAAACTATTTATATTACTTGAGAGATGTGCCAGCTCCTAAGAAGCGGTCCCCTCTCTCCACCCCCTTTGCTCAATTCAGGTGATGGCTCAGCAGAGAGGGAACGTTTTGATGTATGTTAGTGACGGCTGGCTGGTTTTTCCATCATGTGGCCAGCCACAGGTGGCTTGAGGGGAGAGCACCTGACATGAGTGTCTGACATTCCGCGGTCAGGACGTCGTCCCGGACTGAGCTGTACATGGGCCCGGGTCTCCAGGGCCGCTGATCAGGTCATTACCTCCTGGCTCCATACACTGCTGGAGTCTGAGTATTCAGGATCACGCCGGTCTGGGCTGGTTTACATTGGCTGCTGTGATGAGTCAAAGGCTGTGCTTCCACAATAGTCCCCCCCTGTCTCTTTCACTTCTTCATATTCTTATCCATTTCCTCTCTCTCTGTATTTCATTATTTTATCATCTGCTTGCCTGGATCTGTCTTTTTTCTCTCTTCATTTTTTGGTACTTCCACCCTCCCTCACTCCCCAGGCTGACAGTGTGAAATGAAATGGGCACACTTGCCAGGAGAGAACCTTGTGTGTGTGTGTTTTTCTTTAATTTCTCCACCATGAAGGTCAGAACACTGACAACCTGTGACGCTAGTGGCTAAGCAGCCTAGCATGACAGCCTTCCTCCCACCTGGAGCCTCTGGGCTGTCCTCTTTCCCTCTGCTGCTGCCAGCTCCTATCAATCTTCCTTCATTTTTGACGGACAGCCTATTTCCTTCAGAGAGCAGCGATGAGCTTTCTGTTTGTTTACAGCTGCCCCACAGTTTGCCTGTCTTTAATCTCCCTCTTTGTTCCCTGCCTGTACCAGCATTCACTTGTGCTGCTAAAGGATCAGATCGCTGCTGGTTTCCGTGAAGTGTTGCTGCCCAAACTTTGTCTAGGCTGAGAGTTTCAGGCTTTTCTTATTTCCCTGTCTTAGTCAGACGTGGTAAACAACACTGTTAACAGCCAGCCCCTTCTGCAGATGTTTATAGCTTGCGGGAAATTTAGTCTGCTTGTGTTCAAAGAGCTCATGATGAACAGTACTGATGCCAGGTCAGGGAAATCCCTAGTTTGGTAACCCTGAGGGCTGAGAAGGCCCAGGAGCACTGACTTCTCTGCACTGTCTGGAATGGGTCAGTCTGGATTGGCTCTGCCTCATGTATTTTTAGACAGCCTGCAATTATGATGTCTACACACCTCTACGGAACCAAAGATAGTTCACAGATGCGTTTGTCACATACTCTGTAATGCGATGCTCTCGCATGTATCTGCAAATTGTAAATATGTACGTACGATTAAGCTCCTAATAAGCACATGCCAGGGAATGACAAAACATGAACAGAAAGAACCCAGGACATCGCTCATACTGAATGTACAAAGTTTAGGCTGGTCAGACAGCAGCGACCCCGTGACCCTGTGATGGGTGACCAATCATTAGCTCCTGCCAGGGGGCATCAACGTTCACCCTTCTTCCCCTTGGCCTCTGGCGTTTAGTCACAGCTAGTGAGGCATGCAGGTAACCATGCACCTTTGCCACTTTTTGCTGCTGCAGGGGTCAGTATATACCCCACTTGCTCTTATGCGTGCTCCCTTCACATGACTCAAGAGAAACAGAGAAACACCGCCAAGCGTGAGAAAATCCACTTATTCCTCACTTTTCCGATGACTGGTCCTTGTTGCGACATGGCTGACGCCAATGATTCACCTGTAATAGCAAAAATGCTCCTCCTGGTGGTTTCCAGTTTAGTTTCCTGTTTGCTGGCTTCTAGCAGTGCAGACCTGTACCTAATTCACTCTCATGATTGATCCTGTATGGGCATGGTTTTAAAAAAAGCACGGGATTATAATTTATGTTATCTATTTTATGTTCTGCTTGACCTTTGCTTCAATTAGAGGCAGTAAGTGTCAGTATGGTAAGAAAGCTTTTGTCTGTTAGGAGTGAGGGCCAGGAGCCAGCAGGAATGAGGGGGCAAGGCAAACGGAGGTCTGGGCAGCTTCACTAAAAGGAACCATTTCTCCATAGTGCCCTTAGAGCGGTCACAGGTTACCAAATTAGCATGCTTGCAAGGTGAGACAGGTTAGTTAGCATTAGCCCACACCATACACAAATCCCATAGCACTTAGCTCCGTGTCACGCCTGCTAACTGGGCCTTGGTCTTATCTTGTTGCTTGTCTGTCTCAGGGGCTCATCATTCCTGTATTTTGCATAAGCTGACTCAGCAGTTCCACCTCAGCCTTGCTGTGCTGATACGGTTTCCCTTTGGCACCATACTCTTCCTCTGCCTTTCACCCTTGTCTATTTACTTTCTTTTGTTTCATAGTGCTGAATGGTTCGTCTGCCCTTCCTCTATC
Source organism: Gymnarchus niloticus (assembly GCA_009936485.2). Classification (NCBI taxonomy): domain Eukaryota; kingdom Metazoa; phylum Chordata; class Actinopteri; order Osteoglossiformes; family Gymnarchidae; genus Gymnarchus; species Gymnarchus niloticus. Next base: position 2,815,573 of record JAACJT020000031.1, on the reverse strand, counting down.
TGTTGCTTTCATCTGCACAGAAGTTGTTTACCATTTGTGGTCCAGGACGTCAGTGCATAGGTTGATGTACTCGTACGGCTCGGTGACGTTTTGATGACTCCCATGGACTTTGTAGACCACATGCAGACTGTAAAGCCTTGTAAAACCTACCGATTCATATGCAAGTTCTCTACTCTGCAGTGGAGCATTTGTGTCTGTTTATGTTTTTGTGCGTCGTATTTCTGCTTATATGCTCCTTTCCTTTTATCTGTTGTCTATTTCCTTCTCTCTATTTTTTCCTCTACCTTTTATGTTTGTACAGGAGTCATTTGTCAGTTTTTGGTTCAGGACATCCAGTTCTCTTGCATCTGTATACACTGGAGTAGCGTAGCAAGCTGGCTTGGCTGTGTTGGCTGTCTTCTCATGTTCTTTGCCTTTCTCTCTCTCTCTCCCTCTCCACAGCTGCCCAACATGTTTGGAGATCTGCGGTCCACATTCATTGCTCTGATGATTGGCTCCTACGCCTCCTCGGCAGTCACCTTTCCAGGAATCAAGGTATTGGGTCTGTGACATCTCAGCTGACCCCCTTTCCCGGGATGTCAGGCTCTTTTCAAGTATGAAGACTGTCATGCTGTCTTGTTAACGGATCAGTTCCTCATGTGACCTGTCCGCCTGGCCTCTCAGGTGATCTATGACCTGGGAGTGACCTTCATCACCATCCTGCTGGTATGGGCTGGCTGTGCCGGCCTCGTCTTCACCAACTGCTTCTTCAACTGGCCTCTGGAGCCCTTCCCTGGACCCGAGGACATGGACTACACGTGAGAAACATACACCAACAGCCCACTGGCACACTGGATGGTTTTTATTTCAGATCCACTGGAATTACCTGTCAACTCACTTAGATTCTGTCTCTCTCCTACCTCCACCTCCCCAGCTAATTGTTCATCCAATTTGAACTATCTCTCTGCGCATGTCTCACAGTGTGAAGATCAAGTTCAGCTGGCTGGGCTTCGACCACAAGATCACTGGGAAGCAATTCTATCGCCAGGTGACCACTGTAGGGCGTCGTCTGAGCGTGGGCAACTCCATGAAGCAGAGTCCCAAAGAGCTAGCGGCACAAGAGGGCAACAAGCTGTGCTTATCCACTGTGGATCTGGAGGTCAAGTGCCAGTCGGAGGATGAATGTAAGTCTGCAGCTGTATCTGAGCACCAGTGCAGTGAAAACATCAGAGCTCAGTCTGCAGGGGGCACTGTACCAGTACTGTACACAGATTTACGCTATGTTAACCCAAATCTGTTTAGTCCAATTATCTAAGAATCTAACTTCCCTCTCCCCCTACTGCTGTTTATCCGAAGCAGCACATTCCATTGCTCTGGTGCCCCTCAGTCCAGTTTGAGAGTCTCCCACTCCCAGCAGGTTGTCATTTCACCAAGCAGACCATACAATTGGATCTGACTGCATCTCAGGAAGGGAAGGAGTGGTACACAGACGGAGGTCTGAGAGGCAGATGAGCCAGGAGTACGCATTAGCAGGTCTTTGGGCAGGGGGTGCCTGGGTCTTATTTCCATGACCTGCCTGTCTTTTCTCTGGAAAGCACCCTAGCATGGGGGACAGAAGCTTGTTGTGCTGGGAAGGGGGGTGGAGCCTGCTGTGTCCATCTTGCTCCTTTACAAGCATCCTTGCATGAGGATCCCACTCCCCACACTGTGTTTGGTTACTGAGCTCAGGCAGGCGTGTGTCCAGCAAGGCTTTCTGAAATTTTTGTGTTCCAAACTGGGCAATTCATTGAAGCAATTGAACCTGGGTGCTGATTGAACCTGAGTACTCACTCAAAGATGAAGGGAACACCAGAATGGGTTTTGAATCTGCCACATTCTGGTCACGGGTTGAGTGCTTTACCCACAGTGCCCCCTGCTGGCCTCCAGAGTATCTGCATTGTCTGGATCCTCATCACTGTCTCCTCTTCTGTCCTCCAGCCCAGTCCTTCATGCGCAGTATCTTCAGCCCCATCTTCATGCTCAGCCTGATCACCATGTGTGTCACCCAGCTGCGCCTCATCTTCTATATGGGCGCCATGAACAACATCCTGGAGTCACTGACGGACAGAGACCTCAGCACAGGTGCGTGGGAGGGAGGTGCTGAGACAGTGGGTATGTCTGTGTGTGTGCATGTGTGTGTGAAATGGCTGTGTGTCACAGGGTAATTTCTTTGTAACACTGTTCTTTGAAGTATCACTTCAGGGCATTGTTATTGTCATGATATTGCCAAACCTATTAGCAGTAACAGAAAGAAGAATTAAGTGATAAAGGTAATGAGCAAAGAGGAAATTATCAGTCACATAGTGAAACATTTCAGAATATGAGTGAGGTCTATTGGCATGGTAAATTCACACATGCTTTGACCTAAATACAGAAAGGAGTACAGATAACAGAGCAGTGAGACCTGAACTATTTCTCAATCCACGGTCAACTTGCAAACCATATTTAACAGTAAATTAGTTCAAAATAAATAAATGTGCAACACTGGATGCCAGGAGTAGTAATTTTATACTTTTATCTTAGAGGGTATGTACTGTCAGTTGTTCTGAAGGACGACTGTTTGGGTAAAGAAATGATTTTTGGGTCTTGAAGTCCTAGGGCCGGTTGCACAAAACACCTTAAGTTATGATTTTCCTTAAAGTCTGAGTTAAGGTTTCCTTACAATAAAATCAGTTGCACAGAACCCCCTCAAGTATTCTCCTTAAGGCTTCCTTAAAACGTTCACTTACGTATTTAAGGTTATCTTGGTCTTAAACTTAAGGAATCCCTTAAACCGTTGCACAAAAGACCATTGCAACCAAAGTAAGGAAAACAACTTAAGGTACCTCTAACTGTATCTATCTAACTGTATCTGCAAAATGGTTGACTTTATTGCTATAATTGAAGAAAATGAACGTATCTTGAGAAGAGTATTCCACGACCGGGAAAACCCAATGCCACCGTCTCCAGCCCATGTAACATAGCTGGCCTCACTACCATCTTGTAGACCTTCCCTTTCACTCTTAATTATAATTGATTAAATGTGATTGATTAATAATTGATAGTACCATGTGGTCCCCTCCCACTCTCTGTCTCCCTACACAACAGGAGAACTATAACTTAAGTTCATGCAAGACAAGGGCAGTTATCGAGCAGATTATCGGGCAGTTAAAATGACAATTCCACTGCCTGCATTCCGAGCTTCGGGTGGATCTGGGCAGAGCATGCAAGATTATTTGTGCATGTGTAGTGCTGTTGAAATTATCGAAGGACTACAAAGTTGAGGAGGGTGAGCAGCATGAGTCCGTTGAAGAGGTCAGGGGGGATGGAGGGGAAGGAGTTGAATACAGTGGCTACACTGTGCGAGAGACCAAAGTAAAAAAACTGTTTAGCTAAAATAAAATAATAATGGGTTATAAATAAAGAAAAGGGGTTATTACAGTCAACGAAAACTGGGACTAAAGCTAAAACTATTGGTGAGAAAATAATTTTGTTAATAAAAATAGAAACAAGTTTTTTTTTAAAAAAAACGAAAACTAAATAAAAACTTCAATGAACACGGCAAAACGAACTAAAACTAAACGGAATTGCAGGTAAAATCAACTTCGTTTTCATTGTTTCGTTTCTGTTCAATTTGACTTCTTGAGATAACGGGCCAGTTCCTGAAGGTGGCAGCATAGCGGATGCCGTGGCAACTTCAGAATAGACTAGTTTCTCGGGTATCTATGACGACTTCCTGCCAGTGTTTTGCTGGGATAATCAACTTCCTGTTTAATGGTGGCCGGCAAACACAACGGAACAAGCGGGAGTGTTTTTCAGTTGTTCTCTCAGAAATCTTCCTAAACTGACCATGGCATATGTTACACAATTAGTGGAGCGCAACATGTCATCTAAAAAGCTTGAAAAGGGATACAAATATTTTCATGAAAATGATCTTTTCAACTGCGAAGTACTCTGTTGTTAATGCTATTTTGCTGGCTAGCATCGTATGCCATGCTAATTTATGATTGGATTTTCTTTTTCTTTCTAATTTTCTTCTGTTCTTTGTATGTGATTAGTATCAGACGTGTTGAATATGGAGGTAGTAGTAAGATGCAGGTGTCACAGATCAATGAGGAAAAGAGAGCAACCACATTCTCTACAGGTTTCGTCTAGGAGTTTGCTAACCTGAAGTTATATGTTCTGTTATACAATGGTCTGTTGATATAAGTTTATTCACTGCGGTTGCAGATATCGTCTATACTTATTTGTTCTGTTACACTGTCGTGTTTTGACATTTATTCACTGTGATTGCAGATTTCTATACTGAATGTTTCGGTGCTGGTTATCTCCCCGCCAAAGCAGCTCTGCTCAACTCCAATGTTTCTGTGTTTATGGCATTGCAAGAGGTTTAAACACAAAGTGAATAGTGTGTAATGTGCTTAAATTAGTCAGCCTTCTAGTTGTATTTTTTCATCGTAGCTTTTTCAAGATCTATAAATAAACGCTTTGCTCATAATACCTGAAAAAATAAAACTAAGACTAAAACTAAATAAAAACTAAACTAAAACTACTTATACGCTTGTTAAACTGACTAAAACTAAACTGAAATAAAAAACCAAACCGAAAAACTAAATAAAAATAAAAACTAATGAAAATTTCAAAACTATAACTCTGATAAAGAATGATTCCACAAATGATTGTAATTAAATAATTTTATTTGTTATTGAAACATATGCCTGGACAGGAATGATCATAAATAGTTAAAAAATATAAATGTATAAATATGATTTACAAATAAGTATTAATGGTAGTAAATGTATTATATTATTTTCTGTATGCATGGCCTATCTATTCTTCAAGGGCAGTTACAGTAAATGTGATTGATTATTCAAAGAGTTTGCTTATTTTGTGTTGCGATAACATATTCTGCATGTGCAAATTGTTTTTTTCTATGTTCTAAGTTCTCAGTATGAAGCTCTAATTTCTTTTTTTGGAGAAGCAAAACTTCCCTTTGGAGTGCCACAACAGATAGACTGTCTCTGTCACGGTTGTTTCTGTAATGGGGGGAAAAAAAAAAAGCAAGTGACAATGCAACTGTAGCGGCGTACAAAAAGGTTACACTACAGCAGTAATCAGTAAAGTTTAAAATGTATGTGAACTTTAACTGCACTGCAATAAGAAAAATAATTACTTTGTTAGAGCAGAAAATAATCTATTTTACAGTATGTTTGGATTGACATTTTGTGAAAAGCATAACAATAACTTCTTTCTTAGACACTCTTGGTGTCTTCGGAGGGTTCACTGGGCTGCGAGGCCTGACAGTCGATGTGCTTGTAGCCTCAACATCACTTTCCTCTCTCATTTCCTCATCTGGATTACTAAAGAAGGTTTTAGTGGTTAACTATATAATCATGCCATTAACAGTAATGCCATTAATTAGGCTTAAACTGAAGACTGTTACCCTTCCAAATGACCACCGCTCTCCCCTCCGCCAGTTATTCCAGTGACTGTCGGCGAGTCCACTACCGTCATTGCCTCATTTAAAAGGGGTTTTGGAGCTTGATCCCCACCTGGAAAGTCACATTTTCTATGAAATGAATTCTGTTAATAAATTATTTCTTTTATAGCTAGCACATTAGGTTACAGTCTAAATGAGATTGTCATAGAGTGCTAAGCCTGCTTCATGCTAACTAACCATAGCCTAAGCTATAACGTTACCTACCGTTATAGTCTAATTCATATCTATAGCTTAAATACTTTAATGTGTAATGATAACTCGTTTGAAGAAGATGGCTTCTTTATTATGAACGACTTCTTTATAGAGATTTCTTTCACTGTCAGTGACAGTCTAACGTGAACAGGTTCTTCAAGTCATGTTAGTTATCTAACTTATTTGAAGCTATAAGTTAACTTTAGGTTAGACTTTCAAGTTATTCTTACCGGTCTTGTTGGATTCCCTTCTGTAATTAATGATCTCTTTTTTCACCAGAACAGACAAGTTGTCGTATTTTTTTTGGACCTCTTCAATGGACCGCTTCACCAGACTTCTTGAATTAATTTTCGTTGCAATTTCCTCCCACATTCGTTGTTTTCAGTTAGCTGTTATTTGCGGATCAAATTTACTTCTTAGAATGTCCTTTCGTTTATTGTATTCCTTGAAGTATGATTTTTTTTCCTCCTCTGACAAATTTGGTTTTCTTGTCTTTTCTTCCATTTTTTACTGTAGGCAAATTTTGTGGGACGGTAACAGGTAGACTATCAGAAGCAGGCGCAAGTGTAAGCAAACAATCTCCATGGAAACTAGAATTTCATTGCCGTAAAATCTCTTTCAATGCAGTAAATTCCTTAAAGTTTTTCCTTAACTAAGTAAACCTTTTAAGGGATTCTGTGCAACACCCTTAAGTAAATCCCTCATGTAAGGAGAAATTAAGCTTTAAGTGTCATACTTAAGGAGAAAATTTAAGGTATTTTGTGTGACCGGCCTCTGAGTTTTAGTGACTTGAGTGTCATCCCAGAAGTGAGAGGCTGAAAGACGAGGGGTCAGCTTTAGTTCCAGAGGAAGGGTGGTCTTCCCTGCAGATGGTCTTCTCCTGTATTATCTTGGAGGGCGTCGGTATGTAGTTGACAGTCCTGCAGGCTGCTGCTGCGGTTCCAACTCTCTGATTGATCTTGTTTCTCTCTCCCTTTTCTTTCATGCGGCCTCCTCACTGCCTTTTTAGGAGAGAGGATGGATATTGGTAAGGAGTAGGCTTAGATTAGCACCAGCAGCTGGAGTCTCACCCCTACCCCCCATCATTATGACCACCATCTGTGTACATTTTCTACTGTCTTTTAACTTCTTTCCATCCTGTGCTTTTCCTCCACTTGCTCTTGTACATGAGGTGACTGCCAACTGCCCGTTCTGGTTTGGTCCAGGGTGCCCCCTCGTGGTCTTTTGGGGAACTGCAACCGTTGCAAGACAGTTCGCATGTTCTCAGAATAATTATTTGCAGCTAATGGAGGAGCAACAGGCTAAAGAGTCCTTTACCTAACCATCCAAGGACTTCCCTGGCAGCCTTGTCTGCCCACCTTAAACCCAGTCTGAGACAGCTACGTCTCCTCAGCCCTTTCATTAATCTGAATGCGTGTGCCTTGAGTGACCTCCTTCTGGCCTCTCCTTGTCTCCCAGTGAGCCTGTATTCCTCCATATTCGGCGTGCTACAGCTCCTCTGTCTGATGACTGCCCCGGTCATTGGCTACGTCATGGACTGGAGGCTCAAGGAGTGCGATGACGACACCGAGCCCAGAAAGTGAGTGTCTGCTTTGGTGTATGTTCTCCAGCTTCTCTGTACCGCAAAAAAGGAACACGCCTTTAACTAGCCCTCTCTCCACCCAGGGAACCAGGAAGTCGCCCACGTCGTGACCGGCAGATCCAGAAGATCACCAATGCCACCCGCGCCTTTATCTTTACCAACCTGCTACTAGTTGGCTTTGGGGTTACCTGCCTGATTCCAAACCTTCCTCTGCAGGTAAGGTATTGTATAAACCATTAGCCCTCCCCAAGCCACGCTGTCCCCTCTGTGCCTGTCATCTCTGTACAAACAAAGAAAAGTGCTGCAGTGTTAATGGCTGGCAGACTGCATTAGTGGGTGTCGTAATGCTGCTCCTGAGCCACAAACAGCTGCCACTGCCCCCTAGTGGCTGTATCTGATCCCTGCAATCTGTTCTCCTGGACTGTCAAAGTGGACTTATCAGGGAGATTAGATAAAACCTCAGATAAAACACTGTGCTGCAGATGATACTGATTTGGGACTTGATTTTTTTTTGTGTCTGTGTTTATCGTCCAGATTCTGTCGTTTGTCCTGCACACCATTGTTAGAGGATTCATCCACTCCGCCGTTGGAGGACTATATGCTGCCGTGTATGTGCCGTCATCAGATGTTACTCATATTATCAGCAATAGTCAGAGTGGCGTGCTTGTTTAGAGGTCTCACTGACCCGGTGTAAACTGGGTCACATTCTGAGAGCCACAAAGCTAATGGTTTGGCTTTGGCCACACGCAGGTACCCATCCTCCCAGTTTGGCAGCTTGACAGGGATGCAGTCCCTGATCAGTGCTCTCTTCGCCCTGCTACAGCAGCCCCTCTTCATGGCCATGATGGGCCCCCTGGATGGAGACCCACTCTGGGTAGGCAACACGTAGCCACAAGCTAACCTCAGGTTTAAATAGGCATTTAGCTTTAGGAAAGTTTGGTATTTAAGCACTTTGAAGCGTGATCTGAGACTGCTCGTCCCCCGCAGGTGAACGTGGGCCTCCTGGTACTCAGCACGTTAGGCTTCTGCCTGCCTCTCTACCTGCTGTGCTTCCGACGCCAGCTGCTGCTCAGGATGCAGGAGCGTGAGGAGGATGTTAAGGTGTACAAAAAAGTTGGCGGTGACGGCGGCAAGCCCGAGGCCATCGTGTAGACAGCCCAGAGGAGGAGAAACAGAATTCCTCTGATTTCACACCTGCCTGGATCCGGGACTCATGACCAGAAGACTGCATCCAAGTCACTCAGTTCCAGGCTTTTCTAGACACACATGTACATGCACACAGGCTGACCCACCTCTCATCCACTAGCTCATGAATGCCCAGGCCCTTGTCCATAGAAAGACTGTCACTGTGAAAGGAAAACCATAGAACATTGCACCTTCCAGGTCATGCTGAAAAATAGACTTTTGCTTTTGATGCCGACAGGAGTATCGGTGTGACAGGTCGATGCTAAGGACACACGAAGCCCAGCGGCTGCGCCAGACTCCTGCCCCTGTCCTCCAGTCCCTCTTTTTGTGTTTTATTAACCCACTGAGCAGAAAGGGGTGCAGTTCTGTGGGTATCATCTGGGAGGAAAAAAGACCCTCAAGGAGGACACAGATGACATGCAGAACTGCCTGCCATGGCAAACTGTGCAGAAATGTGACAAACTCTCTTTTATGGAGCGAGTCAAGAGTGTTCCCTTGTTGCAGTGTTTTATTCCAGCAGTGATTATGACTGTTTCACAGCTATGATTATGACTGTTGAGGCCCCACGCCAAGCCACACAGGGGTCCTCAAAGCAGGAATGTTTGCGCTGAGCGCCTGTTTGTTTTCTGAGAAATTTCCCTTCACTCCTAGGTCCTACTCCGGTTTCTCTTTTTGTTGAATTGTTTTTTTACTGCATAGTGGTTGCAGGCCTTTTAGTCATAAACTTGAGTAGACCATAGAAAAGAAAAGTAGCTCAACTAAGGTTTTGTTGCTCGATATGGTGCTATATCAATAACATAACGCAGTGGTGGGAGGATTCATTTTGCATTAGGAAGGATCAGCAGTGTTGACAGTTTTCATGTGGCTGTTTTTTTGGCAGTTGATGACTCCTTTGATGCTCCCTGCCAAAAAGCCCAGGTTGCACACTTTTTGGAGATGTGTCATCTTGTTGAATGGGGGCAGGGACCTGCCCTAAATCTCTCATCCTGGTCTCACTGGAGATTCACTTACTGAACTGGGGCCAAGGGAAGCTGCCCTGAACATGGAGTCTGCCTCCCCCTGTCTTTTGGATGGGGTACTTGAAAACCTGTACCAGGCATATGAACTGGAGAGCAGGTTGTTCTAGATGATGTGAAGTTAGCGACCACACGTTCACTGTGGTGTTCACCAAGACAGGGTGGGCATGCTTTATGTTCAGCCAGCAGCAGATGTGTAACATTGATTTGGAGTCTGCCCCCTAGTGACTTGGAAGCCGAGTGTCTCGTTTTGCAAAACCCGAGAGACTGCAGAAGGACAGGCCTGTGAGGCCACAGGCATGAGAGCAGAAAAGGAAGAGATGATCCAAGCCCACCAGCAATAATGCTATCATCCCTGGAGAGCAAACACAGTGAGCTGGGACAGAAGCCAGCTCAGCAATTCCTGTTTTTCTCATGCAGTGCTATCTTTGTCCGGATTAAACTGGCACAGAGCTGGGTCAGGCCTTGGCGCTGGTTACCCTTCATCATGTGTGACGTGCACACTGTACATATGGGCAGCAGGATGCATGGCACACCTGCAGCTTGCCAGTAGGGACAGGCTTCATATTTCCGTCATGTTCTCATCCTGCAGCTCAGTGTTGTCTTTGGTCTAACCTGGTTAGGAGGTCTGGCCATTGGAAGTAATAATAACATAAACACTCTTCATTCAGTGACAACATGGAAAACTGTACCACCTGCCTGCTGTTTGCATTTATTTGAGGTTCCTGTGTGTCCCGTACTGCCGTTGTGTGTTAGCATTTGTTGTAGCAGCAGGTATGCCAATGAGGTGGGTTCAGGCCCCCTGCCCCACCTGTAACTCAGTCGGACGCAAACACAAGCATAGGCTTGCACACTCCTGATCGAAAGGTCATTCAGCCTCGCTTTGTGTCTGCATACTCACCATGAAGTATACAAGCAGACCGTGATTTGTCACTAAAGAAGTGTTGATTCTGAATTTGGTGCTGTCACTGGAAAGAGCTGATCTTTCACTTCACTTTAGCAACACTGTTTATGAAGTAAAATTCAGTCGTACCAACGTGTTTTTCTATATGCACTCTAACAGTGTGTCTGTATGTATTGTGATATCAGTCCTAGAAACAAAAGATATTTAGCACAGCCTGTAAAAACGATACCTTTATAAAGGCGGGGGTAAATACTGCATTCTAAATGGGGTTACGATATTTCCAGTATGCTCTAGTGTATCTGGTTTGTGCACAGTGAGGGTGTGAACACTTCGGTTCCCACAAGGTCGATATAAAGATGGGGGTGGGGGATGTGAATGAAGAAGACAATTTTTTTTTTTTTTTTAATTTTCAATGTGTTGCTATTAATTGAGTTCTGTATTAATGAACATATGGGCAAAAGAGCAGCAGGGGTAGGAAACCTCTTTATTTCTAAACATGACTCATTACTGGAAATGAGGACAGATGAGAGTAAGTATCAGTCAACAAAGTAATATATCAGGCTGCCACCAAGTCTAGAACTTCTGTGCAACAGATTTGTTTGGCTGGTCTCACTGCATTGGATGTTAGTGCCCGTCCCTCCTTTAAGAGTACTGATTGGTCAACAAAAGGACCAATCAGTGTCAGGATTGAATGATCTCAGACTAAGCACAGAGATGAATATTCTAAACTGACCTTAGAAATTAATATCTACTTTTTAAATGTTTGCATGGTTGTGCATGTGACTAGTTATGATAAAGAGGAAAAAACCCTAGCAGATGAGTATGAAATTATGCCTGAATTGCACAAGAGCCAAGGTGCCAGTTTCCATTCCTTTTTTCCGAATGTAGTTTTTTAATGCAATTAAACTCGCTGCTTCTGCTTATCTGTAACTCCCACTGGAAACCCTCCTCTTCTCCCTTAGTGTCATCAGGTCCTCTTTGACAGCTGAAGTATATTTCTGTTAGACATGCACATCCATCAGTGCAGAGAAACCAGTCAGGCCTTACATTTAAAACATTTGCACAAAAGGAGATTTCTTTGGAGAAAGCCGTGTCCAGTATATGCCTGGATCTTAAAGGTGGGGTCTGCCATGGATGCAGTACTGTATTCCTGCATCAGCTATGTGGGATTACAATATTCATTCCCTAAGAACAAGAGAATCTGCACTTTTATATACCACACCTTAATGTCTCATTTTGCTCAAGAGTCATCACTGTTTCTTCTCTTGTGATCTTTCACCAAAGTTCTATTTTGTTTGGTGTCTGAATACTTCCGTTGAGAAAAGGCCAGAGTCTGCGTAGGACTATCATTACTATCTGTGTGGATGTGCTGATTGTATGCAGGTAAAAATGACATGCCAGTGTCATTTTGCCCTGATTTATACTTTAAATATTTGTTATTCACAAGTTCTTTTTTTGTTCTTTTTGTGTGAGTACATTTTTGTCAAGGTATATTATATTTTAATTACTTGTTCCAACACAGTATAGCCATTGCTGATTTTTGTTTTCAAAAAGAAATTATATGGAGAAATAAATAAGGTGAAACTGCTGAAATAATGAATAATTCTTAATTATTTCATTAATACACATTCAAATTGTACAAAGTTTGTATAAATGTACACCACCATGCAGGGGCCTTGCTTATAGTTAAACAATCTTGTGTCTATTTAACCACTCATCTAGTTTATTTCATGTTGACCTCTACTATCACATGGCTCAAATAATGGATCTAGTTAAGTATTTTTAGTGAGAATGGATTACCCAAAAACTATGAAAGCCACAAAGATTTGCACTAAAAATGCCGGGATGGTTTCTTTTTTTTCAGTGGTACTTAAGGTATTTTTAATCAATTGCCATTTTCTGCAGTAGTGTCCTCGCAGCAGTTATCACGTTAATTCGCAAAATGATAACGTGGTAACCTAAAATAAACCCGGCAACCTGTTAAGCGGCCTGGCCTTCACTACTGAAGCCAGCATTGTGCAGACATCACTTCTCTCCAGTAGAGGGCTAACATCCTTTACAATTGTGCCTTAAAGTGCATTTACTTCGTGAGTCTAAAACAGCAAACCAGTACAACCGATTTTATTCCCCTGTAAATTTTTATCAGCTCTCCGAGAGTAGCTGTTTTGAAGAAATGAAGAAACGCTTAAAAACCAATACATATACAGTCACATAAACGTATTTATCTGTAAATGTACTGAACAACGAGTTCAACGGTGTAGCACGCTGTCGCTTTTGCACATGAATAGCAACGCTGACTTCGGTGTGTGATTCATTCAGTTGCTAAAATGGCTTAATCATGAACGAATGTGGATATCGGGAACGACGCCCTCACAGAACAGCACAGCTCAAAGCAAATCCTAAGCAAGTATTCAGTGGCATAACGTCACAGGGGCGTGCCGTGGCATTCACGGCAAAGGTAATATATGGGGTAGTATTTGGGACAAACGAGGCTTCAAAACCCGGGATGGGTGGGACTATCCTGAACTATCCAATCAATGTAAGTCCTAAATGAGGCTTCAAAACCCGTGGTAGGTAGAAGTATGCCGAACTAACCAATCAATGTTGGCGATATCCAACATTGATTGGTTAGTTCTGAATGATCCCACCCACCACGGGTTTTGAAGCCTCGTTTGTCCCAACAGTAGGGGAGGCGTGGTTCACGTGACGGCCCAAATCAGGAAGCGAATTTAAGGGAAATCCTAAAGCAAGTGAATAGAAGGGAATTCAACGGGAAAGAAGCGTATGGTGGGACGTTATATAATATATTTATTAAAAAAAAGAAAAAAAAAAAAGGTAAATTCGCGTGGCAGCAAAAATGATCATTAAGGAATAGTAAGTACCAATTTTAAAGCTTTTCTACTTAATGTATTAGCATTTAAAAACATGAATTGCTCTTGGGTGGCTCCACAAACTTGGCTGTGATGTACCTCATCCGAATAACTTGGTTGTTACTCGGCACGTATAGTTTAAAATTCAGTCGTTAAAGAGGGTCAGCGATGTCAGTTTTAGCAAAGCACGTAAACCCTATTTCTCTAATTTAACATAGTAGGCGAAATAAATTCGCCCGGAAAACCGAAAGTGACATTTTCTGCCAACTAAGCCAATGTTCACTGAGGTGGTGCGATCAAGACCGAATTCATAAATCAGTAAACTAACGAATAAATGTCGCGCTGAATGGCGTACGCGTTAGATCCTACGAAATGGAACGGGATCATAGTCATTCTTAAACTAAAAGATCATGTCAGCCTTGGAAAACAGAGTGCAAATAAGTCGTAGATATTCTAGTGCATCGCGACCGGTGCTTTACAAACTAATTTAGTGATGACTGATGCACACACCCAGAGATAACAGGGAAGGTCGCTGTGCTATGTGGCAACGTGTATGTATTGTGCAAAACAGTACATCAAGCTACCTTTATAAACGTGCGCAACCTAATCTCTGAATAATGATGACTCATTTGTACCTGGGCGCTCGCATAGTTGTAACTGCTACATTGTGTGAATAACAAGTCATGTTAACTCGTTTTCATTTCGACCTTTTCAAAGTAAACAACCCAGTGAGTCAGAGGACGAGTCGGCGCCTTACCTAAAACTGGTCTGGTAACTTGAAGTATACCATTTTACCATTTTTGCTATGTCTAACGTGGGCTTCTTAGCCACAGCTTGCGCGACGATTCTGACCCTTTCACTTGAGTGGACGGTCCGAAATAACTAATTCATCTACCTTTTGTCTCTCTAAGCCACTATAAAAATAAGATGACTTGTCACTTCTGTGCAGTACTTATCCATACTCATCGTGGTGCTTATGCCAGGGGTGGACAGGCGTATACTAGAAGGACATCATGGCTCTAGTCCCCAGCCCTGCATTACACCCATGTAATAGAATTTTCTGCCACTAAAATAAATTTGCTTGTAGTATCATCCTGACATTCCGAATTAGCCAATACTTCTGTGACACAGGGTATGGTGGTTTACCTTTGCTCACAACCCCCCTTGCTGTTTTGGACATGAACTTCTCCAAAAGCTATTTCAGGTTATGAGAAGCACTTCCAGGTTTCCCCATAATGTTACTGATCAACTTGAGTTACTTTCAGGGTTCCAGATCACCACTGATAGACCCGATCAAATAATGAGAAACTGAATTTCTGTTTTTGCTGTTGACCAAAACAGGAATGCAGTGGTGTTTGTGACTGGGCCTTGTTTCTCCTTTCTTACAGTCGAGTGTTGCTGCCCATTTCTGTGGATGAGGTAGGTCCCGGAGAACATCTTCTTTGTCCTCTTTGTCATCCTTTTGTGTGTTTTGTCAAACCAGAATTTGTACCTGGGAAATATAGATTCACCTTGGTTACTTTCATCTGACTCACGACAGTAGGCAGGATTGTTGTTGGTGCTGTTGATCTGCATTTTTCTCCTCACATCTTGAAGTTCCTGTTTGTCCATGCTGACTTCTCCATGTTCTTCCAAGCTTTCTCTTCATGGTCACTGCTGGACCTTGTCAGAAGGTACCCCATAGCCTACTGGAGCAATATGAGGTGCCAGTCTGATTTACTCAGGTTTTGATTAAGTAAAAATGCCGTTTTTTTTTTTTTTTTTAAACAGGAGTAAATGTTCCCCAATAGAGAGAACACGCCATAAAGTAAGGCGTGTGTAGGTTGTCATTGGTTATTCCCCTAAAGCTTTTGCAGTTGTCTCACCTGGTGTGACACGTTAGTCTTAATCAGCTCCTGGTGCATGACTGTGGAAATCCATCCCCAGTCCTTTGTCCTAGTCAAACCAACATGAATTGGATGGCCATGGCTGGTAATAGATTATAAAATCTTGCTGTTCTCTGACATAACTGAGAACTTGATGGTGTTTCCAGGAAGGTCTGGAACCAAATGAGCAGAGGTGCTGACAAAAACATGTTGGTCACATTGAGCCTCTGTTACCCTCCCATCATGTGATTTGAGATGTACTTGATGCTCATTGGCTGGTATTTTCCCCCATATGGACATATGGATGTTGAGAATCTGGGAACACTAGTTTATTACTCCTTAGAGATTATGGATCCACACTGTTGGGGCACATTGAGAACCTCGCAGAACAAACTGAGTGCTGTGTGATGGTTCTCCTTTTAGGAGTGAAAAACAAACTGGTCTGATGGCCTGTAGTTCCTTAAAAGCAGATTTACTCAAGAAAAAGTAGTTTCCTGTCCTGTTGCCACACTTCATTGTGATCAAATACTGGAAAGTGTTGTTTTTTTTTTTTGTTTTTTTTTTTGTTTTTTTTTTTTTTGTGTGTGTGTGTACATGGAATTACACATTCCTTAAGTAATTCTTCAATTCAGTTAATGGTGTTAGTTTTTAACTTATCTTTAGTAGTAGTACTACACCTCCAAAAAGGAGTGGGGGACTCGCTCAGAATTTTGACATGTCAAATCAGTTTGAATTCAACAGTAGATCAGGCACACCAAATTAAGAGCTCAGCTGGAAAAGCAGGCCAGCTGGTGGGTCCTAGGATCCGGGCTGGTAAACCCCATTTTCTCATCTGGTAGCCAAGCTGCACCCCTTGATCTTCTGACTTGTAGGAACATGCCAGATGTGGTGTGTGTGTGCATGCATGCTCACCTCTTTGTTACTGTGTTTGTATAAGGGAAGGGCTTTGTTTCCTATACAGCAGGCTTTCTGTGACGTGTTCAGTTTCTTTCATGAATTTACTTGTGAACCTGGTGTGCTTTATTTTTTGCAATATTCACTTTTGACCCCAGGTTGTAGATGTATGATGTCTGTTCTGTGCTGTGGTAGAAGGTAACCAGGCTGTGCCGCCAGGCTAGCCGGAAAATTAGCACGTGGGCCCCGCTGTGGTACCTTTCCATTAAAGTGAGTCAACCCTGATTTGCCTGAAGGTATCTCAGCTTTCTTTATCCCCAGACATCTGCTCTTTCTGTCCCGCATCCATACACATTAACAGCACTGTGTTTGTGTATTGGAGTGTAATAAGTTCTTACCTTTTACCCTCCTGTCCCTTTACAAGCTGGTTAAGGAGTCCGAGAACGGCAAGCATTTGACCAAAAGAGAAATTTTTGTGTCTGTGCAACTTACTATGGTTCCCCACAGCCTTTTGCTTCACCTACTGTGTAACTGGGTTGACTCAGGGATACTCCTGTGCTGTATGAGCACTTCACACACCATTTAAAAATGTCTCTTGCACAATTCTCTTGTCAAGAAAACTGGAGTAAGAATAAAAAAATGAAATGGCAATTGCTTTGTGGTGATTAACAAAGACTTAGATTTCCTCCTTTTAAATATGTCATATCTCCATCCTTCATGAATCATTGTCATTTCTGAAGTTTAAACAATTTTGAAGAACCATTACCTTAAATTAGTTGCTAGGCAACATTAAAAAAAAAAAAAAACCCAAAGAACAGCTACATCTGAAAAGGATGGAGACTTCTGGGTTCATTTTACATTAAAGGCATAAGACTACTGCAAGTCTTTGTCCCATTAGGAAGATAAAAATTATGACCTGAAAGCAAACAATGGCTGTCACTGACCACAAAAAAAAAAATTGGTGGTAGTACACTAGTATTAGTTTCTGTCTGTTGAACAAATTGTTCAAAATACTCTTCTTAATCCTCTGACACAGTTGTCATCTGGTAACTCACATTGTGTCCTTTAAATCTGAGCTTTAAGGATGTGACCAGACTGCATTTCTTCATTTTTAATACCTGCTTATTAGGGGTGTGACGGTACACAAAGATCACAGTTCAGTCCGTACCTCGGTTTTAAAGTCACGGTTCGGTACATTTTTGGTACAGCGGGGGGTAAAAGAAACAAAACATAGCTTTTTTTTTTTTTTTTCCTTTTAACAGTGGTTTACTGATCAAAGTATGACTGTCTTAAGTCTCTGTCAATACTCCTGCAACCTACTAATAAAGTGAAATTTACGCAAGTAAATCAAAATATTCTCTCAAGTAAATGTATATCCATTAAGGTGCACATTTAGGAAAATTAAGTATACCTGATCTGTATTGTATTCACGTTAGCAGCTTCCAGCTTCATATTAGACCTGTGCAACACAAATATTCCAAATGCTGCTCAGGGGAAACACACAAACACACGACGGTTCTGCATTTGCCTTATTGGTTCAATACATAATGTGTACCGAACCAAAAGACCTGTACTGAAAATTTTTGGTACGAATATGTGTACCGTTACACCCCTACTGCTTATCTAAGTAGTGTTATTAAATGGTCAAAATACAGTTGTACAAGAATGTTCTCTCTCTCACAGTACCAAGTAGGCCAGCTGTACTCTGTGGCGGAGGCTAGTAAGAATGAGACAGGTGGTGGCGAGGGGGTGGAGGTTCTGAAGAATGAGCCATATGAAAAGGATGGGCAGAAGGGCCAGTTCACACACAAGATCTACCACCTGCAGAGGTGAACCCTTCACACATACAGTACATACACACTCATCCCACTGTTGAATTCTGACTGCTGCTCTCCTCTCCTCAGTAAAGTTCCCACATTCGTGCGAGTGCTGGCTCCGTCGTCTGCCCTTAAAGTCCACGAGAAAGCCTGGAACGCCTACCCCTACTGCTGTACTGGTGAGTCCTGGCTGAGTCCTGTGGCTGTCAATCCCACGGGGGTATATAAATATAGTGATAGTGCCACACAGACACCCTGAGGACTTTGTGATCCCTAGCTGTTTACATGAAGTTTTGGGATGGAATAGTACCTCTGTGTTTGTGATAGGACAAAGGGAGGGGGAACCTGACCCGAAATCTCCAAAGGCTTTGCTTTTTTTTTTTCCCCCTCTTTCCCCCTCTACCCTTTGGCCTCTAATTAGTGATCTTGGTTCTGTCATGAATGACTTATGGATGAAAGTAATGCTCTAAGTGTTTTGGTAGATTTAATGTGTCATTTAAGATGGTCTCTGAATATAGTTCCTAAAAGCTGCTTTTTTTTTTTTTTTTGTATATGATCTTCATTTTTCCTCTGGTGCAGTAATTACAGTAAGTATCCTTTTAAATACATTAAACTCTTTTTAATGTACATGCAGATGTGCATGTAAAGAGAACCTTGTAAATACATATGAAATGGGACTGGTCTACTGAGTCATGGCTGGTGTTTGAACTGAGAGTGATGTCAAGTTGTTCCCACAGAACGAGTACATGAAGGATGACTTGCAGATCAAGATTGAGACGTGGCACAAGCCAGACTTTGGCACGCAGGAAAATGTAAGTGAAACGTGAACGGTACGTTGACTTTCGATTAACCACCTTGCACTGGGACTGGGTCTCGACGAGGTCACAGCATCTGTGCCTGATCTTGAATAGTGTGGAGAGCATTCTGGTTCCCTGCACATTGTGCCTTGTTTGAAGGTCCTGCTTGGGTACTGACTTTTTGAGACATGAATGTCAGCAAATGCGTAACACTGAGGGTGTTTTAGTAAATATATGTATGTCCACTGTGCCATTCAGGTACACGGTATTGATGCAGACACTTGGAAGAAGGTAGAAGTGGTCCCAATAGACATTGCTGACAGGAGCCAGGTGGACTCAAAGGTGAGATGCTATGGATTCACAGGGCGCTGAGACCCAGCTGTTCATCCACAGGTGGGCTGTTCTGTTTCTCTGGTCTCTGTTCACCCTGCCCCCCCCACAATCTCCACAGGACTACAAAGCAGATGAAGATCCAGCTATATTCAAATCTGTGAAGACGGGTCGGGGGCTCCTGAGCCCTGACTGGAAGGTGTGTGGCCTCTCCTTACTTGTACCACTCTGAGGGTGTAAGATGTGTTTTTAGTGTAGTAAATGCATGGGGAGCATTCCTAGAAATGGTTAACGTAGTCAATCTGGGACCTCTTGACATTTCTGGCTGAGTTCTGCCATTTTTCACTTTCAGAAAAACCTCTCCACAATGGACTGCCCTCACATGTGTGCCTACAAGTTGGTGACAGTAAAATTTAAGTGGTGGGGCCTGCAGAACAAGGTTGAGAACTTCATCCACAAGGTGGGAGTTTCCCAGGGAACAGGAGGGGATCCAGAGGGGGTTGTGTGTGTGTGTGTGTGTGTGTGTGTGTGTGTGTGTGTCTGGGTCTAGTGGGGGTGCCTTTGAGCTCTGATAACTGGACAAACTTCTATATGGTTGAGCAGAATGGACGTGATCTTGATTACACAGACAAGCAGGCAAAGTAAACAGGAGAACCTGTCCTTTCACTCTTTGTGCTTGTTTCTATGCCCAGCAGTCTTCTTGGCTGATAACTTTTCTAGAAAAAATAGCCTGTACATGAGAAATGTACCAGTGCTAGAAATTATGCTGCCTGTGTCTCTGGAGGACAGTATGGCTGTCTCTCAACCTATAGATGTAGTCTTTTTAATTTCCACGCATTACAGGAAAATGGGGCTTGTCTGACCTCTAGTGTCCAACTTTTGAAATTGCAATATTTTCTGCCATTATTTAGTTGAGTATCTGTAATCATCCTACCTTTACACTTCAGCAAGAGAAGCGACTGTTCACCAACTTCCATAGACAGCTGTTCTGCTGGATTGACAACTGGATCGAGCTATCCATGGAAGACATTCGCCGCATGGAAGAGGAGACCTCGCGGCAGTTGGATGAGGTGTTCATCCTGTTTTCCACTAGAACCCTGACAGCCTGTAGCCGCTGACTCCCATAAGATGCATCTTCATGGACTGCCAGCAGGCCCAGGCTGATAATGCAGTCCCCCCCCTTCCCGTGCTTCTGTAATTCCTGAAGTGTTGACGTTACAGATGCGGCAGAAGGACCCATTGAAGGGGATGGTGGCAACAGAAGACTGAGGCTTCAGGCTGTCAATGTGAGTGCAGCTCCTAGGTGACACCTTGGCGAACTGGGGTCCAGGTCTGCCTTGCACAGTGCTAGGGAAGTTGATTTCGGAGTGGGAGCCGTCACTCGGGGACTTCCGAATGATTCCTCAAAGTACTTAAAGGTTTTCAGTGACAAAATTATTTACTTTTTTTTTTTTCACTTTCTGTGTCTCTCTCCCAGGGCAATATCACAACACCAGCAACATTACCTCTGTGTACCTGTCAAATGGGCTCTGGAATCCCCATCCCAAAACTGCCTTTTTTTTTGTCTATATGACCTCAACTGCAGGGAGTTTCTGCACAGTTAAACTCGAATGCTGACCAAGCAGAAGAATGGCCATTAACTGTACAGGTGCTTTGTGTCATTTGTTAATAATGGTTGCATTTGCAGAAATTATGTATACTGTATATTCCTAGCACAAAGCATGAACTAAAGTGACTGGTACATTTCTGATTCAACTGTCAGTTACTCTGAGTGGTGCAGGCCAGTTTCATTTTCTTTCAGTTCTCTTCACCTACTATTTGTACTGCTAGTTAGACTTGTTTACAAACTTTCACATACATGAAAACATATTCAACTGTCCTGGACAGTGCAAAAAAAAAAAAAAAAAGTTGAAGTCTCTGACAGAATTTCCCAGAGCATACTTTCTGATCCAAAGTTGAATTTGGGTCAACAGGACAGGCCAGGAGAGTGATCAGCTGACTAAGGCAGTGTCTCATACTATGTACCACAGATCAGATGTTAGGGTTTGTTTCGCATACATGTGAATCATCTCTCTCATAAATCTGGCCTTTGGTTAACAGACTCCTTTATCTGTTTGTCTTTCCCAGATCTGCACTATAATACTTCAACTGTATTTCAAGTGAAGTTTTCAATACTAAAACATCCATGCTGTAAATTAGGTTTATGGAGTTACAGTAGTGATGTCCGAGTATGTGTTTACTCTTTTTACTGGTTCCTTGTGTGTGGTTTTTAATGCCGGTGCTGCTATATTGGAAGTTGTAAGTTTCACATTGAAGCTTGTCTCTGCTGGACTATGGTGGGTACAGAGAAATTCTGTAAATTTTGGATTTTTATAAACCCATTTTGTAGTCTATATCTCCACAGTACTTTAAGTATGACTTATCTATGAGTACATTAAAATCAGTGGACAGCTTCTCTGAGAGGCTTTCTTTTTCTTTGTTTTTCTAAGACAATATGCTCCTCAGTTGAAATAAAGAGGTTAGTTCCTTATGCATTTCGTTTTTGCTAACAGCAGGTTTCCTGGCGCTGTTGGCAAACCAGCAGCATTGCCGTCTTCAGCCGGTTTGAGGCGATGTACACAGGAAGGTCTGTCTTCTTAAAGACTACTGCATGACAGTCTGTGGCCTATGGCCCCTTGTGCTGTCGGTGTCTAACTGGCCCACTGCCTGTAGCGCTGAGGCAAGAATTAACCAAATTCTTGAAATTGAAGAGTTAGGTCTTCATCCAGGTGTGCTGTTTGGGTCTATGCAGGGAATCTGTTTATGGCGCTTCAGCAATCAGACATTTGATAAAGAATTAAATACAAGCGCCCTGTCATAACTAAATTAAGGACAGTGGAAAAATTCTGTAACCTAAGTGTACAATAACTGTTCTTAACATGGGTCATGAATGAAACCACTGTACTTTTAAATACTATTTTTAGATGCTGACAGTAAAATTTTATGCCTCTACATCTGAATGAATATTACTCAAGTCAATGTGACTAGGATATGTGGTTAGATGAATGTATAGATTATTAATAGATATCTATTGATCCCAGGTGGAAATTAATCTGTATTTGGACACACAGTGCATATCTCGAGGCAAAGATAAAAATTATTATAAATAGGCAGGGGTTGTAAACATGATTTTATATATATAATCTCTATTTATGTAGGATGTAATAATGTTTGAAACACTGTCTTGGCATAGCATGGGGTGAGGGTGGGCATGTCGCAAGGAGGCATTGTAGTAGGATTTGCAGTGGTGCTTCATGGAGAATTACACTGGTTACTATGGTGCATGGAAAAAAATGGGAAAAGCAGACTGGAGAAAATTATATATTGTATTCACATGGTAGCACCACTGCTACAATATGTAACCCAGCTAATTTTGATAAGGTATAAATGTGGATGGATTTGTTGATGTAATTTTTTTTTCTCTTCATGGTTCTTGTTTTTTATGTTTTTGGAGTGAAGCAGCCATTTCGTTTATTTATTGTTGTTTTTTTTTTTTTTTTTGCCACAACGATCAGGCCTGCAACAGGTATTCGCTTTAGTGTTGTGCTTGGTTGGTCGGCCAAGACTTGTAGTATTATTTGAAAGCAAAGTCTGTACTTTTAAGTTGAATTATTTCTGAGACTGTTGGGTTACTCATTGACAAGCTGAATGGTATGAACTATTGTTTAATTAATGTTCAATTTTTTTTTGTCACGTGTTCCAGAGGGCACAGTGAAAATGTTTTGCCAGAGTTGCAGGGAAGGGCATGGGGGGTGGAGGTAAAAACCCAGTACAGATTTACAATAAACACAAAGAATACAGTGCAAACACAGCAAGGTAATGGGGGATTACAGTGCATAGACATAGGGTAGTGCATTGGATGGGACAGTGCAAAACTACATCTAACAGGCAATAGTAGAAAAATAAATAGCATGTTGAATCGGTGAGTTATAAAGTGCAGTACCGGCAATTGTGCAAGTACTACAATATACATGTATTCCAATTCTGTGCAACTGAGAGGCAAAGGGTGTAGGTCATCGATTGTTCAGCAGCCTGATGGCCTTTGGGAAGAAGCTGTCCTTAAAGAGGTTGTTGCACCAGTGATGCTTCCCTAATGGTAGGAGTGAGAAGAGGTTGGATGGCTGGTGTCACAGATGATTGCCTTGGCCCTGAAGAGGGAGAGGTAGATTTGTGCCAATGATCTTGAAGGCCGTTGGGACAGTCCTTTGCAGCATTTTGAGATTCTGAGCAGTTAGGTTCCCCATCCACACCGTAATGCATCCTGTCAGGACGCTCTCTGTGGTGCAGCGATAGAAGTTTGCCAAGGTCTTAGTTCCTAGTCCAAAGCTCTTCAGCCTTCTCAGGAAGAACAGCCTCTGTTGAGCTTTCTTGAGGATGCAGCTGGCATTGAGCTTTTCTTTTGATACTTCTCTTGTTTCCAGAAGCTTCTCTCAGTCCCCTAATTTCCCTACATCCTTAGGGTGGTGCCAAGGTGGAGATCCTACCTTACACCCTGGTTTGTCTTTTTTTTTTTTTTTTCCTTCTCTGAATAGTGCTTGTCTTCATCACCAGGTATGGTTGCTAAGTAAGGACCCACCACTCCCTGGGTCCGAACTCGTTGTCTGAGTCCCTATAGTTCTGGCCTTTTGAAGGTTCCAACAATCCCACTACACCATAACACACATCTGGTGTTTGTCTTTTGTCTTTGCATTATTCCCTATTAGAGTACAAGGTCAGAATACCTACTCATGGTTGTTAAATGTATAAATATCCAACGGTCAAATATTACATGTATAGCTACCAATAAAATTATGCATCCACACAGCTTAATAGTACAACTGCATAGTTTAATTCAGTGCATTGTGCCTGTGTAAAACAGCTGTAAATAATTATTCAATTTTTATTTATATAGCACCTTTAACAAGAAGCACTGGGTCCCCAGAGAGTAAGCAAATAGTGCCAGGGGCAAGGAAAAACTCCCTTAGAAGGAAGAAATCTTGGGAGGAACCAGACTCAAGGAGGAAGCCCATCCTCATCTGGCACTGCACTGGACAAATTCATTAATACAAATAAGAACAACAATGTTGAAAAGTCAGGAGGACAGTGGGGTATTGGAGGATGCAGTCCATTGATCAGAGCAGGTTCGGTGGCTCTGGAGACAGCAAGCCGGTCAGCGTGGACAGCTGAAGTGGAGTGGGGTGTGATAGGCCAGCAGACAATACGGGGATCTCTTGAATCCGAACCTCCTAAAGGAGCACCCCAAAGAGGGGGGCACAGGGGAAAGAAAATGTGTATGAACAGAGCACCAATTTAAGGTGCAGAGTAATTGCAAATAAAATAGCAAGAGCCCCGGCATAACTGTATATGGCGGCATAACTATGAGGGAGAGGCTAATGCGGACACAGGCATGAGGAATCCGTGAATGCCAGCACTCCAACAACACACAGACATGTAAAGCAGGAGTGACAGCACTGACCGAACAGTTCATCCAAAGTCAATGGCACTGATACCCACCCAGCTCTACACCTCAGCCTATAGCCTAATTGGTGAGTGAGTAGGTACCTAAGGTGGTCTCTGTAGGTTAGACTAAAAAGGTGCATTTTAAGCCTAGACTTAAAGATAGAGTGAGCCAGAGTCCCGCACTGCTACTGGAAGCTTTTTTTCACTCTTGGAACTAACTTACATCCAGAAAACAGAGCATTACAATAATCCAATCTGGAGCTGATGAAAGCATGTCAGCTTCTCAGCATCATGGAAAGACAACATTTTCCTAACCTTGTTTATATTCCTCAAATGGAAAAAAAGCTGTTTTTGCGATATTCCTAATGTAAGCATCAAAGGACAGGTCTAGGTCAGTAAAAAGACACCAAGATTTCTAACCAATATGCTTGGTTTAAGTAAGCATCCATTAAATTTTACATCACTCTTCTCGAAGCACTCTAGGACCAAGCAGCATGACTTCTGTTTTATCTTAATTTAGGAGTAAGAAATTTCTGGCCATCCAGCTCCTAATAGCTAATAGACAATCTTCAGTCTTTGACAGATGAGGCAATTCACCAGGTTCAACTGATATGTATAGTTGTGTGTCATTAGCAAGGGAATGGAAATCAATACCATATATTCTAATTATGTCACCAAATGGCAGCATATACAGGGTGAACAGTAGCGGGCCCAACACAGATCCTTCTGGAACACAATATCTAACTCTAGTATAATCGGAGGATTCATTGTTAACGTGAACAAACTGGTAGTGGTCGATGAGATAGAACCGTAGCCAGGACAGGGCCTATCCTGTAATACCAACTAGACATCTAGTCGGTCTAAGAGAAAGTCATGGTCAATAGTATTGAATGCTGCACTAAGATCTAAGAGCACCAGCAAGATCCAAGACTTAGTGATGAGTTAATCAAGTGTAGTTACTACTAATTGATGGAGCAATCTCTTTAACAATCCTTGAAGGAATAGGATCCAACATGCAGCTAGCTGTTTTGATGGAGGATATTACATACAGAAGTTCAGATTCTCCTATAGTGGTAATGAATCTAATGTTACTGCATTACTTTTATCCACTACAGCAGGACCAAGCGGATTCTGGCAGCAACTTGTGGCAGTACTTTGGATTATCTTTCTGGTGTTAGTTATTTTACCGTTGAAGAATATCAAAAAGTCGTTGCTTTTGAGAGAAGGTTTGGAATCTGTGCGTATACCTCAGAATGATTCCTAGTTAGTTTAGACACAGAATCAAACAGGAACTTAGCATTACTTTTGTTATTGTCTATCAGCTGGGAGAGATAGGTTTATTTAGCTGTGATCAGGGCTTGTGTGTACTTTAAAACACTATCTTTCCATGCAATTTTGAAAACCTCCAAGTTTGATGAGTGCCATTTACGCTTCAATTTTCTTGAAGCGTTAAGTTCATGGGCATGGTCAGTATAGCAAGGAGCATAATTCTTATTTTTAAGCATTTTCTTCCTAAGAGGAGCAACCAAGTCAAAACTGCTATGAAGTGAGTGATCAATATTTATCAATACCTGTTCAAGCTCAGATTCATTTGTGGGCTTACCAATCTGGAAGAACGCTGAGGGAAGCCTGTTAACGATAGCAGCTGCAGCTGAGGGAGTAATACAGCAACTAACACTCACTTTGGAGACAGGCAGGCAGATCTCAGTAGTACTTCAAATGTTAGTAAAGAGTGATCTGAGACTACAAAATTTAGAGGGAGGACGGACACATGCTCCACAAGGATACTGTGGCTGAGAATCAAGTCTAGAATGTGGTTACCTGAGTGAGTAGGCCCTACTACATTCTGCACCACACCAACAGGTTCAAGCAGAGACAAATGCCATACTGCACGGATCTGAGTCATTTTCCATGTGGATATTAAAATCCCCAGCAATTACAGCTTTTTCAGTAGTAACAACTAGATCAGACTGGAAGTCAGAAAACTCTTGAACAAAGCTGTTATATGACCCAGGTGGTCTACAAACGATAAAAGGAGTAAGCGACGGAGGGGAGTTACAAGCACATAAGCTGACAGTAAGGACCAGGATTTCAAATGTGCTAAATTTCTTCTCAAAAACAGTGAGACTGGATTTAAATATGGCAGCAACACCATCACCTCACCGATTAGGATGAGGGTTGTGTTTGTAGGTGTACCCAGGAGGGGCAGACTCATTTAGTGCCATGTAGTCATCTTGTTTAAGCTTAATCATATTCATGGTTGCAGGGAGGCTTGGAGACTATCCCAGACAGTCTTAGGGCACAAGGCAGGGGACACCCTGGATTACGTGCCAACCCATTGCTGGGCACAGTCAGGCACACACTCACATGCCATGAACAATTTAGCCATGCCAATTAGCCTACAACGCATGTTTTTGGACGGCAGGAGAAAGCTGGAGTACCCGGAGGGAACCTGCAAAGCAGGGAAAGAACATACAATCCCTACCAACACAGAGATGGAGGTAGAGTTTGAACCCCTAACTCTGGAGGTGTGGGGCAACAGTGCTCCCTAAAATTAAAAAAAAAATTCAAAATACATTTTCCAGGTATTCTTATAAGTAAAATCAAGATAAGTAATTTTTTATTCATCAGATACAAAATTTTATAATACAAGAATATCCATCTATCCATTTTCCAATGCTTTATCTGGGTCGGGGTCATGGTGGCAACAGTCTATGCAGAGATGCCCCAACCTCCCTCTCTCCACCAACCTCCCCCATATCCTACAGTGGATTACCAAAGCATTTCCAAGGCAGCCAAAATATAATCTCTCACATGTGTCCTAGGTCTGCCCCATGGTATCCTCTCAGTTGGACATGCCCAAAACACCACCAATGGGAGGCGTCCAGGACAGGAGCCGGAACCACTTCAGTTGGCTCCTTTCGATGCAGAGGAGCAGTGGCTCTCCGAGCCCAGACACCCTGTGAAGGACGCTCATTTCTGCGATCGCGTTCTTGTAGTCACTATCCATAGCTCATACCTATAGGTGAGGGTAGGAACATAGATTGACCGGTAAATTGACAGAGTTGATTGTTGGTTCAGCTCTTTCTAAACCACGACTGCCAATATAGTGGACGCATGACTGCTGACACTGCACTGATTCACCTGTCAAATCTCCCACTCTATTTCTCTCTCATTCGTGAGTTTAAGTATCTCGAGGTCTTATTCACTTACAAGAATAATTACCTGAAGATAATGCATGTAGCAATATTATGTTATTTAGTATTAAGATGTTTATTGTCAAGAGCACGCAGAGATGTCTGCCCTGGCAAGCACCATCTTGGAAGAAAAAAAATTTACTATTTGAGTGGAAAAATTTTCATAATTTCTTGTGAATGGAATTTAGAGTATTTTGATTTTATGTCATATTAGTAAGTCCAACGGCATGTCAGATGGACCTCTTCTACT
This sequence comes from Gymnarchus niloticus, assembly GCA_009936485.2. NCBI lineage: Eukaryota > Metazoa > Chordata > Actinopteri > Osteoglossiformes > Gymnarchidae > Gymnarchus > Gymnarchus niloticus. Next base: position 2,787,699 of record JAACJT020000031.1, on the reverse strand, counting down.
TCACTTTGATGCATCAAGATACATAAAGATAATTCATGGTAACTGACACAACACTTTAACAAATTTCCTCCAAAATCCTGATTTTGCTTTGTCATTGTGGGGTGTTGTGCGTAGACTGATTATAAAAAATGAACTGATTCCATTTCAGACTGATTCTGTAAGGTAATAAGATGTGGACAATTTGAAAGGGTCAGAAAACTTTCAAGAGTGCACTATAACTGAAGCTATGCAGGCTTGGATGTCGCTTATGTTTGAACCCGGAGAATCTGACGATAAGTGGGTTACTGGAATAAGATATTTATGGGCACGGACTGAGAGCATGGAACAAGTGGAGTGCTACAGACACAAAAGCAGACCCAAAGAAATGAGTTACATATACTGTATGTGGGAACTATGGATGAGGAGAAGACCAACATCCACACTAATGCTGTGGAGAAGCTTCAGGTAGAGGACCCGAGCTTGAGGAAGACATATGTACACGCAAATACCACCCCAGCGGGTGAGAAATAATATATACTGCTGTGTTTACTTAGACTATCAGCGACAAGCCAAGCTCTGTCTGGGACATTCTCTGCAATGTCGCGTAATACTGGTGGGGGCGATATTGCGCCAGAAGCAGCTGTGTTTAAGGAAGTCGGAGGGGGAAGGAGGACGCCTGAGGTAGGAGCCGAGTCGCACTTCTTCCAGCATCTCAGCCACCGGAATCCGCCAAGCTATTGAAAGAGGAAAGACGGGCACAGACGGTGCCGGGTAAGCGGAGAGCGTATATGTTGCTTATGTAGTTTAAAGCACAAGTAGCCAAGACGTTGTTAGCTAACATCGTTCTTCACGGGCTGTCGCTAACCTTATTTATAGTAGGCTGTGTTTTGGGGCTACAGGGGCGTATATTCGAACACCCTTCATACACGGTTTACTAATTAACGACGGACACAATAACTTCGTTATCGTATTACCACAGTAATGCACTTCTTTAGTTCGTCCGCTATCTGGAGCGATTGCGATCGCGCTGCCTCCGTCCTATGTATTGAGACGTAAGACGCCCCCCAGTCCAGCTGTGAGTGGTTACGTTTGTTTCCGTGCAAGGCGTCCGCCGCCCCCATTGCTTTAAAGACAGGTATATCACTAACGTCACGCTGGACAGTGAGAGACCCGTTTGTGCCACCGCGATGGCTATGGCGTCTGTAGGACGGAGGACTTTTATTTTGACACTTTGTTTTGGAAGCTTATGATGCACGCAGTTTACACCGAACCCCTAGCTTTGTTTATGCCTCCATATAACAAGAAATGTTTTATTTGTTTGCATACCTTAAAATGTGTACATACTTTTTTTCGACCTTTTTAGATCATCTATAGTTTGGATTCGGGAAGTTTTTTTTTAACACGGGTAAAAACATCAACGATCTGAACCAAGATATACACCAGATAACAGATAACAACTGAACCAAAAGATAAACAGATATATGACTCCGCTTACTTAACTGTGTTCCTTGTATGGATATGTAGTAACCCTCTACCTCTTTATATTTACGTTCATGAAAAGCGCTGTAAAAGGTTCTCGTTTGCGGCTTTGCTAAAGTTTTGCAGTGTTTTTGGTTCACTGATGTTGTCATTGCCGTTAAGCACATTTCCTGCTTCACAGGTACCAGTGCTGTATCCAGGATTTCTTTTGAAGATGAAATGATGTACATTTTTGTGTTCGCGCGTTTTCGGACAGAAATACATTACACCCTCGCAAAAGATTTACATATATGCTGTAAAACCATACCAGAGTAATGAATGCGTGTTTAAAATGATACAAAGACTGATAACTACTATAACCATATCCGGCATGTGGCATCATGCTAAGTGCCGGCTTTGCTAGTAGCTGCTGACTCAGTATCCTGACAGGTTAGAGAATGATGGAGGGGGCCGTGTCGGGTCCCCTAAACTCCGCCAGCCCGGAGAAGAACAGCAGCAAGGGGATGGCCAAGGGGGACACCTTCAGGTACCTCCTGATGTTCTACAGCCCTGTATCCTCACTTTCTGCCTCTTTACTGCTGTCTTTGTAGCTGTGACTCGTCATGTTTGCCTTTTATGATTGGAAGACTGGAGTTGCAGATTGAGGTGCTGAAGTCACCTTCAGCTTGGCCTCCCTGACTATGAACTGTAATTGTACCCAAACTGAGCTCATGTTTAACACCAGGTGAATGAAATGAGATTATATTACATGTACTTCTCTTTTCTTCTCCTTCCTCCGTTCACGAAGGTTCCACATAGTTACATGGAATGTGGCTACAGCAGAGCCTCCAGATGATGTCAGTTCGCTGCTGCAGCTGGGCGCCCAGCAGGTCCCAGATCTGTATGCTATTGGGTGAGCTGCAGGGGAAGAGGGTGTCCTTTCTTAGACTAGCAAATGAGGGCAGACATTCTGACCAACTTCTTAAATGGAAAAGTTTGAGGCATTTCCTGCTGTCAACCTAATTTTTCTTGACATAGACAACAGGTGTCGTAGTTAAAGAACAGTTCAGGTTTGTGACTTATTGTCAGACCCATGTTGAAACAGATTCTCCAGTTTAAAATGTTATAGCTGTGAGTAAATGAGCCTCTCATTGTCAAAATTTACAAAACATCATGTGCGCTCTCTCTTGGCAGCCTGCAGGAGGTGAATTCTGCTCCCCTGAAGTTTGTGACCGACCTGGCCTTTGAAGACTCCTGGAGTAACATCTTCATGACCAGTTTAGCAGCCCAGGGTTACATGAAGGTACATAATGGCCAGTACCCCCCCAAGTTGAGCATTAGTGTTACAATGGGGCTCTTTCACATACATCTTCCTGTGCAGTGGGTGAAAGATCAAAATAGACAACTGTTGCTTTATGTGTTGACTCCTCCCCCCCATTGATGCATAGTTTCCTAGTTTCCTCATTACAGGTCCTGCTTTGGGGACCTGAGAATTAATGATCAATTTTACCTGAAAAAGTTAATTGACTGTAATGCTGTACAATCAGTCATAGTTCCTGTCCTAACTGTCTCTCCCCACCCACATCCAGGTCACATCCATCCGTATGCAGGGCCTCCTTCTCCTCCTCTTTTCACGGCTTGAACATGTGCCCTTCATCCGTCATGTCAAGACCACCTACACCCCTACCGGCATCTTCCGCTACTGGGTAAGGCTGACCTGAAAGACGCCACCTTAGTGGTTATTGATCCTTTTACTTCCCCATCTGATTCCTCTGCCCCCTTCTCTGTGTTCCCAGGGCAATAAGGGCGGAGTCTCAGTGCGCCTCTCCTTCTATGGCCACGCCCTCTGCTTCCTGAACTGTCACCTGGCTGCACACATGGATTATGCCTTGGAGCGTGTGACTGAGTTTAAGTACATCCTGTGCACTCAGTCCTTCAGCACGGTCGACGAGCCCCATATCCTCGACCACAGGTCCACCCCCACACCTTGCTCAACCAAGTCCACACAATTCTATATGCTTCCATACTCAACTAATTTTTTCTTGTGGAAAGGTGTCTGTGACTATACAATCAGCCTATGCATTTTCTACAAGTTCCTATCCTATTGTTTATCCTGAAATGACATCTTAGTTATCCTCTTAGCCACTGTTGATTGCTCATATAGTGTGCAGAAATGTAAATGATTTGCTGGGTCATAGTCAAGAAGGATCAGATGAGCAAATGATGTCATACAGCATCAGGTGACTCAAGGGGTGGGGCCATTAGCCTGAAATGGAGCTTGAGATAGTGCTGCCCAGTTTCTCATCTCACATCCCTTAACTGCATTGGTCTTGACTCCCCGTGGGGGAAAATTAACGGGTCTTTGTAGGAGCTGCTGTGGTTTCATAGGCCCTTAACCACATGTCTCTCTGTCCGTCTGTCTGTCTTCCACTCACAGGCTGGTATTCTGGTTTGGGGACCTGAACTTTCGCATTGAGGACCACGCCCTGGACTTTGTGCAGTCTGCCATCGCTGGCAAGCACTTCAACATACTGTGGCAGAAGGACCAGGTGAGCTGGACATCCAGACCCTTCAGTGCATCTTTTCAAATCCTGGACCTTGTTGACCACCCTGGGGTGAATGTGATACCTTTGGATCAGAGGGGATCTCATAACAGCCTCAGGGTCCTAAAAGGCAGGAGTTCTCACCCTTTGCAACCTCAAGGCCTATCTAAATATCATTGTGTTATAGATTTGCAGACCATTAGAGGGTGCTCAGGTTTTGGCTGCATAGGGGTTGAAAAGCACTTCTGTAACAGGCTCTAGGAAGGATTAGGGTATGAGGGGAGACCATGCCTGAGGTTACACTGGCTTGGCGGTCAGCCATCTAGGCAAATCAACAGCAACACTTGCTGCACTTGTTGAGCTTGTGCCATTGTAAATTGACATGAGTGGTGGTGGAGATGATGATGATGATGATGATGATGGTAGCAGTTACTCAGTGCATCTTTCACTTAGTTGACCATGATGAAGAAGAAGGAAGCGTTCCTGCAGGAATTCCAGGAGGGCCCCCTCAACTTCAGACCTACATACAAATACAACCTATTTTCAGACACGTATGACACCAGGTAGCCTGTTCATGCATGCTTGCAGCTTGCCACCGTACAGTTCCTACCATTTTGGCCACACTGGGCTTGGGTTGAATGTTTCCCCCGATTTGCAGTCTCCTCTGTCAGAACTATTCATGGACCAAGGCCTGAGTGGAGAGGCTCACTCTATCACTCCAGGGCTCTTGTTAATCATCACAGAGCATTGTTTACTGGGCAGCACTAACATTGCTAATAGAGTCTATGTGCATGGGCTCACAATACCATATTTCTGACACAAACAAACTGGCTCTGTTTCTGTCTTTCCTTGTGATGGGCCGGCTGATTGGCCAGTGGCAAAAAGAGGAAGCCAGCCTGGACGGACAGGATCCTGTGGAGGGTGAAGCCGAAGGCCCCGCCCCCCGAGGAGGACGAGGGGCCTGGGGTGGTGAGCAGACAGACCCAGGGGCAGCTTCAGCAGCAGCAGGAGGATGAGAAGTTCCCCGTCAAGGTGGTGCAGGACACCTACACCTGCTGTATGGAATATGGCATCAGCGACCACAAGCCTGTCGTCAGCACCTTCAGCCTGGAGGTGAGAATCACCAAGTCACTGTAATTTCTGTGGGTGTGTCTCTTCCGCCACCTTCCTAATTTTCCCTGCCTCTTCCTCCACCTTCCTATTTTGCCTGTCCTTCCTCCAACTGCCCTAACTGTGTGCAGCTGAAGAAGAAGTACAAGAGGCCGCTGGTGCACCTGGGCACTGAGGGGGAGTGGAGTGCTGAATGTGATGCCATGGTAACCTACAGGATCCTGGAGCCATTCCCCTGCAGTGCTTGGGACTGGATCGGCCTCTACAAGGTTAGCGGGGCCGTGGGGGCTGTCCGCTTTCTTTTTTTATTCCGTTTATTCAATTACAGTAACCAAAATCACTCAAAACATCGAAGACAATTTCACCATAAATTCAAATGCCAAAACAAGTACAACAGTAAAAACGATAAGAACAGACCGTCTCTTATCTGTTTTCTATATCTAAAAATGCATTAACAACCAAAATATCAACAACAAAGGTAAACTCAATGTGTTTGTGTTTCATAACGACTATTAACTTGGATAAATACAGTAAAATTCAACCATCGTCACTTACACTTAACTGATTTTTTTGTTACAGGAATTTTATCAGTCAAAAAATCAGACAACGCAATGATTTAAAAATGAATCACTCCACAATACAATGCCGTGCCATCCTCAAGGCACCAGCAACCATTAAAATGTTGGCACATTCAGAAAGATTTTAAAACCATAAAACACTCCCCAGGCTTGCAATCCAAGGAATAAAAAGGGACTCGACCCAACCATCAATCCAATAAGGATTTAGGCTGAACGTTAAATCATGTGCAACCTAAAGGTTAACGAGCACTACACAAAATTATCACATGCACTTGAGCTCTCAGTTAAAATGATGTTGCAATTTATTTTTACATATCCAGTTTATCCCATTACAACAATTAAAATCAGTCAAAACACATACAATTTCACAAATTCAGATTTCAGTGCAATATTAAAACAGACCTTCATTTGTCTAACATCACTAAAAAAAACAAAATAATTAAAATCAGATGTATGAACATAAATGCCATAACAATAAGATCAAGCATTAAATATTATGACTTTTAATTAATTGATCAAACCACCGTGCTTAAAAGACAGCAGTGCATAATAATTAAAACCAGTGTCCTGGGCGATTAAACAGTTAAATAAATTGAACATTCGCGAAATAAAAATTGGCGCATTCTCATAAAACGCTACCCAGGCTTAAAATCCATTAAAAGGGATGTAACCCAGCCACCGGTCCTGTGAGAGGCTTGGTAAAAAAAATTGAAAGTGCAACTCAAAGATTTCAGACCACTGTTCCAAAAAAATTCCATTGAAAGTGACGTAATGATGTTGCATTTACCTTCTTAGGAGGGTGAACATTGAACAAACTGCTGAAAGCCCATTTCCTAATCTTTCTTTCTCATGTGCTTAGATACTAATAAGTTTCAGAGGTGTCTTATATTCAGAGTTCTCTCTCGCCCCCAACAGGTTGGCTTCAGAAGTGTGCAGGACTACATCACCTACACCTGGGTGAAGGATGATGAGGTCTCCCGTAGTGATGAAATCATACAGGTATTGCTGCTATAAAGGGGTGGAGTTATGTTAATGTTGTTCCTGGATTGGTGTGCTTTGGAGAAACTTGAAATTCTATTCTTAATATTCTCTTCTGGAGTCTTCTGCCAAAACCTTTAAAAGGCTACCACAGAATTCACCTTTCTTTAACGTTCTAACTGTAACTAACAAGCATCACCATCAATAATGTGTTTGTTTAATAAAGTGCATTCCTGTGGCTCTGTGTGTACAGGTTGGCTTATAATGTATGTTTTAACAGGTGTATGTGAGCAAAACTGAAATACCAGTAATGGGAGGCGAGTGTGTGCTTGGTTACTACAGCAGCAAAATGCAATGCATTGTGGGTTTCAGTCCACCGTTCCAGGTGAGTCCCATATGGTACTGGGCTGGAGGTTGTGGTTAAGGCCATGGGCTTGTCGGACTGGCTGTTGTACCCTTGATCAACATAAATGGCAAAACTGCATCAAAGTCATAACTGTACATTCGTTTTCATTAATACTTGTCGTAATAAATAGACATTTTGCACATTTTCATTCTGCAGTTCAACCAGTGTTGGTAATTTTAAGATAGGGATATGACATTTTCTGTATTAAGTTGGGGAACATAACTTGTACATGTGAGAATATAGAAGTCTATATGTTTTAAGACAGGCGTGGATCGTATACCAACAGGAACTGAGATAATATTGGGCTTTTGTTAGAATAGTATCCGTTCATGTGCTGTTTCAGGTGCAGGAGTCGAAGTTGACAGTCAAGGAGGGGTTAGTGCCTGAAAACCTCAGTGGATTGGACAAGACAGCAGGCGTCTGAAGCAGCACGAGCACTTCGCTGGCGTCTCGCCCTAATGGAAGCCCCTCCACTTTGGGAACTCTGTACCCTACCCAACTTGGAAGAGGGCTTTCCTTAGGGAGCAGAAGTGTAAGGTGGACATTTGAGTACAGGGTAAACCATTTAGACTTGATTAGGTTGTAGGAAACAGGGAGGAAATGAAGGTATTGCTGAAATTTCACTTTTAAATACGCAAATGTAAACTAAAAATTTCATTTTGAATACATGGAAAAAAACTTGAAAATGTAACCAAAAACCATGGGTTTGGACTTGATAATGGTACATTCCTGAAGTGAGCAGTATTTGTAGTTATTTATTGCAAATGGTTATTTAAAACTTTAAGCATTTATTCCTAGGAATGGAGTCTTGTTTAGAAATGTTTATCAAGTGTTTCTGACTCAAAGTAGTTTTGGGTTTTTGCCCTCTTATTTCATGTTTACTACTTAAGACTGGGATCTACAGGTTGTCCAAGGTTGTTTTTACAGGCTGGGGATATATATATATTTTTTTTTAACAGAAACTGGTCATGTTGTGCAGTGATGAGTGTCTTGTGTTCCTCTTTATTTGTCATGAGTTTCCTGTCACTTCAGTACTTTTTCCATTTCCTTTTTACCACCGTCTTCATTCTCTGAGATTCTAGTATACTCTGACTCTCAAGGGTGTGACTGAGTTACACAGGTGTTGGGTTTAAGAGGACCAGAATGTGTGTGCATGTTTGCTAGGTGCAGCGGCATTGTGGGAAAGCTAGAGCCAAAAATGGCTGTAGGGTGTCCGAGTCATGCAGATGGGTGACATTTTGTTCAGTAGAACAGGATTTGACTGGTCCACGTTGAATATGAGTTAATTCCACTGTCTTCGATGGAATGTGTGATGCATTAGTCTTCATTACAGACTTCTGTGTCATTCTTTTTATTTGTCCTTCTGATTCCACTCAGCAAGGGGTGTTCTTGTGGGTGCCTGGGGGGTTGGCGGTGCCTGCCCATAAATAGTTTTGGCCACCTAGATGAGAGTTCATTTTATAACTTGTAATTTGATTGAAGGCAACACAAGTTTTTTTTTATTCTGTGTCCAACCAACAGAACGACTAGTCCCTGGCCAGCTACCCCCACATTTTGAATGATCTAGAACTGCCATCTATACAATCTCCATTTGTCTGATGTTCCCGTTGATTTAAAAAAAAAAAAAAAAAGCCTGTTTTAAATGCAGTCTTAAAAACACTGGTTTGTGTTTTATTTTAACCGTTTTACTATGTGACTACTGCATAATCTGATGGTGCATTTTTAATAAATTTTGCAATCAAATGTAGCGACTGCACATTCGTACAATGTGTTCATATTTGTCCCGATAATACTTTTTGGTATACGTACTCGTAATTGTCAGGCTGACGCTATTATTCGTTTTTGTTACTATTATCACTGTTGTTGTTGCTTTTTAACTCTTGTTCAGAAGCAGTTTCACCACAGTCTTAACGTAACAGTCCATCACGAAGTAGCAACACTCGTACTCGGGAAAGCGGTTAATTTTAAATAATTCCCCTGTCGTACATGCTGGTATACGGTTAATAAAACGCCCTTATTTTTAGAGGAGAGCTGCAAGCTCTGTGTGTTTGTGTTAATGGATTTTATCTGATACTGAATCATGTTCAGCGGGTTTCTTCTGGAAACCTTTTAGCGAACTCCTGTGTTTTGTGACATGTAGTTGTTTCCGTCCATCTTTGTTTTACGCAAATGACTTAACTGTTTGGCATCTTAATTGAATATAATTATCTCACGTAATCACTTGGTGTTTTTATTTAAATGGACATATACTCTTGTGGTTTTATATAAAATACCAGATTAAATGGTAATTCACTGATGCTTTTGTAGAAGGCCTATGTATTGAATTTGTTGTTGTTTAGTCACGCAGTCGTGTCCGACTATTCGCGACTCCATGGACCACAGCACGCCAGGCCACCCTGTCCTCCACCGCCTCTCGGAGCCTGCCCAAACTCATGTTCATTGTATGTATTGAATACTACTATAATATTGTAAATTTTACTTGTGAAACCGCTTTTTTCCCCATATGAAAGTGCTCTAAGTGATAAAAAGAAAATGTATACATTTTATGGTTGTATAAAAGCGCAAAACGATTGCTATGCGCTTCATTCGTTTTCGACTTGTTTATTGATCCCAACTTTATAACACCATATAAAGTGCAACCTTATGGTAAATACTGAATGGATGAGAACATACAGAGGAAATTAGGGAGACAGGAAATGACAGTGTACTCGATGGCATGTGCTTCACAATGTGAGTTCTATTCTTTATAATGCTATACGCTGTATATATGCACTAGTCTCCAACTGATATGGGTCAACATCGGTTTCTAAAATTATGATCGTTCAGGGTGGGATTTTGAATAATTCTCGCCGACGGAAAATAGCTCAAACTTGCAGTTAACGGAAGCGGAAGGATAGTAACAGGAAATGGCTCAGAAATTCGACTGGTATATTATAAACATCAGTGCACCGTCACAAAGGCGGTTCTGGGGGGATCTAAGTGATCGTTAGTTTTAATAACTAGTCTCTCCCCCCCCCATTTGAAATGGTCTAGAACAGCCATTGCACGGTCTCTAGTACTGCGTCAATTAGTAGAATCCCAGTGTCAATATTCATTGTAAAATGCATATTAAATGCGTAATGACATTAAAAACAAATACAGAGGTCCAACAATATACTTAGCATATTAAGTGCTATGAAATACTTAAAAACGTTTTAGTTGTAAAGTGGTAAAAAAATTTGGGAAGGCGACGCCAGCCTAACGTGTCAATTACGAATGCGGTGAGAAAGGGTACAGATGGGGGGTGATTCCTGCCATTATGAAGATGCACATTCGGAAGGAATACGTGCACGCGGAACATGCATTAACGTCTCATTCGGAATGGGGACAGGCACGCGGAACATTCACATCCGGCATGAAGGTATGAAGATCCGCTTTCGGAAGGTTCGCATTCGTATACCGGGTTGCTATGGATACTGAAGGCAGCCCAAAATTCATTGCGCGCGTTAATGCGCATGTTTTG